>VWYH01008818.1:113061-231569 GCA_013399365.1 Pampusana beccarii | reverse complement strand
GGGGGGGGGCAGCACAATTTTGGACCCTTGTACCCCAAACCAGGGCACTGCACCTTCTGCAGCTCGGCCCTTGCACCCAGAGCTCCATGTCTGCAGCCTGGTCCCCAGCATTGTCCCCTGCCCCCTTGGCCCCAGTCTTGTCCCCTTCCCCTGCCCGTTTGTCCCCAGGCCCTGAGCTATTCCCCTGCAAGCCATCCAGGTCCTGCACCACAGCCCCACATCCTGCACCCCATGCTGGATCCCAGCACCCCCAGTCGGGCTCTGTAGCCTCGTCTCGCGGTCTTGCAGCCCAGACTCCCCTTTTCAACACAGCCCCCTGTCCGAGCCCACCCGAAACCCCAACAACGGGGGATGCGGGGATGGGGTGGAGTGAGCCAGACATGCTGTGCCACATCTGCCCCAAATTTGGGGAGTTTGCTGGTGGTTTAAGGGGTTTTCCCTGGCAAAAGCGGGGAGCGTGGCACGCGGCGGGGTTAATACTGCTTTGAGCAGTGCCGTCACTAAATATAATAAAATAATGATAAAATAAACGGGCGCTGACGGGTGGGTGCTTTGGCCCCCGCAGGGGTGCACTGCGGGAACCACATCACCTCGCACGGGCTGGCGCTCAACTGCTGCACCGACCTCACCTGGTTCGACCACATCGTCCCCTGTGGGCTGGAGGGAAAAGGCGTCACGTCGCTGAGCCGCGAGCTGGGGCGGCACGTCGCCGTCGACCACGTCCTCCAGCCTTTCCTCGACTCCTTCCAGGAGGTGTTCGACTGCACCTTGGTGTTTTCAGAAGATCCCGGGGACCAGGAGAGCCGCGGTGCCTCGGCTGAGTGTTTCGGCAAACCCTCGGTGCAGCCGCCTGGTGCTTAATTGCAGGACAAGTGCTCGTGCCTTTGCCCACAGACAGTGCGTGAACGGTGGCACAAAGGTTGTCACACATCCAAAACTCCATCGGGGCTGCTCTCCCCAGCTCCACAGGTCTCTGTCCCTCAACTCAGACCTCCAAGGGTATCGCATCCCCGTCGTCTGCTGGGGAAATGCCCAAACAAGCACTTCTGTGTGTTTTTTCTGCCTCTCTCCCCACAAAATTCCAAAATTTGGGTGAACGCTCACGAGCGCTTTGGACAAGAGGAGGAGGGACTGGTTGAGCATTTTTCCCTCGCTGCTGCATAAAAACAGGGAGATTTTCTATGAAAAGACTTGCTGGGAACTTCGGCTGCTGATCCTTTGTTTATTTAGCCCAAGACTTTATGAATGACGACCTTTCTCTTGCCCTGTGCCCAGAGAAATCCTCAAGGCAAAAATCCTCCCCATGATGTTGGGGTGGGCGGAAAAATCACTGATAAGAGGCTGTAAATGGTTAATTATGGAGTGATGCTGATGTGTTGGGAAAGCGGGAGGAGGAGGGGATCTAGGAGAAGAGGATCTGCTGTCCCGGATCGGGTGGAACCACGCGGTGTGGGATCGAGTGCTGGAGATGTCACCGTGGTCCGTGCGGGTGGCGTTGGCTCCTCCGAAATCGCTGCCCCGGCTGCAGGATCCACGTGGGCTCGCAGGAGCCGTCCCGGCTGAAGCGGTGCAGCCACCCTGAGGTTCTGCCTATCGATGCAAACCTATAGGTAGACACAGATAAAACTGATTTTAATGACTTTTCATTCAGGAGAAATGGAAAACGGCAAATAAAGTTCCCGCACGCTGCTCAGAGAGGGAGCTGAGCCCCCTGCAGCTGCTCACCACTGCTCCAGGCCTTTTTTCTGCCCCATGAGCTTTGGGGTTTCTCTGCCGCTGCCCTTGAGCCACCCGTGGGTGCCTCTCCGTGGGCCCCCACCCTGCAGCCCCCCTGGGATTTTGAGTGGGCAAAAGGGACCAATGGGTCTGGGAGGCGTAAGGGGGAGGAAAACCCCATTTTAAGGAGGCAGGGGATGGTGAGCGGGGATGAACATGCCCCGGGCAGGCTCGGTGCCCAGTGCGAGGGCTTGGGGACAGCAGGGACACACGGAGGAGGGACAGGAAAGCGTGACCGGCAGCGTGTGCCGGGAGGGAAACGCAGGGTCTGGCTCTCCCAGCCCTATAAAAGCCTCCGGTATCCGGCTGGGGCGAGAGGGCCGTGGCGGGAGCCGTGGGTTGGGGACAGGCCGGTGGCCGTGCCGGGGCTGGGTGGCTTGGGCAGGTGGCTCTGCCCCGGGAAGGGGAGGAGGCAGCGCGGCACTCCCAGCCTGGCCGGCATCCCTCCCCACCACCCCGCGATGCTCCAGTCCCGGCTCAGCCTGGCAGCAGCGAGGGCACCCCGGGTGAGTGCGAACCCCCTTCCCACCCCTCCGGTCCCCGCTTTGTCCTCCCAGCCCCTACACCCCTCCCTAATATGGGGTCCCCCCATGCCGCACCTCCTCTCCTGGGATAAACCCCAATATTGCCCTAAATCTCCCAAATTCAACCTTCAAGACACTTGGGTCTGAGCCCATCCCTGTGGGCTCATGGCTGCTCAGCCCCTTCCTCCTCCTCACTGCCTGCGAGCTGCACCCTGAGTCTTGGGGTGACCCTTTTTTTGGGGGGGGGGTTTCACCTGCATGTGCATGGGGCAGAGCTGCTGGTGCTGCAGGCACGGGGTGCTCGGGAGTTTGGGGGGACGGCTCTGGGGGTGCTGTGCCCCAGGGGACAATGGCAGTTTGTGGGGCTGGTGGGTCCCAAAGGATGGCACACGTGGGAGAAAGAGCCTGTGTCCCCGTGTCCCTTCCTGTGCGCCCCAACTCAGAGGCTCCAGTGAGGTGCGAAGGTGCACGAGGACATGGAGGGCACATGGGGCTGCAGGGTGGGCTGGCAGTGGGGACCCTGGGGGGTCAAAAGGGGCCTGGGACCTACAGGAAGTCCCCGGGGGGGTTTAGGGCAGTGACCCCTCGAGATGCTCCACTGGGACATGTGGGGAGCTGTGATCCCCTGCCAGGGCGGTTGTGGCTCCTGACTCTTTGTGGGGACCAATGGGGAAAAAATGGGGGTCTCTGCTCACCCTGGGGCACCTGGTCTGGAGTGAGTGGGGTCAATGCATGGCAGGATCGGTCCTGGAGCTGTTATTTGGGATTGGGGACCCCAGATAGCCCTGCCCGGGGTCACTTGGGTGCCGGCTCTGCACCCTGCAAGCCCACTGTCCCCCCACTTCCCTGGGGGACACAGGCTTTGAACACAACCATCCCCTAGGACAGCTGTGTCCCCCGACTATCCCCAATCCTGGGGAGGAGAGAGGGACAGGCAAGCACCCCAAAGCTCTTGGTGGAATGAGTGAAATTTGGGGAGGGAACTGCCACAAACACAAAGCCCCCAGTCCTACCCTTGCTATGTGGCAGAGAAGGGGCTTCAAGGACCATTTTGGGGTCATTGTTGGGTCTGGCAGGACACCCCCGGTATTGTCCTGGGGTCACTGACACCACAGGGACAGCCCTGGCTGAGCCTCCCTGGCCTTCCCCGCAGCCTGGAGGGTATGGAGGAGATCAACCAGACAGAGACCTGGCACCAAAGCCTCCAGGTGGTGCTTAATGCCTTGAACCAGACGCTGCAAGGGGTTGTCCTCTGTCCCACCGACCGCCCGGCCGCCGCTGCCACCACCGTACGCAACGCCAGCGCCCGCGCCGCCCGCGCCGGCCGCAACGACAACGCCTACATGTACATCCTCTTCGTCATGACGCTCTTCGCCGCCACCGTGGGGAGTCTCATCCTGGGCTACACCCGCTCCCGCAAAGTGGACAAGCGCAGCGACCCATACCACGTCTACATCAAGAACAGGGTCTCCATGATCTGAGCCCGGCCCTGACGCCTTGTCCCCTGCGAGCTGGTGGCTTTGGGGGTCACGTCGCTGCTGCGAAGGGGCAGCGCTGCCGGCCAGCCTGGCCCCAGAGCTGCTGGGAAACCCCCCCGGTGTCCCCATGGAGTTGCTGAGCCCTGGTGTGAGCAGCGTGGGGACATCCTGGCCAGGCTACGGTTCCCGTCTGGCAGGAGGTGACAGGGTGCGACCCATGGGCAGGTCCCGGTCCCACAGACCCACCTTGGCTGAGCCCCATGGGGACGGGGATGGCAGGAGCAGCTCCTTTCCCACCGTGGCCCGCTGAGGCTGGCAGGGTCTTCAAAGAGAAAATGTCACCATTTCCCTACTTGGATCGGCCAGCGTTGA
Organism: Pampusana beccarii; assembly: GCA_013399365.1. Taxonomy (NCBI): domain Eukaryota; kingdom Metazoa; phylum Chordata; class Aves; order Columbiformes; family Columbidae; genus Pampusana; species Pampusana beccarii. The sequence goes on along the minus strand of VWYH01008818.1, from coordinate 227,419 downwards.
CCTCTGTGGGCGGCCAGCAGCTTCGTGACAGGGCTAGTGGGTTTTTCTGGTGCTAAAACCCTGTAATTTTTGAGCCGGGCTGGGCGCCGCTTTTCTGGCAGGGAATTAAAGGAGGTGGCGGTTTCCAGCGGGGTTGCATTTGCTTCTTCTCCAGGCGAAGTCAGTGTCAGGGCTGATCCGTGGGACACCTCTCCGTGCTGGTGCATTGCCCTGGCTGCCCAGGGGGTGCTGTACGGCCAAACCTGCTCCCTGTGTGCTGCCGAGGGGACACCAAGGTCAAACCCTTGGTGACATCGCAGCCCCAGGACACGAGATGCTTCCTCCCCGCCGTGGAGCATCGCTGGAACTGCGGGCACACGCTGCGATCCTGGCCAGAGGCATCCGGCTTCACACGTTCCCGAAAGTCTCTCCGGGCTCCGGACGGTGATGCCGAAGTTTTTCCTGCTTCCTTCCTGCTGTCGGCTGTAGCTTTGGCCTTTTGTACCGCAGGTCCCAAATGTGTTTTCCACAGGGCGAGGGCGCAGCGGTGGATGGGAAGGGGATGTTCTCGGGTCCTGCTGGGCTCCTTGGCTTTGTCTCCGCTTTTTAAACTGGCCAGGTTTGGGCCTGGCCCGTGGAGTGGCCAGTGGCCAGGCCAGTAAACGTCCTCATCCGTCAAAACAGGCTGCAGTGCAGCGCAGGTGACACAGGCTCTCGCACGTCTTAACCTGTTAATAATGGCATAATTAATGTCTTTAATTGCAGTGAGATTAACTGGCCCACAGGGGCCTTTCTGCATTTAGAGGTTAAACACGGCTGCGATGCCTGAGCCCAGGCAGTGACGCCAAACCCCAATCCCAAAAATAATAGTTTGGGGTAGAGCTGGAAATCTTGGCACTGGTAGCACTGGGATGGCAGCAGCTCCACGACCAATTCCTGATTTCCCACCCCCTCGGTTTGTGCACAAAACCCAAGGCAGGGGGTTTGGGGGAGCCCTGGGGGGCTGCTGGCTTTGGGGCTGAGCCCACTGTGAATTCTGAGTCGGGTCTGTGGTGCCGACCGGGCTTTCCAGGGACGCAGGGACAAATGCCACCAACGTCCCCCGGCACCTGGCCCAAGCGGGAAGTAGCCCAAGAGGCTTCGCCCTGTTTGTCTTGCGGTTGCAGTGCTGGGAAAGGAAAATAAACCCTTTATCTGCAAATAAATCAGGGGAATCGGGCCAGGCGGGGACAGCCGAGACACCAAACCCTCTGCTGGGTTGGTTTGTGCAAAACACACTGTGTGGGGGTTTTCTCCACCTCCATGGAGGTCCCTGTGCTGGGACACGTGACAAATGGTGATTTTGGTACCCCAGTACCCCCAGAGATGTGGTGTTCTTGCCTCTCCTGGTGGCCACTGGCCCTCCTGGGAGAGGGGGGTGGCTGGGATGGATCTGGTGACCCCAGAGTCTCTTCTGCTGCTGTACCTGATGGGGACAACCCTGTTACAGGGTGGCATGTCATAAAAAATGAAAAAAAAAAAGCTGCTTTTCCCTCATCCGGAAGATCCTAAGGGGGAAAAACCTTCCTGCAAGAGAGCTCATGTGGTGATCATTATTCACCCGATTCCTGATCCTCCCTTCCGTACCCACAATTAAATTCAGAGCAGAGCCTGCAGCAGGGCTGGGGGATGCCCTGGGTGTCCCCACTCTGGGGCCTGGGGCTGGACACCACCGGGCTGGGTGACAAGGTGCCAGTGCCACCTTGTGGCAGCTGCCTGAGGGTCTCTGCGCCACGGGCACCTGCTCCTTCCCCGGGGCATCCTGGGGTCCCCATGGGGCCAGAGCAGCAGGACCTGTCCCCTTGAGACCCATGGCTCTGGACTAGATGATGTCCCATTGGGACCCACGGCTCTGGTATCCCCTTGGGACCCACAGCTCCAGTGTCCCCTTGGGACCCACAGTTCTGGGCTGGCTGGTGTCCCCTTTGGACCCACGGCTCTGGGCTGCCTGGTGTCCCCTTGGGACCCGCCAGGCTGGCTGGTGTCCCCATGGGACCCACAGCGCTGGGTTGGCTGGTGTCTCCTTGAGACCTGCGGCTCCAGGCTGGCTAGTATCCCCATGGGACCCACAGCTCCAGGCTGGCTGGTGTCCCCATGGGATGCTCAGAGGGGTACAGAAACATGGGGATACAGGGGGTGAGGATGGATTTGGGAGTCTCGTGAAATGACTTTGCTTCAGCTGGTGGAGGAAAGATTTTGGGACTAATTATGTGCTCATCCTATTGCTCAAGAGATTCCTCCTCAAAGCCAATCGGGCTCTGGCCTCACTCCCTGTGCTGCAGCCCCAGGAGCAGGTTTCTGGGTAACGCTCATGCAGTTTGTTTTAACAGCATGGAGATGCACTCGGGTGCACAGAGGGGAGAGCTGGGGCAGCGCTGGCCTTGGCTGAATCACTGAATCCAACCATACAAATCCTAGCTGCCCACATTCGGGTTCGAAGCAATGCAGCTAGGAAAAAAAAATAGGGCTCATGAGGGGCCAATTTGTTTAAGAATTTTTTTTGCTTAGCACACAGCAACGAATCACAGACAAGACGATGTCTGTAGCGGTTTGCCTGCTACTTGGAAAAGGATACCGAAACATTGTGTGTATGGGAAATTCAGGCTGACCTTGGTTTAGCGAAGCGACGGTGGGATTGTCGGAGTGACGGGAATTGCAGAGGCCTGTTCCTGGGACTGCTTTGATGCTGGGCATCTCGATAAGAAGTGTGTAAGGTGAAATGATAGCGGTGCAGGGACTGATAGCGATGGTATCGCCAAGCGGCGGCGGCGGGTATCGGTGAATGATTAGCTTACAGCACGAGGTGCCTCCGGCAGTTTGTGGTACGCTGGTTTTGGCTGGTGAACACATGGCACAGCGGCACTGAGGTGTGGGAAACATTAAAGAAAATAAAGGGAGGGAAAGGAAAAGTGCTTCCAGTCCATGGCAGGGCAGCAAAGTTCTGGGTGAGCACCCCCTGCGCTGCAGCAGATGGACACTGGACAAACACGTTCCACGCTGCAGCAGGAGGTTCCCCTGTACTTTCCTGGGGTAATTAAGAAGCATGGAGAACAGTTTGGGTTGAAGGGACCTTCCCAGCTCCCCCAGTGCCCCCCCTGCCATGAGCAGGGACATCTTCAGCAGCTCAGGTTGCTCAGAGCCCCGTCCAGCCTGGCCTGGGATGTCTCCAGGGATGGTTCAGCCACCTCCTCTCTGGACAACCTGGGCCAGGCTCTCACCACCCTCAGGGCCAACAATTTCTTCCTCATGTCTGGCCTGAATCTCCCTCCTTTAGTTTAAAACCATCACCTCTTGTCCTATCACAACAGGCCCTACTCAAAAGTCTGTCCCCATCTTTCTTCTCAGCCCCTTTAAGTACGGAAAGGCCGAGATAAGGTGATGTTTATCTGCTAATTCAATCAGTATTAGCTGCTAAGGAGTCCTAATGAGCTCTGTTTGTCCCATGCAAAGGGCTACAATTAAATTCTAGGAAGCAGGGGTGGAAAAGCTGGGGAGGGGACTAAGGCAGTTCATATATCAGTGGCAATCGCTGCCCACGCAAAATGGGACAGGAAGCTGTAATGGTGTCCTGGCCACACAAGTACAATGACATTGGGCTCAGTGCTGCGGGTGTCGGATGAAAGGCCTGCGGCACAGCTCCATGTCCTATGGAAACAGAGCGGTTTCAAGCAGTGACATTAATGTTTCATTATTTGCCACCTTCCTCTGGAGGGAGAGCAGAGGTGATGTCCTCCTGCGAGGTAACTCCACCAGCCCTGCTCCCAGATGAGGGTGACCAGCCTGCAGTGCCTTAAAAGGATTTTCTGGGAGGTGACAAGGTCATTATTATGGGAAAGGGGCTACTTCCAGACACACAAGCTCTTCCTTCTTGTCAGAAACCCTCAGTACCCAAAACACACCCATTTCTTCTAAATATATCAGTTTCTCTCACCAAAGACGCAGCCTGTTCCTTGCTGATAGCCCTGTAGCATCGCAGCTGGAGTGACACCCTTGTTCACAGAATCCCAGAATGTCAGGGATTGGAAGGGACCTCGAAAGCTCATCCAGTGCAATCCCCCGGAGCAGGAACACCCAGATGAGGTCACACAGAAGGTGTCCAGGCGGGTTTGAATGGCTGCACAGAAGGAGACTTCACAACCTCCCTGGGCAGCCTGGGCCAGGCTCTGGCACCCTCACCATGAAGAAGTTTCTTCTCATATTTAAGTGGAACCTCCTGTGTTCCAGTTTGCACCCATTGCCCCTTGTCCTGTCACTGGTTGTCACCGAGAAGAGCCTGGCTCCATCCTCCTGACACTGCCCCTTTCCATATTGATCCCCATGAATGAGGTCACCCCTCAGTCTCCTCCAAGCTCCAGAGCCCCAGCTCCCTCAGCCTTTCCTCACACGGCAGATGCTCCACTCCCTTCAGCATCTTGGTGGCTGCGCTGGACTCTCTGCAGCAGTTCCCTGTCCTTCTGGAACTGAGGGGCCAGAACTGGACACAATATTCCAGATGTGGTCTCACCAGGGCAGAGCAGAGGGGCAGGAGAACCTCTCTGACCTACTGACCACCCCCTTCTCATCCACCCCAGGTCCCATTGGCCTTCCTGGCCACAAGGGCCCAGTGCTGGCTCATGGTCATCCTGCTGTCCCCAGGACCCCCAGATCCCTTTCCCATGCACTGCTCTCCAACAGGTCGTTCCTCAACTTACAGTGGAACCTGGGGTTGTTCCTGCCCAACTGTAAGACTCTACACTTGCCCTTGTTGTATTTTGTTAAATTTCTCCCCACCCAACTCTCCAGCCTGTCCAGGTCTCTGACATGTCCCTAAAGCAGCTCTGATGTCTGCTCACGCAGCGTTTTTCACTCACATCCCTTCACCGAGCGGCACTGGGTGCAGTGTCCTCTCTTGCCTAAGCCAGATAGGTCATTTTACAAACTTTTTTTTTTTTTTTTTTTAAAATAAAAGCACACGATGGAAAAATGCAGCATTCAGGAGACTTTGGCTTTCTGAACCTCTGGGCACCACCTCCTTTCCCTAGTGTCTGGTACCGCGGTGCCACAGCTGCCTCTGTGTGCTCCCAAATTCCCAAATTGGCTCCGAGAGGTGCCAAATTAATTAGTGGAGGAGCCCTCAGCAGGCAGAGCCAGAATTTGCAGGCTATATCAGGCCCTCTCTACATAACATCTTGCACTCACAGATCCTGGCCCCCTTTGCACTGCGGCTGTTCCAACAGCGCAGGTCTGTCTGTCTCTCTCCCCTTTTTCTGCTCTTTTCTTCCCCCTTTTCCTCCTCTGTTCTCATCCAGAAGAGGGGAAAGGGAGACCTGGGGTCAGACCAGCTGAAGGATGATATATAGCAGTGTTATCAAAAGCCTGGTCATAAAATTAACTGTTGGGATTGTGCAATCACGGGGCAGTTCAGTTCAGCTTGGCTGCCCTATAGGTACCTATAAAACTTGCAGTATGTGGTAAGAAAAAGCAGAATTTCTTAATAAAGATCAAGGCATCGTTTATTTTTACTGACAATCAGGAAATCCCAGACACCCAGGATCTCATGTACGCCCCCTGCAGAATGTTTTCGGTGCAAATTTCCACATTTCTACACAACTTACCCTGTGCTTTGGGACTGAGAGGATAAATTTGGATGAAAAGCCTGATCCACCTCCTTTCTAGTTCTCTCAAATGGGCCCATCCCATCTCCTTCTTGCACATGGATGCGGCTGGTGGACAACTGCTCAGCAGAGCACGCGCCGGGGCTATTAATACCTAGAGGGGAGGATTAAAAATAACCAGGTTTGTGTTTGGTTGCTGGTTTGGAAAGGACACGCATTGATATACGAGGGGACTGGTGATCAAAGCAGCTTCCCCGGGGTGCTGAAGCCCGAGTGAGTGGGAGGTACTGAAATTTTCCCCCAAAATAACAACTCTGAAATGAATCTGTGAGCCAGGGAGACGATACTGTGGCAACGGCGAGGAAAGCAGCTCCATGGCCTCCCTTAGGGCTGAGAGCAGAGGATTTTCCAGCTGCACATTCAATATTTCATTTAAAGCATAGGTATTTAGGGTGTTATGCTCCTAAGGAAGCCAAGGAGTGTGTTGTCAGCGCCAGAGGGTGCAGGATCAAACCTCCCCAGGGCTGACAATGTGAAGCATGAGGGGCAGCTGCAGAATTTAAAAGGCATTTCTTAATCTCAGTGGTCCCCGTTTCATCCTTCTCACCTGCCCATCCGCTCCCTTTCTTTGTGCTCTGCTTGCAGAGCACCTGCGCTTCATCAGGACAAAGTGCTTTGGCCCAGATGGGATTAAAAACGGCATTCAGGCCTAACAAAACACCCACCCCTCCTGGTGCAGCATGTGGGGATGGCATTACTGCCCGTGTTTAGAGCTGTGCTGCCTTTCTGTTGATACTGAGAGAAATGAAAGGATGGGAGTTGCCGTGTTATTAGCAGGTAACCCGAGAAGCAGAGGAGAACAAGGGGTTCAGGATACATAAATAATAAAACAAAAGATGTTCTGCGGAGCGAGGGCATGCACAGCGCCTGCTGAGAGGCTCAGAAGGATGCGCTGGGTTTATCCCGCATGACCCCGGCTTGCTGCAGAAACCAGGGGCAGAAAACCAACCTGGGATATTACGGGAGCCCTGGGCGATCCGGAATAAACAATGTGTGGTAAAATTGTCACGGAAACACTGTACCAGCTGGGTTCAGCCCTGAGGCTCTCGGTGCAGGGCTGGCAGAGCTGTACGATCGACAGAGCTAATCTGGTTTGTTGTGGGCGAGGATTTGGTCTGCGGTACCAGATCGCTGATGATGCTAACGTGACTGTACAGATGGTTTTTATTTCTGATACTCGGTGACACTGTTGTGTGCTTAGCTGATTTTCTGTGGAAAAAAAAAATTAAACACGTTGGGAAGAAAAAATATGTGCATCATCGTTTAGGGGTACGATACAGATGCTGGAAACCCAACCCTGCCAGGAAGACAGATACATTTAACCATGTGAGCGAGAACAGATATGTTCTTTACCCCTGCATTGCATATCTGGAAATCCCAAACAGGAGCTATATGTTATCAATGGGTCTCTATTAACTTCCATTATTTTCTTTACATTAGAAAAATAGTCTAAATTTGGGGGCACAGACAGTTATCTGTTGCAATCTGGCTGTATGTGGGAACGCTGGGTTTCATAACAGCAGCACAGAGAGCAGGGACCTTCCCCAAAAGCATGACTGACGCACGCCCACAGTCACACATATGCATATGTGGACACACACACTCGTTTTGGCCAGGACTAAATTTTTCCCAACCCAGCTGAGCCCCATCACGGTCCCCGCTGGCTCTGGCAGCTCCCAGCACATGAGCGGGCGGCTGTCAGCAGCCTGTCAACCCTTCTCATCCCCGCCTGCCTCGTATCCATCGCTGGCAACCTGTCCCCTCCTGCGTTTTTTAGCCCCCAGACTGTTTGCTGCTGCTCGGTTTGGTCTGAGCATATCGCGAATCAATCGGGCAAAACAATACGTGAGGGTGAAAAATTAAAAATGTTGCCCTCCACTCACCAATAATTTCTTATTTTCTGGCTTTCCTGTATAGCTGTAGGAACTGGAAATGTTGTTGCTAGTAACAGATGAAAATAGACATTTCTGCTGCACAGACAGTGAGTGTGGGAAGGCTCGGAAATCACCCCAAAGTGCCCATGAGAACTGCAAAATACCAGGCCCCAGTGCAGTGCAATCCAGAGTCATGCTGGTTTCTCCGCTATTGCTCTCTGCGACAGCACAAAAACAGATGGGACTCAGTTTAACTCTCCTGTAGCGACGTAATCAGCTTTAAAAATTCTTCTGGTGGCTGGTTAACCCTCAAATGCATTGGACTTAAGTTGTCATCTCCTGTGAGGTTGGTGTTTTCTCCAGGCGGACATAACAAATCTCCATAAGCATGACTAAGCTATATCGCCTGTAATCTTTTTAGATGATTTTGGTATGATCTGGAGCTGCTAAGGCTGCCCAGCATTTGCTATACACATGGTGGGTTCTTGGAGCTGCTAACCAAACTCCTCTCACGGGGAAATATTTGGAAGCCAAATTGTCACTCTCTGATTTCAGACGCATTTGTGAGATCCTGAGAAGTTTCAAACCCCGGTAAAGAAATAACAGGTGAAGACTTTAATCTTCTATGAGGCTGTTGTATCTGCTTTCCAGGGAAATAATCACGAAGGCGTGTTGACATCTGAGAGAATGATAATTATTCTATCTAGATATCTGAAGGGAAAATCCTGCTTTTAATTACGGCTAAATAACCGAGCACTGATAATGGAGAGCGTGGGCACGGCTGGCACTGTCCTGTGCGAAACCACTTGATAAGGTTCAAGGTTTCATGTGCAGAAAGAGCCTGCCTGCAAAATATCATCATTCAGAACAATTTAAAACTCTCATTAAGTACACAGGAAAAAAAAAAAGAGGCAAGAATTTAAGCATTTGAAGTTTCATTTTAACAACATTTCTTACTGCCTTTGTGAATAGTTACAGGGATTTTGTAAGAAACTCTCTTTGGAGAGGTATTTTACATGACCATTGTCCCTTTTTCGGGGATGAAAACAAGGGTTTTATGGGCTGGGCCTCTTGTTATGCTGGGCTCTGGGCTTCTTTCCTTCAAGACAAAACACAAAGGAGGAAAAAAGAGCAGCAAAGGTATGAAAAGCAGGTGCTGCACCCCACGCTGACTCTCAGGTGCAAATTCACCGCAGGAACCACCCTGAGATCTGGAGAAAAACATGTCAGCATCTGGCTGTTTGGGACATGGTTTTAATCAGACTGCCAGGCTCTGGATGGCTTCAACACTGCTACAGACGCCACCTCTTTGTGCAGAGAAGTGGGAGAAAGAGAAAAAAACCCCAAGAATATGAGAGGAAACAACATGGGGGGTGGGTGGCTATCTGTTATCCTGATTTCCTCACCCTAACTTCACCAGTGTCCTAACTCTTCTCCTTTTATGCCAGAAACAACCTCAGGAGAGTCCTTCAGTGATAACAGAACACTTAAGTTGACTTACTTATTTCTCTTCATCTTCTGTTGACTTCTAACAGTAATTTACTATAATAGCCCAATTTAAAGGTTCATCTCCCCACACTCGAGTCAGACCTCTGGAACGGAGGATTTGTTTGTGTCTGCAGCCAAGAGGTCTCTTCAGGACACTGACTTGAGAACTTTGAAGGGAAGAGATGTTAAATTGAGATTTCCAGGCTTTCTTAGGTTGGATCGTTCCTTGCTATATTTAGTTTTCAACAACACCTTTTGCTGTGCTGCTTGGGTACCCCAAACCACCTCCCCACCTCTTTGTCATCCTTCCATTGTGTCGTCTTCTTCCTCCAGTTCCTCTTTCCACCTCCCCCAGGAGCCTGGGCCGCTCATGACCTGACATTTTGTACCTCCCTTCACACCCAGGGTCCCCTGGGCGCCAGTCTCGCTGCCCTCTGCCTGTCTTCCTGAAGCCTCACATCCCTCTGCAGTGCCCGCTGTCACTATGGCAACCTCTGCGAGGATGCTCTGCGGGATGAGGATGCTGTGTGGGATGAGGATGCACTGCGGGATGAAGATGCACTGCGGGATGAGGATGCTCTGCGGGATGAAGATGCAGTGCAAGATGAGGATGCTCTGCAGGATGAAGATGCTCTGTGGGATGAAAATGCTCTGTGGGATGAGGATGCTCTGCGGGATGTGGTCACCACTGTGGCCTTCTGCTTAGGGACAGGCAATTCAACTAGAACTGAAGAGGCCTGGAAGGCGAAGCAGGGATTACGATTTTCCTGCTAATGGCAATTTAATTGCTGCTTCTGCAGCCTGTCTGGAAATGCTCTGAGCAATGGGCTTGTCCTCCAGTATAGCACTGTTTCCATTATCCCTTCAGAGGGAACAGATGATACACTCGGTACTGCTGAATTCTGCCTCAGAGGCTGAAGGAGCAGCACAGCCAGAGATGTTTACAGCTTTTCATAGAATCACGGAATGGTTTGGTTTGTAACCTTCCCAGCTCCCCCAGTGCCCCCCTGCCATGACAGGGACATCTTCACCAGCTCAGGTTGCTCAGAGCCCCATCCAGCCTGGCCTGGGATGTCTCCAGGGATGGTTCAGCCACCACCTCTCTGGCCAACCTGGGCCAGGCTCTCACCACCCTCAGAGCCAATAATTCCTTCCTCATGTCTGGCCTGAATCTCCCTCCTTTAGTTTAAAACCATCACCCCTTGTCCTATCACAACAGGCCCTGCTCAAAAGTCTGTCCCCATCTTTCTTCTTGGTCCCTTTTAAGTCCAGAAAGGCCACACTAAGGTCTCCCCAGAGCTTCTGTTCTCCAGCTGAACACCCCAGCTCTTTCAGCCTGCCCTCCCAGCAGAGCTGTTCCAGCCTCGGGTCATTGCTGGGGCTCCTCTGGCCCCTCTCCAGCAGGTCCATGTGTGTCCTGTGCTGAGGACCCAGAGCTGGACCAGCACTGCAGGGAGGTCTCATGCAGATCACCCAAGAGACAGAGAGCACCGGTTTGGTGCTGTGGTAAGAGATATACTGTACATTTTTGTTTTTCATCAAGCAAAAGCAGGGAGTCTCCCTCCGACCCTTCCCGCCTCCCCCCTAACCCTGCTAAGGCCTCCTGAGGGCCAAGCGCTATGTGACACTGATCGCCAATGGCCGTCATTACCACACCGAACAGCCCCGGAGCGGGGACAGGACGGAGCCGAGGCCACTGAAGGGAGAGACACGGCTACCAGAAAAGGTATAGGACGGGAGAAGCCAGAACCCCCTCAGCTGGGCCGGCTGAAGGCAGCGAACCCGCTGCCCCTCAGCCCTGTCCGCTTCCCCTCACCCTCAGGCGAACGGGGCATGCCGCGGGGGCTGCCGGGAGTTGTAGTTTTCCCCCTCCCGCCAGCCCCTCCCCTCTGCAGCGCTCGGACTACATTTCCCGTCATGCATTGCCGCGGGGCCGGCCCGAGGGGGCCACGCTCCCGGCGAGGCAGACGAGGCGGGATTGGCGGAGCCGCGGCGCGGGGGGCGTGGCCTCGGTTGTTGTCGAGCGGTGCGTGGGGCGCGCGCAGGGCGGGGGCGGCGGGCGCGCGCCGCTACCGTTACCGGCTGAGGGGCGATCGCCGTCGGAAGCGCTGGGCTGAGGGAAAGGGAGGGAGCCACGGGCTCTCCACGCTTTCCCCACGTACCGGAGCGCCGGCCCCGCCTCTCTCCGCTCTTCTCTTCCCTCAAGCGATGCGCGGTGCCGCGGCGGAGTGAAGCAGCGAAGCAGCGGAGCCTCCGTCGTCCCCTCATCGTCCACTCCCCACAGACATGGGTGAGTGCGGAGCCCCCGGGGACGTCAACTCCAACGTGCTGATCGCCCGCAGCACCGGCGATGCGCAGCTGGACAAGGCGGTGTGGCAGTGGCTGAGCTGGGACAAGGTGGGTGTGTGGCTGCGGTTGGGGGCTTGTCCACCCTCCCGGGGTTGTTTTGTCATCGGTCCCATCGCGTGTGGTGTCACCTCATCCCGCCCAGCGCTGTTCGATCCCTTCTCCCTCCACCTTCCCTCAGGAGGGCCCTTTCCCCCGGGTTTGGGGATGGCAGGTACCCTTTGATTAAAAAAAAAACCCAAACAAAAAACAACAAAAACCCCAGCTCTCACGATCCGGCCAAATCCAAAAAATGCTCTTTGTGACTGTAAAATTCTGGGAGGGGGGGGTGAAGTGAGGTCATCCAGGGGCTGTACCTGAGGAAGGGATGCGATGATGTCATTTTGCCGGCACATGGAACGTGGCACCTGCTTCGTTAAGGCAGAAACGCGCGTCTTGTGAAATCACGTTGAAGGTTTGTTGCGTGGCTTAAAAATGCAGTTACGAGTTGAATGGCATAATTTTGCTTTTCTTAGCTTCCTGAATTTAATGCCCTCCCCAGGAAAGAAACAGCTCCAGAGGTGTAAGTTCTCCCATACTCCTTTTCAGCTCCAGCAAGGTTTGTTCTGATTAAAACCAGCCAAAGCAAATTTGAGGCCATAATAATATGATATTGGATGTTATTTTGCATCAATCGTTGTTGAAAGAGTTACCTTTTTTTTATTTTTCAACTGATTTATCCAAACATTGTGGCCTGTGCTTTAAAAAATATCTTGGAGATGGGGAGGGCAAACCACCAGTTCACCTGTGGTTTAGGTTTCTGTCTGTGGCTTTTTTCTTTGTTTTTCTTTTTAATGAGAGTGATCGTCAATGCGTTTATGCTGTTTCCTCTAATTGTGTCCTGTCAGGATCAAAGCAGAAGGGCTACAATTCTACATGATAGCCCTTAGATGAGCTTTCTGCTACTTGGAAATATCTCCGCTTCTTTCGTTTTTGCAGGAATTAACGCTCGCCATCTGCACATTCTGTGCTCAGAGCTGCTGTTGTGAAAATATCTGGGAATTGTGGTGTGGGGGAGGGAAGGAGTGGAAAAGGAAAATAACATTCTTGATAATACACTTGATAACCCACATTGAACTCTAGTAAATAGGTTTTTTTTTTTGTTAGAACTTCTGGTTAGTGTATTGGAAGGTTTTTTTAAAACAGATTAGTATATGTTTATCTGAAAAATGTGTGAAGTAGGAGAACTTACACTTTTTAATGTTAAGATTACTGAGGAAGAATATTTTGATTAAAACTAGCAATAGTGAAATACTCTATATCTCCTTCTGAGGCCAAAATTAACCAGTAAAATACAAACTGAAGAGTCAGTTTGATTATTCCTGTTTACCCTTGCTTCCCTAGGTGATAATCGTGACCTTGCCTACGACTTGAACTCATTACTCGGAGAGATTTCAAAGAGAGTTCCTGTGAATTCTGAGAACTCAAAATCACCTCGAGAAGGAGGACTTGGCCGTGGGGCTTGGGCCATGGGTGGTTCAAAAGTGCTTCCAGTTGCTCTGTAAAGGTTGTAAAAGAAAGGTGAATGGATTGTGGGACGGGAAGGCAAAGAGAAACCAGCAAGTACAGGATTATTTGCCCAATACCCTCATATTTCACCATAAACCCAAGAAATGAGGTCTCTAGGTTTGCTGCTTGTCAAACAGCTTGATGAGGGGCTGTCTGTGTCTCACCCCTTTGCTGCCCACAGTTTCCTTGGCCGTAGGGACTTTTGCTGCCTCTGATCAAGGAAAAATCTATGTGCTATGTTCACAGCTGTATTTAGCTGTAGGGAGCTTTTGTCCTCTAACTTAATTGAAAATTAGTTGCTGTAATTAATTCTTAGAGCGGTGCTCTTCATCCGTTTTCATTTGGGTATACATGCTAACCTCTTCTGTAATAAAACTGTGATTACAGGCTGGGATGTGGGTGGGTGGAGGAAACCTGACTGTATGATGGTCCTTCTGCTTTCCTGCTTTCTCTCCATCTTCATTAATGCTTCTAGCAACTGGCTTAGAGTAACTCACTAACAAAATCTCTCTCCATTCTCACTCCTTAATTGCTGCATGTTGTTTGCTTTGAGACAGGTTTAGAGGCACGAGACACCCACCTCCTTGGTAAACTGTCTGAACAAATATTGTTCTATGTTTTTTTCCGTTTAATTCCTCTTCATCCACTTTCTAACTTTCCTATAGTACTTCCGCATCTATCTTACGTCTCCTAAGGGAGTCTGGCTTGTGTAGAAAGCTGTGTCAGAGCAGTTGTCTCCAAGAAAAGCGCTTCTCTTTAGAACAGGTGTTTGAATTTTGGACTTTGGTTGTAGTAATGACTTTATGTGCTTGTCTTAGGTGGCTTTATAGACTGGCAAGAATGTGGCGCATGCAGAGTGGCACGAAAATGAGGTGTTCCAGTACAGTAGTTGAGCATTTGTTGTATGTAGCAGCAGAGGAGGTTTTGGTGTAAGACTGAGGTTCAGTTATTGGCTCAGCAGCTGGTAGGAGAGAACAGTATGATGAAGATCCCGATGTACTTCATCAAAAACACGGTCCCAAAGAAAGATTCACAGCTTTGCCTATGAGGCAGACAACAGGTAACCTCTTCCTTTCCCTCAGTAAGTCCTCACGCTGTAAAAATGAAGCCTAAGCTCAAGCTGTTGGCTGATGGTTTATTAATTAGCCCTGTAGGATTGCAGACAAGGCTCCTGTTTCCTGGGCATGCTCAGTGTCATGTAGCTTTTCTCATTTTCAATCAAGATATGGAGGAGTGTTTGTACACAAACTGTTCCCAGGCTGTGGTGAAGTCTGTGTGGGAGAAACGGATGATTTGTGGTTATAACAAAGGCACTATTAGAACATCACACGGGGGAAAAACTTAATTCTCCAGGAGCTGTTTGTGCAGACCTTTCTCATTTAATTTTACTAGTTCATGGACTTAGCGAACAAATGGATAGCTTCTTACTTGCTAACAGGGTGGCTTGGTTGGTTTTAGGGCTTCTTTGGACTACCTCTTGGTGTTCTTTTGGTTTTTGTGACCTTTAAGATGCATTTCAAGAGGAAATGGACTTGGTAGTTAGAGACCAAGAACCTGCTCCTGCCATTCAACTTGCAATATTTTTTATTATAAAGACTTTTAGGTGTATTTTTAAGAGGAAAAAAGGGAAAATAAGGTCTAGGAATTTGTCACAAACAAGAAGAGGAATTCTGTAAATTTACCTGTATGCGTTGCAAGCTCTAACATTAAAGCACAGGAGATAAAATGGTGAATTATTCAAATAGTTGATTCTGCGTAGACTGGGGCACAAATCCCATTTTGGTACAACCAAGACTACTGAGAGGGTGTAAACAACTCCGTGAAATGGGAGAAGCTCAGAAATAAGTACTGCGCTTTAGTGCCTGTTCTAAGACATTAAACTATAGGAATTCCCTCAGGAAACTCTTGAAGCTTATACTTCGTGGCATTGCTGTCTGTATAGATAAATAATTTATATTTATGTCTGTGGTGTTGTCATGGAGGAAAGGATATTGCAGTTTCGTGTTTACACAATTTAACTTCCAAAGGTCAGAAATAAGATTTGAGCATTAAGATTTGATTGGTATCATTTGGAACTTGCTTATGTCAGGCACCTCTGAGTTCATAAATGTCAGTATTCTGTATGATGTAGGATCTTTTGTGGTTTTTTTGTTTTCTTTTTTTTTAACAGCTGGTCTACGTGTATTTGGGTGGTCTAATGATTTTAAAATGTTCTGAGAAATGGATCTTTTTTTATTCTGCATCGGATCATGAGAGAATTGCAGAAAGAAGGTAATCTCACCCTTCCTTGGTGCTATACTTTCCCCCTCCCTACCTGCCTGAGCTGGCACAATATTCACGCAGTTCTTCAGGCTGGCGGGGAGGAAGGGAGTGGATTTGTTATTGATCCGAGTCACTGCAGCTGCATAAATGTTTTTCCTGACACAAGAAAAAGGAGCCAGCATATTAGTGGGAGCAGCCTGGGAAGGTGAGAACCGCCTCCTTCAGCAGCAGTGAGCTATAAAGCATTACTACAATAGGTTTCAATCCAGTTTATTTTAAAAAGAACATGCGGAAATAGCTGTAAAAAAAGCAGTTATGTAAGGTTTTTTGTTTCTTGTTTTCTACTGGACTGATATAAAAGAGGTGGGTTGTCTGCTGGCCTGTGCTGCTGGCTCCTGGGGAGCCCCACAGCACCCAGATTCTTCTGTGCAGCTCTGGTTTGTTCATAGCTACACTTTATATTTATATATGTGTGCATATCACATATATTTATGCACACACATATTAAAAAATAGGTCCATGATGGGGTATGGAGATGGTTGATGGTGCGCTGCTCCCTTTGTCCATGACTGTTATGGGCTTCTAGCTGCCTGTAGGCCCGTAACTGGGTGTGGAAATGAAGGAATGGGGCAGAAATCTTTTTGTCCTTGGCTGTGAGGAGCTTCTTGCTGCACGTAGGTCTGTTATAGGGTATATAGATAGTTGGTGGTGCAGTGCTGCCTTTGCCCTTGACTTGGAATTGTAGAATCATAGAGTAGTTTGGGTTGAAGGGACCTTCAAAGCTCCCCCAGTGCCCCCCGCTCTCTCAGCCTGTCCTCCCAGCAGAGCTGTTCCAGCCTCGGATCATTTCTGGGGCTCCTCTGCCCCTCTCCAGCAGGTCCATGTGTGTCCTGTGCTGAGGACCCAGAGCTGGACCAGCACTGCAGGGGGGTCTCACCAGAGCGGAGCAGAGGGGCAGAATCCCCTCCCTCCCCCTGCTGCTCACGCTGTGGGGATGCAGCCCAGGACACGGGTGGATTTCTGGGCTGCAAGCGCACGTTGCCGGCTCATGGCCAATCTTTAACCTCCAGCACCCCCAAGGCCTTCTCCTGGGGCTGCTCTCCATCCCTCCATCCCCAGCCTGGATTGATACCAGGGGTTGTCCCGACCCAGGTGCAGGAGTCTGCACTTGGCCTTGCCGAACCTCATGAGGTTCACATGGACCCACTTCTCAAGCTTGTCCAGGTCCCTCTGGATGGATCCCATCCCTCAGGTGGGTCAACTGCACCACTCAGCTTGGTGAGTCATCTGCAAACTTGCTGAGGGTGCACTCGATCCCACTGTCATATGCAGGGACAGGATTTGGACTCGATCCTTTTGGGTCCCTTCCAACTCAGGACATTCTATGATCTATGACTATGAGGAGCTTCCAGCTGCCTATAGGTCCCTGGTGGAGCACAGAGAAGGCGACTGTTGTGGAGAAGCCTTTGTCTTCAGCTGTGGGGAGCTTCCAGCTGCCTGTAGGCCCATGACGGGGTACACACTAGGTCAATGCCCTAGCAGAAAGGTGCAGTGCTCTCCAGCTGAGTAGTGGAGGCTTTGGTCTGGTTATGTCCATATCCAGGGCTGCAGCTGTTAAAGATGGGAGAATCAACAACCAAAGCTGTCGCATTCTGTCACCTTGGACCTCTCCTGCCTCCTTGCTTGGCAGCTCTCTCAGTTTGCTGTCAAGGCTGTCCATCCCATGTCTTCCTGATGGCCAGGAGAAACCTGTCCTGGGCCGACTGTGCCACCTACCTCCTGGTGATGTGGTCTACCACCACTGCATCGCTAGTGGTGGTGCCAGGAGTTCATGTGGGGCCCAGCCCAGAATCACAGAATCGCCATAGGATGGTTGGGGTTGAAGGGACCTCTGTAGATCCCCCAGTCCAACCCCCCTGCTCACAGGGTCACAGAGCAGATCACACAGGATCCCAGGCGGGTTTCAATGTCTCAGAGAAGGAGACTCCACACCCGCTCTGGGCAGCCTGGGCCAGGCTCTGGCACCTCCCAGCACACAAGTTTCTCCTCATGTTCACATGGACCCTCCTGTGTTTCAGTCTGTGCCCGGTGCCCCTCACCCTGGCATTGGGCACCACTGAACAGAGTCTGGTCCATCCTCTGACACCCACCCTGAGATATTGATCCCATTGAGCACATCCCTCTCAGCTTCTCTGCTCCAGCTCAACAGCCCCAGCTCTCCCAGTCTCTCCTCGTAACAGAGATGCTCCAGACCCCTGATCATTTTTGTAGCCTGCCGCTGGACTCCCTCCAGTAGTTCCTTGTCCTTAAACTGGGGAGCCCATAGCTGTCCAGGTACAGGATGGGGAGCTCCCTCTGCTCGTGGGTGTGAGGAGCTTCCAGCTCCCCGCGTGACTCTGGTGGGACACGGGCAGGATGTTTGGATACTTGTCTCTGGAGGGAGAGGACAGGAGCATGCTTTGGTCTGGTCCCAGCCCTCTCTGGGTGTCCAGTGATGCGCAGGAGAAGCAACAAAGGAGGAACAGCCACCCTGCCCTCCCCTGCCTGTCACAGCCCTTAGTGTGCCCATCTGTGGCTGCCTGTGTCCCCAACTCCCCTGTGACACTGGCCACCGCCAGTGTTCTGCCTGCTGTGACACAGCTACTGCATCACTGGGGTGATGCCAGGAGCTGGTGGCTTCTTGCTGTGATGTGGCCATGACATCACCAGGGCCCGTACATCACCGGGACATGGCTCTCTTCCACCATTCAAGCAAGAAGAAACAAATATTAATAAAATTATAATAACAACTGATAATGCTGGGGAGGGAGACTCAGTAGCTGGAGCAGTAATTTAAAGAACCTCAGCAAAGATTAAAATAGGCCTTGCTACTTTTGATTTTATCTACTGCCCAGTTTTAAAGACTGGTGTTGCTGAGATTTGTTGATTTGCATGTTAGATTCTCAAAGAAAAATGCTTGTCAAGTTGATCAAAGGTAATATTTCACACATTTAAGGTTAAAGACATGTCCAGTGCTAAGTAGCGCATCCACAACTTGCTGGGGGCACTGAGGACATCTCAGTGTGAACCACAGGACTTGTTTTTTCTCTCCCTGACATGAACCAGAGATTTTACCAGGGACTGTCGTGTGTTACACACTTCAGTTGGGCGCTGGAACAAAATACTTCAATTAGAAGGTCCCTCTGAACACCAGAAAACCCTTTTTGCAGTGAGGGTTGCCCAGGGAGGTGGTGGAGTCTCCATCCTTGGAGATACTCAGTAGTTGTCTGGACAGGGTCCTGGGCAAATGGCTCTTTGTGTCCCTGCTTGAGCAGGAGGGTCGGCGAAGTTCACCTCTGGAGGTCCTGTTCTGTGAAACAAAAATCTGCTTAAATTTGTTTAGATAAAATGTACAAAATCTTACACTAAACCAGAAGCAGTGAAATAAATGCCAACAGAAATATGGTCTCTCGTTTCCTGGATGCAATCCTACCTTGACCCTTGGGAGAAGCAGAGAACCAAGTGCAATCCGCGTGCTGTGAACGATTTCGGATGGCTGAGCAGCGCAGTGATGTGACCTGCTTTGCCTGCGACTTTGTGTTTTGTACGCTGAGCCACAGAATTAAATTAAAGGACTTGGAGCTCTACTTCTGTTTGCTCCTCGTGCCATTAGCGTTTGATCTTGTGTTGTCTGTTTTTCTGAAACACGATTGTGGGCCTCTAATCAGAGGATTGCTATAATAGTTTGGATGTTTCTTACAATGCTTGCGGGTTTCCAGGTTTTAGCATTCTTGAAAATATGTGATGATGTGACTGTCCCTCTCAGAGCGCAGTAGCACATCAGTGGTACAGTCTGTGGATGGGTGCTATTATTAATAAATCTATATGGTGTGTGGCTGAGGGTTGTCTTCTATGGTATGTGTGGCCTCCCTGCCTCAGGAACACCTTGATCTTGTTAGTCCAAAGTGCCGGTGGGGTGGTGGTTTCGGTAATGTGAAGACTTGAGTCCCATGTACATGGGTTCTATGACATATGGGGGAGATATAGGGCCTTTGGGGACAGTGTTGGAGGACTGGTTTTGATGCATGGAGCAGAACTATTCCACAGTTCACTCCAGACAGGCAGAATGGCTGTAGACTGTACCTAAAGTGTTCTTTCATCCTGGCTTCCTCCACCCTTCTGGGTTACCAGACAGAGCAGACTGTTCCGGAGGTGTCGTCGCCTGCTGAGGCACCAAATTTGGGAACAAAATGGAACAAGACAAACTCACAACGTAGATGTACCCCGGTGGGTTGGCAGCGACAAGGGATGTTCTGTATGGAACCTTCTGCCCCTCAATACAGTTCCTACAGCAATGTACAGAGGCCGTGATTTGCTCTACCATCCCCTTCCCCTGTCCTGCTGCAGTGACTGGCCTGAGGAACTGCCAGCCTGCAGTTACCCCGCTGATTTTCACAGAAAAATGTTGGTCCGGTTGCTGACTAGAAAACTGACATTTCCTGCTTAACAAGAGGAAACAAAACCTACAATTTCCAAGAGAAATTGTACATGAGAACTTGATGCAAGGGCCACTGCTGGTCTCAAGCTGAATGGATATATAAGGTGATTAGCTATAATACAAGCAAAGCTCTGTTTCTCTTTGTTAGGAGTTCCTACAAATAGATGCTCTGGTGTGTTTGGATTGTAGGGATTTACCCTGATTTAATTTGGGGAAAAGCTTGGAACAATTGCTGGATAAAAACCAAAGTCATAGCTTGATGCACTTAATTTCTGACTGTCAAATTTGCTGAATTATACAGGAATTTGAGATCTTTCCCCACCCCCTCTTTCTTCCAGGCTACGTATGCAAAGAGTATCTGAAAACCAAAGCACAATTGCTATGGGAGTTGTAAACTGCCACTTATTTTCACAGGATATTAGCTTTGAAACCTAACTCTGGCAATAAGTACACATTATTAACGTGATTGGGAGTGAAAGAACCGGTAAGAAATACTCAGCTAATGCCCTTGTACTTTAATTCTCCAGTTGCTTCAGGTTATGTATCCTGATGAGCTACAAACAAGTGTGATTCTGTCTCAGTAAGCAATTGTGCAGTACACCGAAAACTGAACACGAAGAAGCATAACATTGAATTCAGGAGAGAATATATTGTTTTTGTTTAATAAAACCTCAGGCCTTTCTGAGAAGTGTTAATGTTGCAGAGTCTTGTCTGCTGCAGGATATGACCGCACAGTTCTGTCCTACATCAGATTCTGGCAGAAAATTTTTATAAGTGATTGTTTGAAGTATATGTCGTGTCCCCAAGAGGCTCATCTCCTTCCCTCTGCTTAAAAGCCGTGATAACCATTCTAAAATTTAACTACGCAACCACTAGTAAAGTTCCTGGTTAAGAACTAGTCAAAGCCAACACAGGTAACTTGCGGAAAAAAAAAAAAGAGATGAAGCAATACTAATTTTCTAGAGATGGCATGTATGTTAGTGTAATCATTTTATAGGGAAAAAAGAATGCAGAACTTATTTTTTCTGGTGCTTGTGTAGTTGCTGAACTATGCTCAGACTCTTACCCATGTCCTGTCTGCCCCCGTCCAAATGTTTTTTGTTTCCATTTCTTTGTGATAATGAACCTGAGAGGACTCCCTGAATGTATTTGGTAGAGACTCCGTGAAATGGGATAGGAAAACATTGCCTGACCTCTGCTTGCTCTTCACTTCCCACGTATCGAATGGCGAGCCTCAAAGCTATTTAAAAATTCAGAATGCTTCATGAATTTCCATCTTAAAATGGTAGATTAATCTCTCAGAGGGCTTTTGCATCGTGTTTGTAGGTGCTGCTGGATTCTGAGTAGACGGTTGAGGGCAGAGCTGCTGTTCAGGGAGAAGCAGATGGGCCGGGGGAATGGAGCAGCGGGGACGTTCAGTGACATTCCACGAGGACAGGCTGAGCCGCGGGAAGGAATTATCTCCCTTTACTCAGCGCTTGTTACCCTGCATCCAGATACCGCGTCTGGTTTTGGGCCCCCCAGTACAAGATAGATATGGACAAACTGGTGCAAGTTCAACAGAGGGACTGCGTGATGGTTGGAGGCTGGAACACTCGCCCTGTGAGGTGACACTGAGGGAACTGGTGCTGTTTTTCTTATTTATCCTCTCCTTTCTGAACCAAGGGGAGAGCCACAGCCTGAAACCCAACTCCAGTCCAGTCACCAGCCAGAGGCACCTCCTTCCTTCCCTGTCCCTTTTCTGTCCCCAACAATGTACGTTCAGGTAGCACCAGCCTCTCCTTCCAGGGCCCTCCTGGCTGCTGTCACCTTATCTGCTGCCCAGAGCAGGAGCAACAGCATCTGTTGCTTCTTGATTGCTGCTTTGCCCTGCCTCCTGACCTATATATATATATATATATATATATATGTGGCTGTAAGGGGTGGGCCCCTATGACATGGTGGCTGCTTGTCTGTCAGATGCGTGGAAAACTGCTTGGCTGACAGCAGCAGCTTCTCCATGGGATGTAGGTCTTGCCCCCCTCCCCAGTGCCGCCCTCTTCCCTGCTCTCTTTGCTTTTGGGAAGTTGATCTCCGTGGGTTTAAAGACCCCTCCTCTCTGGCAGATGCCTTTTCCACCAGTAAGTAATCCTCTGAAAACCAGTAGCAGCGTGGGGCTCAGAGGCTTTGATGGGTCTCTCTCTCCCCTTTTTTCTTGGGGAGAGTCGGTGCTGTTTCTGCCAGACATCCTACCTGGTGCTGAGCTCAGGCCTGTGCACACACATTCCTATCAAATCAAACCCTACCAAAACCACAGCACTGAAATGGACTCACCCTCTGCTTTTCCCCATTCCTCAGCGCTTCCTAGTGTGGGATATCCTAGTTGCTGGGGTATTCAATGTGCACTGTGGCCAAGAGGCCAACGGTACCTGGGGTGTGCGAGGAAGAGTGACCAGGAGGTCGAGGGTGGTTGTTCCTCCCTCTCTGCTCTGCCCTGGTGAGGCCCCATCTGCAGAACTGGGTCCAGTTCTGGGCTCCCCAGCTTAAGAAGGACAAGGAATTACTGGAGAGAGTGCAGCGGAGGGACACAGATGCTGAGGAATCTGCAGCATCTTTCTGATGAGAAACTGAGAGAGCTGGGGGTGTTCAGCTGGAGAAGAGAAGCTGAGAGGGATCTGATCAAGGGGATCAATATCTCAGGGTGATTTTATATTGTTGATGTCCACATACTGCTTGACTTTAGAAGAAGCACGAAATTCTGTGAGCTCTTCAAATCACTAAATCCATGAGAAGAATGTGAATTGCTTTGTTAGAGCCATTGGGGACGCAAGGGTATCTTAGAGTGTTGCTTTAATTAAGGAATGACTGGGTTTGTATTAAACAGCCTAGTTTATTCCTGCTTGAGAAAAGAAGCTTTAGGCAATCTTGGTTTTTTTCCCTTCTTTTTTTTTCTTCTTTGTTTTTTCTTCCCTCTCTCCTTCCCTCTCCTCTCCTCCCTTTTCTTCTCCTCCCTTTTCTTCTCCTCCCTTTTCTTCTCCTCCCTTTTCTTTTCTCTTTTCCCCTTCTTTTTTTCTGTTTTTTATTGTATGTTTTTTTTCTAAGGCATATTAAAAATACTCTCCAAACACTGGAGCTGATAATCTCTAGGGAACCTCTCCTTTGCTTACGCCAGGCTTCTGCACCGTGATTAACCGAGCTTACTGCCGTAGTAATCCAGGCAACGTTTGAGAGCGGGCACTTCGGTGCTTCTGAGTTTGTGTTTCGAAGCTAATTGAGTTTGGTGCTCACACCGCGCTTGGCTTCGGAAGCTTGAGAAATGCTTTTCTAAGCAGTGATCGGTTGTAGTTATTTTTGAATATATCGATGGACTACTTCAAGCTGCTGGTAAGGCGCTCACCTCAATGTCACATAATTGCATCCATAGGTGGGAATGCTGATATTTTCTTGGAAATTAAGAATACAGTGGGGTGCTGCATAGCACCCTGTTTTTTTGAGAGTTTGCAATAGGGTTAAACGTTGAGAGTGAAACCTGTCATTATCTTTCAGCCCACCTGACTGCAGCGCCTCTTGAAATTCTCAGTTTAGTACCGCGCTGTACATTGCAAAAAGCTAAACTGGTCCATAGGCTTTGAAGCTCCGAATTGGAGAGGAAAAGGGAAAAGCAGGAAACAATGACAAGTGATAAGGAACATGCCACGGAGGGTTGTGATAACAGCTGACTTGAGATCAACCTCCTGCTGCTGGAGAATGTGTAACCCAGAGCGTGAGACCATGTCTAAATTTATACCGAGTCTCGTAAAATTCCTTCTGTCTGTTGCTCCAGGAGTTTCAGGTCATCTGTGAAAACTTTGAGATTTTCTTCTTTAGCTTGTCACTTTTTTTGTCTCCTTTTCTGATAGCAGGAGATTTTAGCTGAGTGCAACCTGAGCAAATTAAAATGTTGCCTGACTCATTTTTTCTTGCCTAGGAAATAAATAAGGTAGCTTCAATTAAAAATGCAGGTTAATCAATTTGTAAAATAAATGTTTGTCTTATTGCTTCAGGAAAGTCTTGCCTCAGTTTTACAGAACTCCTGCCCATAAACTGTGTAATGTACAACACATTACTATTGCACGCAAGCAATACAGCGTATCCTAAAAAGCTATTACAGACGCTGTGTAATTTAACAACCTTATTTTAAAATAAAACTATCTATTGAATTATGATAGTGTGAAATGAGGTTTTCGTGTACTCTTGCCTCCGACTCTGTTCACATTAGTCATTTGTTTTCCAGCTGGCTGCCTACAAACAGCTAAAAGAGAAGCATTCACTTCTGGGATTTAATATTTGTTGCGCCCCGTTGTTTTTGTTTTCTTTTCAGGCCTTTTTTTGAGCTGAGTTGTGAGTAATGACTCACTTTGGTTGCTGAGCCATGGGAGAGCTTGAACAATAACGCTTTGCCATTTTAAGACACAGAGAAATGAAAATTTATTTGAAATCCACGTGTCCCATCCTGCTCGTGTTCAAGATCTGTCGGAAAGCAGCGGGAATAGTTTCAGCTTTTGAAAAGTTTTACTGACTTTTTTTTTTCTCTAATGACAGTTTGTGCAGCATTTGTCAAATCCTCCCGAACCTTTCTGTGTGCAGAACGTGTTTCCCTTTGCGACAGGAGCTAGGGCTGGCTGACCTCTATTTTAAATGTCAGAGGTGCTTCACCTTTGCCTTTCAGATTCCATTTGCCTCTTTTTTTAACCCTTTCTTGGGACTCCCCTTGAAGCCACAGCGTGTTTGAGAAGCTCTTTTGCAGCCTGAGCTGTCACCAGGAGTTGTGGTTTTTTACAGCTACTGGGTTAATGGTTGGACTTGAGGATCTTAAAGATCTTCTCCAACCAAAATGATTCTGTGTGTTTATAGGAGCTGTGAAGCGGCTGTCAGTGCACGGGCTGAGTTTCTTGATGACCAAATGAATTTATAAAGCCTTCAAAATCCCCATGTTATAAAATAATGGTTCTTACTCGTCTGCTTCTTTCACAAT
The DNA here is from genome assembly GCA_013399365.1 of Pampusana beccarii. Classification (NCBI taxonomy): domain Eukaryota; kingdom Metazoa; phylum Chordata; class Aves; order Columbiformes; family Columbidae; genus Pampusana; species Pampusana beccarii. The sequence continues at coordinate 202,759 of VWYH01008818.1, read as the reverse complement.
CGGCATCCTGTGGGTAAATTGCTCCCTGTTAGTACGTTTTGTAAATACAGACATGATATTCTTATATCTTTTGTCTTTGTCAAACAAGACTCACCTTCTCTCACTTTCCCCCAGGTCTCCCCAGGCATTTCCAGGATAGTGTGGTTGGTATTACCGTGACTATCTAATTCTAATCATAGCTGATTAATACGCAAGTTTCCCTATTTTGTCCCATTGTTTCTTTGCCTCAGTATTAGTTGAGGGCACAGAATAACTACGAAAAGAACAAATAGCCTGTATATACATGTATTTTGTACGCTTGGAATTTCACAGCTTTGACAGTGATGCAAGTTTAGGAAAATACTGAATTAAGAGAGGGAGACTTAAATAATCAGCGTCTCTTATCCACCATTCTACATAACATACTGTGCGCTACAGAGGATTGGCTTAAAAACATTCAGAGGATCATAGGTTTTCCTACCTTACGGTAAATACTCAAATTAAACCTCTCAGAGATGTATAAAGTCAATTCCTCAGCTGAACTATGAATGTGAGTAAATGTACATTTATATTTTGCTGGTTTGGGGGCAAATCATAAAGCAGCTGCTACTTTTGTGTTCTCTAAGACCAACAATACAATTCTGTTTCACTGACACCACTACTGCTCTTGGGAGCAGGGTTTTTTTTTCGCTTTTGAAAGATATTGGCACTTAAAGATCCATCCAGTGACTTCGGAGAATCTTTAGTGGCTTCATCACGTACTGTGTGTAAAGTGCATTATTTCTCAACTGTTAAGTAATTGAGGAAATTAATTTTGAATTCTCTGTGTTTTACTGACAAGATTCCTGAGACTCTCCTAAAGAAAATTAAAAACCTAAGTTTGGAGAATAGTGAAAAGCGGCTGAAATAATCATGCATGTGATACTTGCCCCCAGGAGTAGGATGGGTTTTTTTATTTCCCACCCATTCATATCCAGTGTTTATAATGACAAGGGAAAGCGTCAAAAACGGCTGGGATTTTCTGGCAGAAATACCTACCTTTATTTGAGAGTTTGCGGTAAATAGGGGTTTGACTCTCTTGCACCCACCTCAGTAACGCTTAATGTAATTTGAAGAGAAAATCTTTGTATTTGTTTTTACCACATCAGCTTTATTTTACTGTGCCTGTTTGCAGACCTTTCCTGCGGATGGGGGGGAAGGAAACAGTGCTTTGAAGTTAGTTTTTTTGGTCTGTTTTCCAGCAGATTGAGAATTAATTTGGGCTACCAGCCTTGGGAAAACCTGTTCTGAAGTCTGTGCTGCTCGCTTACACCTTCCAGCTACATTAAACCTGTATTAATGACTGGGCAGACACTCCAGTGTATCTATGGCAGTAAGAGCTCTTGAATCTTGTATAAATAAGGATGCAAGAGCTCGAGAATCTGATATAAATAAGGATGCAAGAGCTTGTGAATCTGGTATAAATAAGGATGATACAGAAAAGCGAATACAACAGAAATGAGAGTTAAAATGAGAGTTTGTACAGACGGGCATTGTATAAGAGAAAATCTTGTTGCACGGCAGAACTAGGAATTATTTACAAACAACAAGTGTAGAGCTCAGATCCTGATTTCAAGGGTGAAATGAGGACCTTGTTCTTCTTTTGCAGAACCAGAAAACGAAAGAACAGATCGAAAACTTGTTGCAGAATGGAAAGCATAAGGAGTTACGGGATCGGCTCTGCTGCAGGCTGACCTTTGGGACCGCCGGGCTTCGCTCCGCTATGGGAGCGGGTTTTTGCTACATTAATGATCTGACGGTGATCCAGTCAACACAGGTAAGCTAAATAATTCCAGAGGAGACAGGCAAGTGCTTTCCCAGTGAATATTTGGGCCATATGTTGTACCATTGAAATGCAAACTGAGCAGGAAAGCAGTAGAGTGGTAGCATGAAGTGTTCAATACTAGAGGAAGATAAAGTAGTTTGAACAGGTTGAACTGGACATCCAAGGAGGCAGAATAGAATCCCTTCCCTGGAATTTGGCCAGTAAGGTCTGTTAGCCAATGATACTGTTCTCAAGTTGAAAATCAGTAGCTGTCCTAAGAGCTTTTAGTATTTGTCAAAAACTGAACAAACACAAAAAAGCCCAACCAACAACAACAAAACCAAACCAAAACCCCAAAATCAAACAAGAAACCACACCAAACCAAAATGAAGAAAACTCAAAGCAAACCCGTCCCCAACCAAACAAGCCTCTTCTTTCATTTTGGGCCAACATTGTGAATAACTGTACAAGAATAGCAGGTTTTACTGAGAAAACGAACAGGGAGTGAGATGAAAAAATCAAATGTAGACTGACCGTGGAAAACATCCGTATTGTAAATTGTTGAGCTTCTGGGGAGCCCTTCCAGTAACACTGGTTGTGTTACCTGCAACTGGGCTGGATAGAAAATACCGTGGTTAAGTGCAGTTCTGTAGCTCTTGGCTCTTTTAAAAGTAGGGATGCGAGAAGGTAATTTGAGATACAAACTTAAACTCTCAAACCGCGAATCTTATGTTCCGTATTGTATCAGGTCAATGATTCATGGTTTATCTATAAACTAATTTTTGTATGTTTGAGTTAGAGTTGGTTTAGGTTGTTTTTAGGTTTTTTTAGGTTGTTTTTCATTGGTTTAGGTTCTTTTGACTAGCTGTTTAAGTTGATTAACAACCAGAAATACAATTTTCTGAACTTATTTCTTCAGTATCTTTTACCCTTCTTTTTTCCTCTGTTGATTTTGGGCTTGCGTGCAAGAAGAGGGTGAAAAACGATCAGATTCTTCTCAGTTTCCCTCCCTGCTTCTCTTTAAAGCAATGTTAACGAGTTCTATGTGTGGTGATTGTCCGAAGAAATCAACCTGTTAATTAATATAAGGCTTAATCATCTCTGCTTTTCTTTGAAGTGCGATTTTACTCAAGTGCAGATGATAGATTTTTTCTCAAAGAACTTGGTCCTCAGTTGTCTCATCTCTTTCCCCACCTTTTCAATAAACACCTTTGCAAGGACCAGTTGATGTTGATTTAGTTTTTGATCAAAAGCGCTCCATGCTCCTTTTCTACATTTCTGTCTCACAGTGGCTTTCTTCTTAAATTTGCTTATTGTACAGTACCAGGGTGCTTTACAGCTGATGTGCTCCTCTATCAGTAGATTAAATATCATCTCTTCACAACCAAACTTCACAAGAAATTAATTCAGAGTACGTTTGAAATTCATCTGATATCATCCAGGCTTTGAAGACGCGGAAGAAGTGTCTGAATTTGGACATTTGTCCAGGGTTGTTGTCCTCTTAAACTAGAGTTCCTGCCATCGATAGTCATTCCTGCACATACTTCATTGTGGTAAATATTAAGTAAAAAGCAATTGGATTCTTAATCTGCAAAATCGGCATTTCTCATCTCAGTGGGGGGCAAGGAAAGAGAATGGTTGAATCCTTTTGAAAACGAATAGCATGAGTCAGAAAATGGATGTTCAGTATTTCTTTCCTTAGGAAGATATGCAATGCAAATGGGTTCGGACTGCGCATATTAAACATATTTAAACATCTTATCTTTTCCTACGTTTAGTCTTTATTATTGAAAAAATAATGAACTGATATATTTGTAACCGTTGTACTTGGAACATCAATAAAAAGGTTTTGTTATGATAAACGTACCGAATCTTATCTACTTTGTCAAGTACTTCTTTATAAATGGAGCTTCAGCCGTGTGATTAAAGGTGCTTTATTACATGATTGACAAAGGGTTGATTAAAACCTCTCACTTATTCCTGTGTGCTTAAACATTTTGCAGTAGTTGTCTCTTTGCAGGTTAATTCTCTGATACGAGTCCCTCAGCAGACAGAAGTGAAATCATTTCTTTAAGTATTGCTGGTGACTGACTTGTACAAGTGGAGCTGAAACCGAATTCCAGTAGCTGTTTACACTTTGAAAAAAGAGGAGTAACACGTTGCAGGGTTTGAAACCCAGCCTTATATCTGACTATTCTTTCTCTTCAGTATCATCTTGGGTCTAACAAAAAGTTTTCTTTAGGTTTCTACCCTCTAAACTGGGCATATCTTAGAGTGATGCTTCCTTTACTGATCCGAGGATGCCAAACTCATCTGCTACAAATACTGTCACGGTAGGAACAAAACTGACTGCTCTCCACTGAGCCGGTGGGAACAAACTGAAGAGAACAAGAAAAAATAATTTAAAATCAAGTAGTTTGCCAGTGATGGAATTGTTAAGAGCAGTAAAGTTGCTTTAACCAAGTCCAGTTCCTTCGAAGTGGAGCAAACATCTCGACAATGCGATAGAAGAAGTTGAGACCAGTCGCTTCAGCTTTTGGCCTGTGCGATGTGTTGATTTTGGAGCCGCTCACGCTCCCAGCACCTGAACGTTGCTTGTTGCCTTTGTTTCCAGTCCCGTGGAAGCGTGACGGAGCTCGGAGTGTTCGCCCGTACGCATTCTTGGCAGAAAGTGAAAAAATTCCTTTTTGCTCAGCAGGGAATGTGTTTGCAAGCTCAGTTTCACTGGCTTCTGAAAGTAAGAAACCGGGTTGTATTCATTTGCTCCCTCGTGGAGCTTCTATTTTTAGTTGTTTATTAATGCCATGTATCAATTTAGAGAAAGCAATCTCTGGGAAGCTGATTAAAACTTGTTTCTGAAGTAAACGACATCAGATTTAATCACTTTGTTTGAGTACTCTTGTTTTGGAAGCTCATGACTTGAACAGTTTTGCTGAACCCAGTGTCAAAATGGGAAACCCTTTCTTTCTATATTTGTTCTTACCTGCTACAGGAATAAATGGCCGTTCAAAAAAGGAAATTTCAGCGTAATTAAAATATTTCTTTCAGTTGAACCTAATTAAGTCGCATGCTGAAGCGGATGCTGTGTTCTTCGTTTGCATTATTGTACTGTACATGAAAAACCAGATCTGGAAAGGTTTAGGATATCCAGAAGTTGCTTTTGACTCTTGTGAGGATTGTAGATGTGTAACCTATGCCCAAAACGGAGATTTTTCTTCTTTTGCCCTCCTGAACCAGTTGCTTTTATTAATAGGCAAATAAACCATTTCTGATCTCCGCAATGACAGTAACCACTCATCTTTGCATCATTGCTGCGGGTTCCCTGTTGCTATATAAGCAAATCTTATAATAATAGGTGAAAGATATAGATGGTGGACTTCATAAAGCTGTTAAAAAAATCTTTCCATCCCATTCTTGATACCATCGCTTTCCCCATCTCTTTTGAAATTGCTCATAAGGGGCTGGACAAGCAAGGGGATCATTTAAAACGTGGCCGTAGGAGCAGACTAGATCTGTCTGAATTTTACATATAAATATTTGTAATACTTCACTGTTTTAGGCCCACTGAGGTGGTGATACATTCGTATGCTGATTAAGAAGTTATTAATAATCACCAGGTACGTAATGCAAGGTACAGACTTGGATATATTCAGTTTAGAAGCAGTAGCTGTGGCAGGAGAAATGAGGCGGGGATGCTGTCAAAACCTGAGTCTTGCAAAAAGGAAATAGAAATTCTTTAAATTGAGAAACTTACAAAAGAAGGACATTTTTACGTTTGTAAAGAGTGTTTTGTGGTTTGTAATGCATTGACTTTGTGTGCATAGTATTCATCGTTCTATCTGAACTTACTTTAATTCATGCTGCTTCTAACTAGTTTCTTTCCTGCTCCTAACTAGTACCAGTCTGTCTGAGATGCTCCTGTTTCTTCTGCAAATCTTTTAATGGTTTCTTGATGTTTGAGGAACTACTTCAGATAAAACTCTGCAATGTCCCTGACCTCACGATACCGCTCGTCTAAATAAGGGATCTGTTGTCAGAAATCTGCAGTTCATCTCTTAAACGTTATTCACTCTTTTCTAGTCAAACTCGAACAAGTTTTCCCCGTTTCTCCAGCTCGTATCTCTTTACCAACTGTGATTAACAGTTCTTGAAGTCACCGGGATGGTGTGAACTTGTTTGTGTAGCAGCACATTTCATCCAGCGTGAAGGTGACTTCAGCTGGACAGCACACCATGGCAAAGCTTCCGGTTCTGTCAGTGTTCAAAGACTTTTATTTCAAGTTTTCTTTTCTCTGTGAATCACAGAATCACAGAATGTTAGGGATTGGAAGGGACCTCAAAAGATCATCTAGTCCAATCCCCCTGCAGCTGAAATCCTTCTCCAAAGAGATGCCGCTACCCACTCGTTTGTGTTCGAAGCACATTATTCGGCGGAAAGGGCAATAATAATTATTAAAACGGCTATGGTAAGATCATGGTGATGCGTTTCTGTTAGAGAAAGCTGCTTTTAATAGCGAACCGTAGCCTCTGGAATCTTCTCCCAACAATAGTGTTTCCACCTCTTTGTCTAAAGCTGCTGATCCGTCCCGAGCTGATGGATCTCCAGAGAGATTCTGTCTGGGGAGCGAGTGGATGTGGAGCTGGAGCACCATGTCATGCACTTTGTCAAAGAACACCCATCTCCTGATTCCGAAAGAAGGGGCAGCTGAGAGGCTGTTGGTTTTTTCCTCTTACATATATATATGTTTACACACATATTTCTCCTCACCCCCAATGTCTTTTAAAAATTTGCTTTCTTTTCCCTGCACGGGGATCTTCTCTGATATCTTGCCATTGGAAATGTTCTACCTTGATCTATAGAGGACAGCTTGATTTCTGCTATTACATCTGCATAGTGTATAAATCGAGGACTTTAAACTGTCCACCTGGAGCAGGTCACTTGTAATAAACTTTCTTTTGAGAAAGTGGGTAAGGATGAAGCTTTGTTTTATGCAAAATTTAATTTTAATGCAAATTTAGAACTAATGCTTTGGAAACAGTGCTGAAAAGGTGTCGTACTATGAGCACGAGGATTGGCTAGCACAGACTAACACCAACCTTATCGTGGTGGGCTTTCAAAAAATGGGCTTTTCTCAGCTGGATGCTTAAGATGGTTTGAATCGCTAAAAGCACAGTAAGGATTGAAAGCAAGCGTTTGCTGCTTGAGGATTTTGCTGCCTCAAGCTTTGTTTATGCTGTTTGGTCACTTATTATTGCCCTGCTTTTATTTCCCACAACTATTTCTCTGTTTGCTTGCTTTCCTTCTGTGAAAAAAGATAAAGACGCTGCTTTTGTGGGCATCATTATTGATATTTTTGCTGAGCTGTGTTTTGACTAGTGACATTATGTCCTATATAACAGATCATTTTTAAAGCTTGTGTGTGTTGCACTGAAACTAATTATTATTATTTTTTTTCTTTATATTCTTTTTCTTTCCAGGGGATCTACAAGTATCTGGAGAGGTGTTTTTCAGACTTTAAGCAGAGAGGCTTTGTTGTTGGATATGACACACGAGGTCAGGTGACCAGCAACTGCAGCAGTAAGAAGTATGAGTATTGATCACATTTACAAGCCTAGAAATTAAATTGTGGCTTTTAATGCATCACATTTGAATATTTTTGTCGGGAACTGCACCACACTCTTTCCCCTCCCTTAACCCGTGTAAATTGTAATAAAGAGAGGCATGGACTAAAGCTTTTACAATACCACTTGCCAGAAAATGGGGAATGTGAGGCTAGTTGCTTCACCAAAAGAAATTACAAAGATTTTACCAAAGAATTTACAATTTAAGTGCGCAAGGATGTTAGACAGATGTTACAAAATTGATATTCCCAGAGAGAAACTTGAATGCAAAGGTAAATTCAGAATAGCTTGAAATCCCTACATGTTAACGCGTTATTGTTAACACCGTTATTTTGTATAATCCATCTGATTTAAGCTTGTTGGGGGAGAAGAATTCTACCTGCAGCCCACTGGAACCCCAGAATTTTGGTACCCTCGCTCCTGATGCGTTTCCACATTGGGAATATTTTACCTGGAATGCTTAAAATGGAAAATTCCAGTGATGCCAAACTGCTCTTTGCGAGGGAAGGGAGTGAGGATCTGTAAAAGAATGACTTTCTGAATTTCATGAGAAATCCTAATCCCTGGTCACTGGGGGAGCAAAACATCTTGGGGGGGAAAAAAAAAGGGTTATGCACAGCTTAAAGATGTGGAAATGTAAGAAAAATGTTCCTTTGCAGCCACATAAAGCTTGGAATTTGGACTTGACGGCAGAATTTCACATATCAAAGGAGGAGATCAGTTCTCAGCGACATGTTTCTTTTGTCCCCTTGGCTGACACACAGTTACAATAGTGCTAAAATGAAATTCTACCTCCCCAAAAGAGTGGGTTTGGTTCTGCTATCGAGGGAGATGGCAGACGGTCTATGTCCCACAGTTAAATTGGTGTAAACCGTTGTGATACACCAAGCAAAATTTCAGTAGTTTCAACTACAAGCTGAGCTCTCAAACTCTTTTAAGTGGTTTTGGGTTACGTTTGGTAGGCGCTATAGAGAAATTCTGAGTAACTGAAACTTAGACTTACAATACACTCATCATGGGAGATAAACAAATATTAATGCTTGTTTGTTAAAATGAGTGAGCAGAACAAACTTACCCTATTTAATCTCTCATCTGTTTTGACTCTGAGACTTCCCATTAACTGCTGAGCTGAGCAGACCTGACTTGAAAAGAACAGTTTAATATCAGTTACCTGAAAGAGAGTTTCCCTGCTACTTGAAAGGAAAAGTTTATTATAAAGGCAAAGTTTAAAACCACAGGTGCCGATACAGTTTCTGATCTTTCTAGAATAAGCCTGTGCTTGTTTTCAGAAGTGTATTTTAGGACTAGATCTGCTTCGTGGATATTTTCTGAAGCTGTTGCACGGCTTTGCTGTGTGGGATGCTGGATCCTTTTCCAGACCTGCTGTTGCTGACATCTGGTCCTTGAAACTTTCTGGGAGATCGGTTCTGTCCTTGAATGAAGGACAAGTGTCCCACCACTAGGTTCTGTATCTTTGGGTTTGATATCACTGGTTCATTTAGATGGTTGACCAAAGCGCCCTGTGCTTTTCAAGCCACAAATAAAAGCACCGTCTTAGGTTCTGTAACCTGGAAACTCTATTCCGTTCACTGTGTAAACTGCAGGATCCTACTTTTAGTGTAAGGAAAAAAAAAGAGATTTAAGAGACAAGTAAAATGAAGGTTATAGTAATGTAAATGGCTATTGGATTGTCCTGTGTTGACCAAATGTTTTCTTTTTTGTGCTGTTAGACTTGCAAAGCTCACTGCCGCAGTCCTGCTGGCTAAAGATGTACCTGTCTACTTCTTTTCCACCTATGTCCCTACACCATTCGTGGTGAGTCATCTTCTCCTTCTTATTTAATTGTTGAACCACGCAGCTAAGGGAGGATTGGAAAGTTTACTAAAAATGGGAACTAGCAATTTTCTTCTCAAATCGTGTTATTAAAACAGAAAAATAAGGGCTGCTTGGTACGCTTGGCTCTTCGAGGCTGTAAAAAGAACCTCGCTGAATTTTTGTGTATGCAGATGGTCGATAGAATCCCATTTCCCTCTGGGCTGCTATGTGAGGGCAACAGTGGTTGCAGTCCAGGCTTTGCTTTGTTAGTTGCAGGTGCAACATTCTTTTATTCTGTGCTTAAACGCCTGTGTGTAATAAGGGTCAAAGATGATATTTATGTGTGTGTGAATATACATACTGTATGTTTTTGGATATAAGATCCCCACTGCTTAGAGCGGAAGAAACGAAGGATTGCCTCTGCTTTTAATATCTCAAAAAATAGAGTTTTCTGTTCTCCAGCAGCTTTTTCTTGCTGCATTTTAAATCCCTATTCTGCAGATTTTTCTACTGTGCTGCGGATATTGTTCAGAGGGGACGACTGGAAGAACTGGATGCCCTTTAGCTAGGAATACCTGTAGCTTGTTTTTCAAAAAGCCTTTTGGTGAATTCATTCTGTTCCCACCTGTTTTCTGTTCCTCAAATGCTAGTGGAGACTTTCTTTACTTGACCAGTTAGCAATTTTGTTTATGTAATTGGGAAATAGAATCATCTTCCTATGCACCAGAATAAAACAAGCTTTCCCTCTATTATTAGCTACAGGAAAGGGAATGTTGCACATCCATGTATACGATTTGCAAATAAACTAGTGAAACATTAAGAGACGCTTCTCCTGCGGCATCCTATTGCGTAACTGTCCTAATAATATGATGTTTTTTATGCCAGCTGCAGACCTCTTGGGTAAACTGACATTTCTGGGTTTCCTCTGTAGCCCTACGCTGTTCAGCAGCTCAAAGCTGTGGCTGGTGTGATGATCACGGCGTCCCACAACCGGAAGGAGGACAACGGATACAAGGTAAAGCTTGAACTTGTTGTATATATTGAGCACAAGTCTGTTTTGACATTCCGTAGAGTCTAAGCAGCAGCTGAAGAAATGCTTAAGCAGTTATGCGTTCGCCTCTTAGACTTAAAAATGAGTTTAAAACTAAGCTAGAGCTTAGGCAAATCAGTCAGCACAGTACATAACTGTGCAGAAGATGGTGATGGGTTAATAGTTGATTAATAAAACTGTGTGGTAGTGTGGTGCTCCCTTTAAGGTTGTTTTTCTGGCCGTTGGGAGAGAGGTGGGCAGCTTCATTTTGAATGCTTGGAACAGCATAACCATCTATAATAGCAAATGTGGCTTATGTATTATTGTAATGCAGTTTTTCCTTTCTGAACTTGATAAGAATCTGAACTAAACTTGATAAGAATCTGAACTAAACTCTAAACTTTAAATTTAGCGTTCTAGAAGCTTAGTAAGAGATGAGTAATGGCAGCGATAGGAAACCCAGTCTCACTCTGCACAGAGATAACTCAGCGAGGTGATTGTACTGTGCTCGTCTTCAGCGGAACAAGCTGTAAAGTACTTCACCAGCCTTTACTTCTGCTTAGCTATTGCAATGAATAAGAAAATAAGTCACATCAGTTTTCCAGGTGCTTCATTTATCAAGAAGCTATTATGTTTGTGTCTTCTGATACCAAGCATTTTACTTTTGCTAAGATATTGGGTTCTTTTCTAATCTTTCAGAAGAATTGTTTTATCTTTCACTGTTTCCCCTGCAAGTTCAGTGGCTTGTGAAGGTTTTGGACAATTCTGACCCCACTTGACAAACAATTATGAAGATTCCGAGTAACTACGGGTTTTGTAAAAGCCAGAAGAAAACAGAGACGGGTGGGTCTGAGTAGAAAGTCAGCGCTGTGAATTCAACCATGCTAATGGAAACAAACTGTGGGAAAACAAACATCGAACTAATTCCTCAACAAAGCCCTTTTTTTGGTTTGACAGGGTTTCTAGCTGAAAGATTATAGTTGTTCAGTTACGGAAAAACGTGTATCTTGGCACACTGCTTATCTGGTTTGCTTTGCTTTCAAAAGCAAGTTGTGCTTCTTTTTCAAAAGGAATACCAGACTATGTAGAAGGTATTTTTCTTCTATTGCTGTTTGCACAACACTGAATTTAAGTGCCCAGTTCCTGTTTCTCATGTCGAGGTGATTTCAGACAGAATAGTTGAACACCAGCTTTTTTGAAAATAGGTTGTGTTGCTGAGTAACTATCACGACATAAATAAAAGTATAAACTATGTGATTCCGCATGATTTTTGAGAATCGAGCCGGTCTGATGCCAACCTTTGTGACTTTGAGATGCAGGAAATATGCAGAATCCTATAGCTAAAAGAATTTCTGAAGTCGATAATCTTTGTAAATAAACTCTGACATGTTTTCCTTAAACTTCCACCAGGTTTATTGGGAAAATGGAGCCCAGATCACTGCTCCTCACGATAAGGAAATTATCAAATGTATAGAAGAGTGCGTTGAACCATGGAATGGCTCTTGGAATGAGAATCTGGTAGACACCAGTCCCCTTAGACAGGATCCTCTGAAGAAAATTTGTGACTGCTACATGGAGGATCTGAAAAAGATCTGTTATCATAGGTATTGTATAAAGCAAAGTGTACTTAAATGATGGGTTTTAATTAAGTTCTACATTACATGTGGAAAATTGGGTGGTGGGAATAATTTTTTGGCCATCTCTCCATTCTGTCTCACCCCATCGCTCTCTGACGTGTCATTAAATTAGATGGTCGCTGTCATTAGGACTAAATTGAAAATGAAATGCCTTTGGATACTTGTCTGCAATAAAGCACCCTGATGTGAACCATTTAATGCAAATAAATATGGTCAAAGAGTTCTGAATAAAATGCAGAAATTCAGAGTAAAGCTGAGGTGTGAATGCATGGAATAGAAGTGGGGAGATTAAGTTTAAAGGTTAAGGGGAGCAGACGACAAGGATAAAAGGAGGAGGATGAATAATGTAGGTAGAGCCAGAGTAAGATCTTCAGGGTGGTAGAAGAGCTTGAGTTTGATGCAGAAATGAACGGTTCGTTCTTGGGAGACTTTCAGCTGATTCAGCGGAAGGTAAATGTTTCATTTTCCGGGAGAAGAAGCTTTAAACCAGCAATTTCCAGTGAAAGTCCAAATGAGAACTTTTCCCTGGTTCTTTCTTTGAAATCAATGCAGAACTCAGCAGAATAGTACAAAGTGTAACTGCATTTTCTTTTGCTTTTGCTTTCCCACATGAAAGTAGTCTTGTGAAGTAACTAAAATCTTACTGAACTTCTTTTTTTCCTTCTCAGGGAGCTAAACGAGCAAACCAATTTGAAGTTCGTTCATACCTCTTTTCATGGAGTCGGACACGACTACGTGCAGGCGGCTTTCAAAGCATTTGGCTTTCAGCCCCCCATTCCGGTACCTGAACAAAAAGATCCAGATCCAGACTTCTCGACTGTCAAATGCCCAAATCCTGAAGAAGGAGAATCTGTGCTGGTATTTTTACTTCTACTTAATCATGTTTTTTATGAGCTTTCCTCTGTTTGGATAGGAAGAAAACAGGGAGTATGTGGCTTTCAGCTGTGGGCAATTGTCCCATCCCACCAGGTGGGATGAGGGATGAGTTAACTCTGAACGACAGGTGCCCTGTTCCGACAGATGAGATCAGGTGTGAGTTAACTCTGGGTATTTCTGTGCGGTAACACGAAGTGAATGACAGACAATCACTCCAGAGGTCTAATTCAATTAGGAATTTACTAAAAGCACTTGGTGGAATGCAAATTACTGCGATTAGTGACTTGGCAAAAGTATATTAATATAGCACAAAACAAGATTTTAGCAGCAGAACTTACAATGATGTTGCCTTTATATGTTCAAGAAGGAAAAGAGAGAGAGAGAAGGAAAACTAAGAGAGACAAAGATATCACGGCTCCACAGGTCGATCAGCCCCATGACGTCCTCTGAAAGGGGGTTGTCGTGAGAGGGTAATTTAGGGCTCCACTTACTGCAGGACAGTGTTTAGATTTCTCAAAGAGAAGTGTGATTTAAAAGAGTTTGGTGGCAGGTTCACTCTATTATTTGCTGCATGGGGGAAATAGGCCAAGCCCAGTGCTGCTGAACTTCTCTCCAGGTGCCTGTATCTGTTCACCAAGCGAACTTTCAGGATTCTTCTCTCCCTGATACCGTTTGNTGGCCTTGCAGGTGCTGTTTTGTCTGGATAAATCCTTTCTTCTCAGCAAAGTGCAAAATAGGCCTTATCTTATAAGTGTTCAGTGTAGTTTGTAGTTGCTTTTGGGAAATATGAGCAGAACTTTACAGCTTAAAAGTTTAGCAAATCCAGCTTACCAAGTAACATGAAGCAAATTGTGTATTAAAAATCATACAACCATATATCTCTAAATAATTCATTATATTTAGTGTGCATCTGCTTAAGCTAAATGATTAATATTGAACTTAAATTTGGCTCATCTGCTGACCTGTGAGCAGTAAAACCTTTGCCATGCAGCTCACTTATTTAGCAGGGGGAGCTCAAAGTCGTATTTATAGAATGAAGCGGTTGACTTGTAGTCAAATTGCATACAGGCAATTCATCTCCTCCCTCTGTTTGCTCTTCATGCTAATTAGGAAGACTCATTTGGAAGTGGGTTTGGGGTCTTCAAACAAGGGGAAAGTTCGCAGTACTGACCAGAAGTGAGTTGTTTTGCCCGTCGCTGTTGGTTCATGGTTTCTTCTGGTAGTTGGTTGTCCGACAGATGGTTCATCTCTATCATCCCAATTAGGCCATGAGGCCTTCACAGCAACACTGTTAATTGCCTCTGTCTTAAAAATCTATGTGTTGTTTCACAAAACCTTGGGAAAGATAAAACAAGGTGTCTGCCTCCACAGCCAGCTATCTTTTCCGCCCAGAGTATCAAAAACTAGATGTTTAAGGCATAACATCATCCTTTGTTTCAATTGGGCTGGGAGGAGCGCATCAAGGTTGTCGCAACAATCCGTATGAGATTTTATATCACTGCATGTTACAGGTAAGTAGGAAGACTGGATTTTTGCCCTTGTGATTTTTATATTTAATATTTTCTTTTTTCCTCTCTCTTCTTCCACCAGGAGTTGTCACTGAGGCTCGCAGAGAAAGAAAACGCTAAAGTAGTGGTGGCCACTGATCCAGACGCAGATAGACTCGCGGTGGCAGAACAGCAGGACAAGTAAGTGACGGGACCTTTTATTTTACCTCTTTCTGCAGAAGAGTTAGTGAAAATTGCCAAATATCCCCAAAATGTTTGACAGTCACACACGTTCAACCCACTCTTCCCTGTCGTGACTTAATTATTTGGGTTATTTTCCTTGCTGGCTTCATCTTTTGGTATAGCTTCACCTAAAATAATGTATTTTAAATAAAATCAGTTAATAACTGATAAATAAGATTAACTACTTATCAGTGTTACAGTAAATGGCCAAATAAAATTGAACTGAAAAGTTTATAAAGACAGTAAAATCGTGTTGTTATTGCGTTTTCGCTTCTGTTAAGCAAACCAATTCTGCCTTGGGACAGTCAGCTGTTGTGGGCTGTTTTTTTGTTTTCCTATCTTCTTCATATTGAATATAAATTATTTTTCTCCCACTAACAGGCCAAAAATCTGATCGCTGCGTAAGTAACTGCCTATAATGCAGAGTTGTGCAGGCATTGCCTGTCTGCAATGTGTAGACTTGTATAGACTACTTCTATTTGAGAAATTAAAAAGACCTAAGCTGTTTTAAAGCTAGACGGTAAAGATACATGGTATCTTTGCTTGCAAACAGAATGCACTGGGCTTGTAAATCATCGAGACGTGATAAATGTGACGTCCTGTTAGTACGGTGGCTTTGTCTAGAGCAGTTTGTCGTGCTCGGATCCCAGTTGTTCCAGTGACCACAGAAAATATCTCCCCTTGAGTCGGAAAACATGAAAATACTCTATTTTCTCTCCTGTCTGCAGCGGCCGCTGGAAGGTGTTCACTGGCAATGAACTGGCGGCTTTGTTTGGGTGGTGGATGTTTTCTTGCTGGAAGGAAAACTGCTCCGAAGACGCGGATGTGAAGAACGTTTACATGTTGGCGACCACAGTCTCCTCGAAAATTTTGAGGGCGATTGCTCTTAAGGAGGGATTTCACTTCGAAGTGAGTGCTGTCGTGGCAGAATAAAATCTGATCGCTGTGTTCTTCATCTTGCCCCCCAACTTACGACTTTATGAAATGAAAACCAGATGATTTCCAGTCTTTTGGCTGGGAGTTTTTATGTGTTCCAACTTGCGGAGAATGCTGTTTTTATCTAGACGGGCCTGATTTCAGCATCTGCAGCGTTTCTCAATTCTTGCAGCGAATGCAGACAGTGAAATCAGCTTATGCAAAGCTGCAAGGAGGCTGTGACTAACAGGTGACGCAGATTAAAACCTAAATTACGTGTAAGAGAAATGCCTTTGTCTTGGTTATTTTCCTAGGGATAAACCCTTCTGTGTGAGGGAATGAAAGTGTGTGCAACAAATTGGGTCTTTTTTGATGGATTTGTGACAAACAGAGGTTGCACAATGTTCCTTCACTAGTTTTTGAATTTGGTTTTGCTTCAAATTGTGACAGACAGAGGAACTCTTATCTTCAGATCTTTAATATAGTTTCATTGAGGACTTGCTAAAAAAGAAAATTGGGAGTGCGTCTGCAGATGGGCAATTATTATTTTAATTTTTACATTCAAATTAAGTACTTGCTGTGATTTCTGTTGGATCTTAGCCCTGAGAGATGCAAGTGCTCTAAAGCTTAGCACAAACATATAGAGTTCCAAGTTTTGTTTCATACGCGTTTTAATTAAAGCCACGTGCAGTAGGAAAAAATATTTTGCCAAATGGTGACAAGTTAAAAACTTAAATTGAAAGCAGCTCTGTGAACAATTTTTAGTGGTTGTCCAGATATGCTTGATCAAGTTGAATCTCACTGCCTTGTAGTGAATTTTGTTAACTCACTAAATACTGTTCATATATTTTTTCTGGAAGGGGACACATTTGATTGGAAAACCACCAGGAATTTACAGAACCCCTTGATCTCCTCTAAAAGCTTCGCCTTTTTGTACCTTCGAAAAAAAGACCATTTTGTTTTGACTGCTTTTGTGTGATTTGAAGAAATCAGGCAGTGCTCTTCCCTCCCATCACCCAAAGTTGCTTTTTATATCTCTGTAACTTTTCTTCTTGAATAACTTTGTACTCTTGTCTCATCTGATAAGCGCCACGGAACATCTTATCTGATCTCGGAGAGCACCACAGTTTCTCACTCCTTGATTTTGATATTCGTGTCCTAGTTGAATATTCACTAGTAAAATGCTGCCCAGTGACTCTTTGCCTTATTTTCTGTATAGATTATGAAACTACAACTTGTTTAATGTTTGTCCTTACTGTCCCTGTTCTATTGGTCAATTGATTAGATGTAAATTCAAGGAAATTATTTAAGAAAGTAAGAAAAATGTCCTTAAGCTTTGGTGTTTAGATCCTGAAGCAGTCTTTCCCATTGACCCTACAATTTCAAATGCGTCATCTTTTTTTTTTTCCTTTCTTTTTTCTTCTTTTAGTCTGAGGTCTCCATTTTTTTTTCCTGATCTTCCAGACTTGAAACAACACAAAAAAATTGTATTTAATGCATTATTTTTTTTTTCTGTTTCAGGAAACACTCCCTGGTTTTAAATGGATTGGAAGCAGAGTGAAAGATCTCCTAGATAATGGAAAAGAAGTTCTCTTTGCGTTTGAGGAGTCTATTGGTATGTCTAATAATATCCCTTTAAAATATTGAGAATTGTGGGGGAAAAACGCACCTAAAAAGGAGCAGTCTTAGTTATGAAAAGAAACTTTCTTCGGATATAGACTTAGAAATACGTGATATTGCAGAAACTATTATTTATGATATAATTAAAAAACAATGCACGTCTTAGTTACAAAATGCGGTCTTAGTTATGAAAAGAAACACAAAGGTACTTTATTCTTATTCTTTATTGTTGTAGTACTTTGCTCTCATCGAATCAACTTGCCAACTAGCATTGTAAGTGCTACATATGGAATAACAACTTGTTAGTACTTTGTCTACAATTCTTTCATTCCCATTTCCCCATCACTCGTCTTTACATTGATTTCCATTTTCTTTTTCCTGCTTCTCTCTTCTGTTCTTGTCTTCCCTTTGTGCACTATCTTGCTTTTTTTTTTGTTAATCTGCAGCGTTCCATGTTATATTGCCATTGATTTAATGACCACCAGGAATTTTACTCCCTGTCAAACACCACCACAATTATTTTGAATTCTCTTGTGGCAGAGATTGACACCCACCTCTGGATCACTCGACACTTTTCACTTTTCGAGTGCGCTCGACAATTCAGGAGAGTATTCATGTGTGATTGTGGGATGGCGTCTCGTGTCATTGTTTTAATTTGGCATTTGGGGATTGAATGAAACAGCAGTTGATGGATAACGACTCCCACCTGCTCGGATGTGGAAATGGCAGAAGGAATGTGGAAGCTACTACAGGGTGTTACAAATCCCAAACCGGTTCTCCTCTTCCCTCTTGCTGCTCTGAATAAATGACATGGGAAAACCGGTCGTGTTTACGGTCGGTTCATTGTCTCACATTGGAGACGTGTTCCCCACGGGCAGGTGAAAATCGTCACGTACTTTGGAGAGCTGAGGTTGGCACTGGCCAGCGTGCGGAAGATTTCTGACGTGGAGCAATGAGTGGATTACATCTGCATTAAAATAAAGAAAAGGCTGGTTAATTCAGGATGAATCAGCCCTTTGTATCCCATTTTAAAGAGCTCTTCCTATCATCTCGCATGACCAGGATAAATTGTTTTTCAGATGACTGAGTCTGCATCGTTCTAGGGGCTGTACACACGCAGAAAAAGACTCTCCCAACAACTCATATGCACCCCATGAGTATATTTCAAGATAGCAACAGGTTCCTTGGTGGAAAATGTGCTCAAAGAGTTCGATTACTTGCCCAAGGTGGCAGAGTGGGTATGTGTTGAGCTTGGGATCTGTTCTCCAGTGTCTTAAAGTTTTATTCCAAGCATTTTCCTCCAGAGCTTTTTCTTTCCCTGCTGAACATAGTCGTTCCCACGATGAAATGGTGCGAATTGTGGGGTTGTCATATGCACAGATAGGAATTGGACTTGATGATCCTTGTGGGTCCCTTCCAGCTCAGGACATTCTATGATTCTATGAATATTTATGATCTACTCAGGTATCTGATCCCGATCCTGTGCAGCTTCGTGATACAAACCTGTTCTTATACAGATTAAAAGTCCTGAGATGCCGGAGCCAAACCACTGTTGCGTTGTGGCCTTTTAGCCAAAATTAAGCATAGGATCTCTTTTTAAGCACTTGAATTTCTTACAGCTCCTCTCTGTGAGGACTCATTTGTTCTGTGGAACTGGGAAATGCTTCGCTCCTGTCGCGCAATCCAACACTGCAGTTCCTCCAGGACCTGTGCACGGTCCCCTATGAAAAAAAATCAGTTTATTTCATGCTTTGGAACAATATGTGAGGAATCCAGACATGTGCAGGAATGGCATTAAATGGAAATATGTGAATATTCCTGTTGACCTTGCCTTGAGCACTCTATTTATATTGGTAATCTTGCCGACACCACTTACCTGCGGAGAACTGCGTTAGCGAACATTCCGGCTGTAGGAATTCTCCGCTTTTTAGGATAAATGTCAGCTTTCTGGGACAGCGTATTCACATGTAATATGCCCTTTGAAAATGAGGGATGCACTGAAGCAGGTGTGTTGCCTGTGTGCCAGTTTCATTCATAAAATTCAAGAATTCCATAAGGAATAAATAAGATCTTGCACGTGTATCCCTTTGGAAAGAAGGCAGCTTGGCCATGCTGTGTGTTTACACAGGACTATGTGACATTCCCCTCAGAGAGCAGATATTATCAATTAATTGATTATAACACATATCTTTCCAACCCTATAACCCCTAACTTTGATTTCGCACGAAACAGGAACGCATCCGCAGTAATAAAACCAACTTACACATATTGACCAATTTTCTTTTTCAGGAAAAAGGTTAAAACTTGAAGTAGATCAGTGTAATAGTATGTCAGCTTATTTTTCCATGATCAATTCTTTTATTTTTAGGCTTCATGTGTGGCACATCGGTGTTGGATAAAGACGGCGTGAGCGCAGCTGTGGTCATAGCGGAAATGGCGACGTACCTGGAGCACAAGAACCTCACGCTAGCGCAGAAACTCATTGAGATATACGAAACGTAAGTTGTGTTTTTCGTGAGTGTGTTCTACTTCACTCTTTTGGAGCTGAGAATAATCTAAGAAGTATTTTTTTAATATGTCCCTCAGATGTTTTCTCCCTATAAGTTATTTTTTCTGATGCTGCAGTGTTCAGAATTACAGATACCACTTGAATGCCACATTCCCAAAAGACTAAAGAGACCCTTTCTATCATGTTTCTGCTATAAATTGTGGAAAAAGTAGAATTTTGCATACGGATCCCCCAGAGCAAACTTTTCTCTCGTATTTAATTCATGCTGTGTTACTTCTCTTATCTTCTACTGGGCAGCTATATCTTTGTGTGCCTCTCTTTAAACACTTAATATTTTCCCCGAAACACTGTCTGGGGATTGTTAGAAGATCACATGCTGTTCTGGCAGAGATTTGTAATAGAACAGAGGTTAAATGAACAGCCTGTGTTCAATAGACAGCAATAAAATGAGGAACGTGTTCATGTCAGAATGAAAAGTCGTACTGTGATAAGCCCGGTTTATTGGGAGAAGTTCCTCTGCTTTGATGGGATGACCGGCACAATTACAGCAAATGATAGATGCCGTTTATTTTCCTGCCAGCCCAGCAGAAAGACCGACTGTGGAACCCGGAACGAGGAAGCGCAAGCGACGATCGGCGTTTGTCTCTTTGTGGCACTCGGGAGTTCGCTCTGTCACAAGCGAACTGCAGCAGAAACAATTCTGCACAACTGGATTAAAAAGCTGTCAATGATCGTGATAACAGAAGGATTCATCTTCTAGTCACGCTTCTTTTTTTAGGATGCAGAGAAGGGTCTCTGTAGAACGAGGAATAGGTGGAATATAGTGAAGGACAACTTAAATTTCAACGCGGTGTAGGGATGATACTGTATATTAATTTCCAGAGGGCTACCGAGGCTACACTTGGCTTTTATTTCTTTGGATCTGAAACCTTGGCTTGAATTTACAAATAGCTTATCTGAGTAATACTGTGAAATCAGCTTCAGAGTCCAAACTTTTCCCTATAAATATCTATTTCCACAGCTGTGAGAGCTGCTTTCTTGTTCTGTTATTGCTTTTCCAAAGGTACCGAACGTGCAGGAAACTTCTGAATCTTTTAACTGAAAATGTCAATCTGCTTGTAGGTATGGATATCACATATCGAAGACTTCCTATTTCTTGTGCTATGATCCTCCTACGATCAAAAGGATATTTGAGAAACTTCGGAACTTCGATACCCCTCAGTGTTATCCAAGCTTTTGTGGTATTTACAATATTTTACACGTACGGGATATTACCACTGGCTATGACAGCAGCCAGCCGAATAAGAAATCGGTGAGTTACAAAGTATTATTGCAGGTGGGTTCTCTTTTTGAAGAAGTTAGAAGTTAAATGCACCAAGAACTGCGCAGAAAGATGTTCTTTGTCAGCTAAGATGGCAGTATAATTACCATCATATATTAAGAACACTTAACAACATTTACTGGGAAGAAAACTGCTTAAATGTAAAATGGCTTCACTGTAGTGTTGACTATTTTGATGTAACAATGCCTGAACTTTTTAAATTAAATTGAGCTTGAGGCTCCTGCAATTCTTAAGCTGCCTATTGGGCTTTCAGATGTTGGAATTGCAGTGGGAGTAAGAGGCAGTCCTGTTATCCTGAAATATTGAGTCTGATCGAGGCGATAGGCAGCAGGTTTCAGCGCATTTATTTAGCTTTCTATGTACTGAATGCTGTATTAAAATAAAAATAAAAAATCCCACCACATTTATGTTAGTTGGGGTGGTCTGTAACAAAATATTATTGTTTTTACAGGTGCTGCCAGTGAGTAAAAGCAGCCAGATGATCACTTTTACGTTTCAGAACGGTTGCGTTGCCACCCTTCGGACAAGCGGAACAGAACCAAAGATCAAGTACTACGCGGAGATGTGCGCGCTGCCCGAACAGAGGTCAGTGGCTGGTCTGCTGCAATGTGCTTTGGGGCTGAAAAATCAATATTTGAGGTCTGGTCCCTGCGTGGAGGGGGATTCTTCTGCCTTCTTGGAGACCTGAGCCTCAGCTGACTGTTCCAGCCTGTTAAGCTGGCCAGTGATGCACATTCCTGCTCATAAGAGACCCCCCTCTCCAGTGAATGAGACAAAAAAATTGAATTTTCAGCATCTGGTACTGTAGGAGTCTTTTAAAATTAACTTAATTCCTTATTCTCTTGGAATTATAAAGTCATGAAGTTGAGCAAATATCCTTAAACCCAGGTGGATTCCTGTTGTATTTGGGAATTGGCTGTGTTGCTCTGAGTTTCTGGGTAGCAGCTAGAAGTCTCTCCCCTTTTGACAGCCACCTGGATTCAGCTTCTAACAGTTTAAAAGGGGAAAAAAAATATAGAGTGTTTACACCACTGAAATCTTTTGAACCATGTTTGTCAATTGTTCTGAATTGACCGTGGAGTAACAGCAGGTCAGAGAAGTGGTAGGAGTTCTACACCCTGGTTTTCTGAATGGCAGCACTTACCAGAAACCTGTATTTATTTGGTCAGAGAACTTTCTGATTGTCTGGTAGATGAAAGCACTTCTTTGTTTATGTGGGCATGGAAGAGTTGTGGTGAACAAAGCCAAATCCGGTTGTTGGCCCATCACGAGTGGTGTCCCCAGGGCTCAGTATTTAGGCCAGTTCTGTTTAATCTCTTTATCAAGGATCTGGATTAGGGGATTGAATGCACCCTCAGTGAGTTTGCAGATGACACCAAGTTGGGTGTTGATGTGCTGGAGGGTGGGAAAGCCAAACAGAGGGGTCTGGACCGGCTGGATCGATGGGCTGAGGCCAATTGTCTGAGGTTCACCAAGGCCAAGTGCCGGGTCCTGCACTTGGGTCACAACAACCCCATGAACGCTGCAGGCTGGGGAAGAGCGGCTGGAAAAGGCCCTGGGGGTGTTGGTGACAGCGGCTGAACACGAGCCAGAGTGTGCCCAGGGGCCAAGAGGCCACAGCATCCTGGCTGGGACCAGCACTGGTGTGGCCAGCAGGCCCAGGGCAGTGACCGAACCTGTGCTGGGACCTGGGGAGGAAACACCGCGAATCCTGGGGGCAGTTTTGGGCCCCTCACGCCAAGAAAGGCCTTGAGGTGCTGGAGCGAGTTGAGAGAAGGGAACGGAGCTGGGGAAGGGGCTGGAGCACAAGTGTGATGGGAGCGGCTGAGGGAGCTGGGGGTTCAGCTGGAGAACAGGAGCTGAGGGGAGACCTTCTGATCTCTGAACTGCCTGAAAGGAGCTTGGAGCCAGGGGGGTCGGGCTCTGCTCCCCAGGAACAAGCGCCAGGAGCAGAGGAAACGGCCTCAAGTTGCACCAGGGGAAGTTGAGGTTGGATCTGGGAACAATTTCTTCCCCAAAGGGCTGTGGGGCATTGGAACAGGCTGCCCAGGGCAGTGCTGGAGTCACCATCCCTGGAGGGGTTGAGTAGGCGTTTAGACGAGGTTCTTAGGGACATGGTTTAGTGCCAGAGTTAGGTTGTGGTTTGACTCGATGATCTTAAAGTTCTTTTCCATCCAAAATGATTCTATGATTCTATGCTTCCATAAACCTGAGAGTGGACGAGGTACCATTTGGTGTAGACGCTGAAGAAAATGAAAGATACAGTGGAGCCAAACAGCTGCACCAACGAGGAAGAAATAAATGCTAGAAAAATTGCCCTTAACCTAATTTTAACACAAGTCAAGGCCAGATGCTTTCATGCTTCATTTGGGCTTCTGGTGTTGTTCATTCTGGCAAGGCAGAAAAATACATCGACCTTGAGTTTTAGTAATACCTATGGTTAACAACAATTAGTATCTGGAACAGAAAATTGAAAAGCTTTCAAGCTTCCCTGGTTTGAGGCATTAAATGGTCTGTAGGAACCTCAAAAGACACTCTTCTCTGTAATAGCTTTGTGAATATTTTTCTGAGTTGCTGTTTATTGATTATTCTTAAAAGCTGAGCATCAGGAAACTCAGTTTTATGGTAGCGTTTTTAGGCATTTTCTTTAAAAGGAAGTGGTGACCTGAAGGGCAGCGATATATTCATTATTGCCAGTTCCACAAATGAACACAGCAAATGTAAAGAAGTCTGTTTTGTATTTTCTCCTTTAAAAACAACCTGAGTTCCTTTCCCTCCAGTGTGACGTTGGGGATAGGAGAGGGATTATGGATTTTTAGAGGAGTGTTGCAGTATATTAGTGTTTGTGCGTGTGGATGTTGCCTTTTTACTCGAAGAAATGGCTGCGTGTTTAAATAAGGAAAGGATCAGTATATTAGTGTCCCCTTGTGATCCGTGACACTTTGCCTGATAACTCAATCCCCCTAAATTGCACATTAGTCAAAATACAATCAGATACCGAACACCACGTAGAGAAAAATATGGGTTATCAACATTTCCTATTAGTAGCTCATTCTGACTTTTTAATCCATTTACAGCCTGTGTCTGACCAGTTGTGCGTTGGTTTTGCGGTCCTTAGTTCTTGTGTCCCCTCTGCTAGCGCAGAGCCCTCTTGTGGCCATCATTTTTTTAGTAAAATGAAATTAATGTTGCTATAGTCACTACCAAAAAGTAGCTTGTCAGAGCAAATGAATGGAGTCTCTACATGTCGATGCTGTGAGGAAACATAGACCTGGTCCATCACCATCAAATCTTGGTTTTATTTTATTTTTAAATAGATGCTTGGTGTTTATCAACCCCCTGATGTGATATTATTCTCTTTCTAGTGACAGAACCGTGCTGGAAGAAGAACTTCAGCAGCTTATTGAAGCTTTGATTGCGAATTTTCTGGAGCCGGACAAGAACGGACTGATCTGGCGCTCTGCTTAGATCTCCCATCACTTCTGTTCGAAGGAGCGGCCGCCGGCACCGCAGCGTGTGAAACCGAGGAACCAAGAACAGAATTCAGTTTAATACGTGTGTGTATGTGTGTTAAACAAACAGCTACAGCTGTGTTCTCTAAAGAAGAAGCATTCTTTTGTCAGACTTTTCACCAAAGTCTAGGCTAGAAAATTGGGGTAAGGAGAGGAAATGAGAGAAAAGAACAGGATTTATTATTATATTAATATTAAATTGTATTTATTGTTACAATTTCCTGTCCTTTTGACCAAATTAACCCATACCAATGCAAATGAACTGCCATTTAAGACAGCTGATCTTAGCCAGGAGATCTTGTCTTAAGCTCATTTCAGGTATCAATACCTTTTGTGTGAAAAAGTGTGAAATTTGGGCAGCATTTGAAGGAAGCGATCACTCCAAACTGACAAAAAAAAAAAGCCTGCTTCTTCCTAGCTGTTGTGCGTGAGTGTTGGTATCATCGTTACAGGTCTTAATTTCCAAAGTAATGTTGAAGTAGAGCTCGGCGCTTGGCATTTCTCATTTAGGCGACTTGTTCGATATGACATTTTCCAGCTATTGAAGTATCTTCTGTTGGTCAAGGTGCTCTCGGTGCAGTGTGTCTTTCCTCTGTGTATCTTCAAATATCGACTTGATGGTGAAACAATAGTGGCAACACATGCGGGTCTGTGTTTTGAATTACGTCGTGCATTTCTGAGGCTTCCAAAGGAGGAAAAACTTATTTGTTCCTCAGTTAAATGGCCCATTTTAATTCCTATAGGCCTTGTAACTATTTTTTGTCCCACTGTCCACCATCTTTGAAGGGACTTAAGCGTTTTTTTTTTAATAAAGGTTTCAGAAATTTGATAACGTTGTATGAAAATTGCAGTTAGTGACTATTTTGGTTTTGGTGGCTTGAATTCCTACTGTATATTAAAAAAGAAAAAGGAAGAACGTGGAGGTGAGACACAGACATCCTTGATTTTCTTTTTCTTGTCACTGAATCATTATTAATTTTTTTGTCACATCTTACAAACTGATTTGTTAGAATAGCAGTTTGCAAACGCTGTTATTCTTCATCTCTTAGGGCAAATTATTAACAATTTCCCTTAGCTGTTTCCTACCTTTGCTTGAGCAGAAAGTGATACTGCTCATTGCTTTTTTTCCCCCAAAAATAGACCAATGCAGAAATTCTCATGTAGATATTTGGGATTTCAGAAAAGAAAAGCCCTATTTTGGAACAGAAAAGCTGTGGAATACACTTAACTGAAACAACACCTCAGGAAAAATTGTGTATTGATTAACTGAAAATAATACTCGCTACTAAATTTCTAATATACACCTTCAGAATAAAATCAGTGATGTTCTGGACATCTCCCTGCTATCACTTTGCAGTAATTACATAAATAGATAAAAATGAATGTTTAACCTCTGTATTGAAGGTTAAATTAAAGCCGTTGTTTTGCCACTATTGTTAAATCCCTACATTTGTCCTCTCTCTTATTCTACCCTTGCAGCTTGATGCCATAGGATGGCGCAGAGTATTTTATTTGTGTACGTCGCATCTAAATGGCTTTAAAGAGCACCGAGGTTTCTGTGGCCGTGCGGATATCGGGTATTTCGTGCTGACAGCAGCTTTGCACTATAACCGCGGAGAAGTATTTTTGCTGTATATGAATGTACGTGTCCTGCAGAAGGTCCGTGTGTTGCACAACTTCTTCTTTACCGCCCGTATTTATTTATTTTTTATTTGGAGAGAAGGTATTTCCGAATTGTTCTGCAGCTGAGTGAAATGTATCTAATGCCAAAAAGCTTTTTTTGTTGTTTTTGATTGTACATTTTACTGGTGTGGTGGGGAAAATAAGTTGAAAGCATTTACACTTAGAGTATCCTCATGTTGTTGTACAGTGCTCGCAAGGCGTGAAGACATTTCTGGCTGCTGCCTCGTCTTCAGTTTTCACAAAAAAGGTGCAGGTCGGCATCTCGACTGCCCTGAATTCAACAGAGGCTTCGCCGTTTGTTCCACCGACATCAGCTTTAAGCTTTTAGGCGTTTTGGATTTTTGCTTTTTAAATCGCTTCCCAGTAGTTCAGAAGAGAACGAGCAACTCGGAACAGAATTTTGAACAAAGGTGAACACTGTAAAAAGCGTAGCGTCTGTGGTGTATATCGTAGCCGCTAGCGTTAGGAGTGATGTCTTGTGAGTTATTTTTGTGCTCCTACGGAGAGCAGGAATCCGCAATTTCCCAGTGAGATCTGCTTTATATCAGTAGGCAAGTGTTAGAAACGCAGGACGGACAAAAATCGTGATTACATTTGCAAATCAGCATTCTTAGACGTCGGTAACTGTTCAGTATCTTTAATTAAAAATACAGGGTTTAAGTATTTGGGGTTCTTCTCGTCAATAGATTTGAGCAGTAAGTTCTAGACGTAGTGGCGCTTTTGGAACGACAGCAGCAGGCACAACGTGTTGAATGTATTTTAAGGGTTAGAATAACTATTGCTGGTTTTAAACCGCTGCTACCGTTGTTTTCCTACTGTATTGGAACCGTTTGATATATTTATACTGTTCCATTTCTGGAACTCTTTATCTCCTCCCTCCCATCTCGCTTCCCTGACTTCTGTTACTGTGAAGGACTGTAATTTTATTTTTTTCGTTGCCCTGGAACTTTGTTATACGTTGTGTTAGAGTTTGTTGGGCTTGTGCACAACCTTTTTTTTTTCAGTTGTCAGCTGCTCTTTACTACTTTTCAGATAAGAACAAAGCCTTTTCAGACCCGAGTAGGAAGCAGATACTGGATCGAAGTCCGCTGCGGATTTGCTTAATAGGCGCTTCCAGTTAAAATACACCTTTTCCAAGGTTGGTCTACAGCAAGTCATTGGCTTAAACTCTTAATTAGACAGCCAGTGAGTTGGTTTTAGCGTTTGATAAAATGAGGAGGGCTTGGATTTTTTTGGCTTTTCCCTTTTTGATGTGACAGGCTTCACCTCCGTCCCTCTCGGATATGCGATCAACTCGTGTTTCCGCCAGCCTGGGATGGGACCTTTGTAAGGAGGAGCGGGATCTGCCCCAAATAGGTCTCCTAATTTCCTTAATTTGAAATACGATTTGATTTAAGTAGGGGAGATGCTTATTTGTGTCACCCACAGCCTAAATTAAGAATTACAATTCAATATATTTCTATTTCAGACATTGAGGCGCCCGATTTCAAGCCGTTGCTGTATCTTTAGTTGGAGGATGTTGACATTTCCGGTCGTGTTCCCTGATTTAGTGGTACTCAGCACTTTGTGTCCCCTCCTTGGCTTCGGAAGCGTTAGGGATTTGAGCTCCTGTTTTATTAAAGGGAGCACGTTTGTGGGAAACTCTCAGAGAAGCCGCCAGGTCATTCCGAGCGGGGTGGAACGTGTGGTCTGCTAGAAAAAGCACTTGGATGTTCTCTTTAATTTTAAAACTATTATTGTCACCGCTTCATTTTGTCTTCCCCCCCCCTATTTTTGCCACATTTTCTCCCCAAGTAAGAGGTGAGGGGGACTCTTTGGTGACACCTGGATGGTTCGAGTCCAGCTTGATACCCAGGACATTTTCCATCCTTCTCCACCCTTTGTGTGCTCAAGAGAAACTTTGTAGAGGTGATTGAAGTATCTCAAGTTGCTTCGTTCTCCTCGTCTGGAATCCTGGCGAGTTCTGGATCTGTTCTGCTGTTGTGTGGCTGTTCTGTAAAACTCGGGCGTATTACAAATACAGAGTGAGAATTTGCACTTTTCTGAAGTATTTCTGTGTGTATTGCTCCGTGGATTTAGCTGAATGAAGTGTTAGAACTAATAAAATATTCTCTTCGTAGTAGCAACCCTTCGTGTTTCGTTGATCTTTGTTCGAATGCTATTGCCTCAAAAACTGAGCTGGGACACAATTGTTCCAGACTTGGTGTAGGAGGAATATTGACCGCATGTCACTTGGACACCTAAAACCCCCAGAACAACAGCGTTTCCTGAAGAAGAAGAAGATGATGATGCTAAATGAGATCTAGCCTGTCAAATGGTGGCATCATTTCCAAGGGTCTCGGCACTGAAGTTGTCCCAGGGCAGAGCACCAGGGGCTGGTTGTGACCCCAAGTCACCGCTGATGCCACCAGGGAGCAGGTGGCAAGAGCCGGATGTTTGGGACCGTGGGACAAGGTGGGCACAAGCCAGAATTGAGGAGAAAGTTGGTGTTCTGGGGGTCAAATCGCTTCGGGAAAAGCAACAGCCTAGAAAGGAGCTGATGAGGGTTGGGGACAAGGGGACAGGGGGAGAGGAGCGGCCACTTCACCCCCAGTTCACCCCTAAAAGAAGAGGTGTCAGCTCCATAAAAATCCTACCAGGAAAGTTGGTGAAGACGGGGAACCGTCCTTCACTGGTCCCACTCTTCTCAGATCACCCTGTGCTGGGGGTTTTCTGGGGTTCTGGTTCTGAGACACGAGCTGATTTCAACCCCAGCTTGGCTTCAATATTTTAAAGCAAATTTAAAGCACCACAGAGGTTGATGTCAATGGTTCCTGGGGGCGCAGCAGCGTGTCCAGGGTTCCCGCATCCCTGGGTGATGGCTGCGGGATTCATCCCAGGGAGGGTCTGCGTGCTAATTCTTATTTTTAAATTTATTTTTATTTTTTTCTCCTTGCCAAGGCTTACAAGCCCCCTGCTCCAATTTAGGTCCTCTCTCCTTTCAGCTCGCCAGAATTCGCTCGCAATTCTTCCCCGTGCTGCGGTGACAACGCAACAGACGGAGAGACTTAACCATACCCCCGAATCAGGTTTTTAAATGGGAAAAGAGCCACGGGATGCAGAGGTAGAGGGATTTATTTGGGCTGGGGGTAAGGGGAACAGCAATGTCACCCCCTGACACAGCCGGGTGGGGACCGGGAGGGACAGGACAGGGACGGCTCAGCGATGGCCGAGTTGCAGGAGCCGGCGCTGGATGTCACCGTGAGCCCGTGCAGAGGGACAGAACCCCCGGTGGGTGCTGCAGTTGTGGGGACAACCAAGGGACAGGCTGGGGACAACCAAGGGACAGGCTGGGCCACCCCTGGGGTGTGGGGCTGGGGGACAGAGCAGCGGTTTGTGCTTCAGGACCCCAGGACTGGGTTTTGCTGTCCTTGTCCCTGTGGAACGGGGACATCTCTTCCTGGAGCCACCACAGGGCACGTGGGAGCGGTTTGGGGGACGAGAGCGTCACAATGGAGGTCCCAGCATCCATCCTGGCCAAGCATCGGGATCCAGGGACAGTCACTGGAGGCTGGTGAGTCCTGGCACACACTGGTGTCTGGCTTCACATTCCAGTCTTGTCAATTTAAATGTTAATTTAATAACTAAATTAATTACCAGCGTGCCAAGCCCAGCCCACGTGGCCCGTCCCTTGGGTTCAGCTCTCCGGTGGTTCTCGAGTCATCTCTGGAGCCTGTGGCTCATGGTTTAGTCCTGCTGGTTGGGTCCATCTTGCCATGGGAGGACACGGCTAGTGCCCCAGGTGCTCGTGGGGACCACATCAGCAGCAAGAAGCGATGAGGGTTTCTTCCTCCCATCACTAACGAGTTATTTTTATGTGCACAGAGCACACTGGAGCACCTGGAGCTCCTTCAAAGGGCTTGGAGTAGGGCCAGCAGCTCCCAAAACTGCTCCTTGGGGTCAAGGGGAGGCCCTCAACTGTTCTGCTACCCAAAAGGGAAACTGAGGCACAGAGCACAGGAGAAACCACCACCCAAAAGGCCAGCACTACAGCCAAATTCGTCCCACATCCCCAGCTCTGCTCCACGGGTGATGGACCTTGCTGGTGGGGCACCAGCCGGTGGGACACAGGGTCCTTGGCAAGGAGGTGACAGCGACGCTGACCCCTCGGTGCCACCGCTGCGGTAGGCGTGGGCAGCCTGGCCACCTCTTGCTTCTGCCAAGCCAAGAGGGTCAGGGCAGGAGGTGAATCCCTCAGGTTGTGGCTGCACCCTTGGGTCCTCCCAGCCTTCAGGGTGCCCCTCTGCTCTGGAAATGTGTCCCATGGGGATGGAAAGGGGTTAATTCTGTGCATGCTCAGCAGCATCTCCACGGGTTGAGAGCTCAGGGGTCCATCCTGTCCATGCAGAGCAGCATGTGCATGGGTTGGGAGCTCAGGGGTCCATTGTGCTCATGAAGAACGGCATCTCCATGGCTTTGGAGGTTCATCAAGGCCACACAGAGCAGCACCTCCAGTGGGTTTGGGACTCATCGTGCCCATGCAAAGCAGCATCTCCATGGCTTTGGGGGCTCATCCTGCCCAGGCAGAGCAGCATCTCCATGGGCTGGGAGCTCAGGGGGCCATGGTGCCCATGAAGAACAGCATCTCTATGGCTTTGAAGGCTCATCAAGCCCATGGAGAGGAGCATCCCTAGGGGTTTAGGGCTCATTCTGCCCGTGCAGAACAGCGTCTCCATGGGTTTGGAGCGCACGTTCTCTCCACTTGCATGTTACAGAGATGATCTTGGCTCCTCTTTGTGAAGAAGATGGAAACCTCCCTAAAAGGGCTTCACAGAAAGGTCATTTTCAGGGGCTTCATCTGAAGCAGGAAGGTTTGTGCAAACTGTACCACGATGGGGAGGGAAAGGAGCTGGGACCATTGCTGGGACCAGTCACACCAGTGCAAAACCATGGAAGGGGAAAGGACCCGCAGGGAGGGAACTGGTTTTGTCTCCATCCAAGCTGAGGACGTGTCCTCTGAGGCTGAGGAGCCTGAACAATTAGAAGTGATGAAGATCGTCTAAAAATAGGTATTTGTAAATGTCAGGCTGGCAAGTGCTTGGGAAACATGCTGGGAGGGCGGAGAAGCTCTGCGGGGTTTGTTGGTGCATCCTTCTGCAGGGTGAGGGACCAAAACCGATCTGCCCCGGGTGGGTCGGGCTCTGCTCCCCAGGAACAAGCGCCCGGAGCAGAGGAAATGGCCTCAAGTTGTGCCAGGGGAGGCTGAGGTTGGATGTGGGAACAATTTCTTCCCCAAAGGGCTGTGGGGCATTGGAACAGGCTGCCCAGGGCAGTGCTGGAGTCACCATCCCTGGAGGGTTGGACAGACGGAGATGAGGTTCTCAGGACATGGGGCAGGGACAGGGCTGAGGGAACGGTTGGACTTGATGATCTTGAGGGTCTTTTCCAACCAAAATGATTCTGTGATTCTTTCCACAGCCAGAGACTGTTTCTGTGCCATGTTACCTTGACATGAGCTGCAGAAGATCCCAGCTCTGCTTCGGATGGGAGATGGGGTGGTGAGGGATGGGCTTTGGGGTTGACACCGGTCCCTCAACGTGAATAATTTATCAGTGGCTTTTGATAGGGGTAAACTTCAGCAAAGCCGTGATAAGCACCATGGGATGATCCCAGCTCTGTGAATCGGGTGTTATGCTGCCAAAATCCCCTCAAAGCTGCTCTGCTCCCCACTTTCCAAGCAAACAACGGGACCCTGATGACATGGGGACACCCAGCAGCCACATTATCCCCTCCATCGCCTCCAGCGCTACCAGCTTCTCCCTCATCCCCAGAACCCCACCTGCCCCAACATGCCAAAAACTTGTTTAAAACAGCTGCAAAAACAGGTTTATTTGGAAAAATAATCCAGATTGGGGCAGATTAGTGGAAATATATCCTTCCCCATCTGCCTGGGCTGTGCTGTGCCAGGTCCTGCGGGGCTGCCTGGAGCCAGACTTGGGTGAAAAATTGAGGATGAGGGGGCCCCATATTTGAGGACCCGTGTGACAGGGAGGACACGAGGCCATGGGGGTGTCCTGAGGGGCGGGAGGAGCTGCTGGGGTTCAGATTTGGGGTGTGGGGTTTGGATTTGGGGTGTGGGGTTCACATTCGGGGTGTGAAGAGCTGCCACCCCCAGCCCAGCTCTGATCATCCTGTGTGTCCTGGCTGGGCATCCCTGCCCGTCCCTGTCACCCCAGGGGGCATCACATCACTGCTCCTGCGGGGACCCCCCCATCCCTCAGAATTATCCCAGCTGGGCTAATTAGAATCACAGATAAATAAGCAGGATCCTATTTAATCCCAATTTCTTTGGCAGGACACTTAGGCCACTTCTGAGCCGGAGGAAGGACCAACAGAGTGGGGACCGTCCTGGGCTTGGACGTCCCCAAACTGCCCAGAATTTTAAGTGAAACTGCTGAGGTTTGAAATCCATTTCTGTGGTTTTTCTGCCCAAACCCTTCCCTGCTATCAGCAGCTTGGCCCTGCTTTGTTTGTGCCTCAGTTTCCCCAATGCATGAAGGTAACAGCTTCCACTTGCTTTTCCTAAGGGAATAAATGAAAAGCAGGGTTTTTTTTCCTTTTTTTTTTTTCTCCCTTGGTAGGTTTGGGTTAATTCCTGCTAACAGAAGATGGGGACGAAGGAGCCTGGTGTGAAGCTGCTTGGGGAGAATGAATTGTTATTAATCCTGTGTATTTTTGGAAGAGGGCCGCAGCTGTACCTGATTTTCTTCCCTAATTTTCTGATTTTCTTTCTGATTTTCGATGCTGGGGCATTGAATCTCCATGGTCAGAGGGGATGAGGATGATGCTCCAGCCCAGTTATTTCCCCTTGATAAATCAGGCAGCAATAGAAACGCCGGCATTTTTGGCCTCTTCTGCACTAAATGAAACCACGCTCAGCGTGTCCCTTATAGCTCTGAATGCCGTGGAGCAACTTTCACCAAAAAAGAGCAAAAATCCTTCTTGAAACGCTCTTGGGCTGCCCCGGTCCAGCAACACGAGCACTTAAACCCCACAAGGGTGTGTGCAGGGGGAGGATGGACGCTGTCCCCACATCCACCTCCTCAGCTAAATCATGGCCCAAGAAACGGCTGAGAACTTTGGGAAATAAAGCTTGAAAAGGAAACCTGAAAGACCACACCGGGTTGCAAAGCAGCATCAGCTTATAAGCATTTATACACAGCCCTTTTTGGGTTTTTCCACTGTTTTTTGGTGACGAGCCACCTCAGAGGGCTCTGAGCGTCCTTTGCTTGATTCGTATCGCAAATGCTGTTTATATCCTGCAGTTTGTTTGGCTTGAGGAGAAATCGGGGTAACCTTTGCGGAGAGGGACCGCACGGAAACACGACAGCATCCGCGTTGCTCTAAACACACAGCTGTCCTTGGGAACCCAACAAGCACGTTTTTGAGTCTCGGCTTGGTGACAAGTCTTGGTTTCACTAACCCCGAGGTTCCCAACCCCTGCTGGTTTGTCATGTGCGGGGTATGCACTGTGCAGAATAATATTGACATTAACCAGCCGCAAGAATTACGCTCCTGCAGCTGGTTTTCCACCCAAACACCCGCACCCGACCGCTCGCACGTCCCTTTTGCCGGGCTGGCGGGGCTTTGCCTCCCCGGAGGGGATCGGTGCACCCAGCGAGGATGGAGAGCACGATGCTTCGAAGTTTTGAAAAGAGAAGCATCCTCACCCCGGGGACCAAAAGCCACCGCATCCCTCTCTTGGACCTCAGGGAAAGCTGGAGCAACCAGCTGCCCGCACCGTTTGGCAAAGGGTTTCGGGGCCGGGATGTGTTTGGCCAATTTTTTATCTGCCTGGAGGTGATTTCCTTCCCATGATCTATCGCCAGGCACTGGCAGCATCCTCCTGCAAGACGTTAAATCTCACCAGGGCTTCCCAGCATCATCCCAAAAAATTGATGCTGCTCTGGTGCAATCGCAACCTGGGATAACCCGCGATGCTCAGCACTGTTTGCCACCGGCACAGGGTGTGAAATCCACCCCTTGGCCCTTTCTCTTTCTCTGGGAATGTTTTGGCTGCACCGGGGTGGAAAACGGAGGGAGGAGGTGGGAAAGTGGATGAGGGTGAGGGACAGGCTGAGATTTCTCCCCCATAAACCTGCCCGCTAATTTATTGCATGGGGTGGCGAGGTGGGACCGGAGCCCACAAGCTCCTGGGATAGTGAGAAAACCTCAGGGAAAGGTCCCCAAAATGCAACAAGTTTCTGCTGGACCAACTCATCTCCAATGAGCTGAGCTCCGGGGGTCTCTGGGGCTTCCTTGAGGGCCGGGAACCAGCTCCCTGCTCAGCAGGACCAGCCCAGAGCACCCAGGAAAGTCATTTTGACTCCCAGTGCCGTATCCCTACCCGAACACAGCTCAGACGAACGGCTCCGTGCACATCCCAGCCCTATTTCCCTACCGGCTTGGCCACCTCCACCCTGGACTTGCAAGGGGACGAAAAGCAAAGGGGGAAAATGCAAAAGGCGGAAAAAGCAAAGGGGGAAAATGCGAAGGACCCTGCACCAGGTTGCATCTTTCCCAGTGCCTCCAGGCACGCCGGGGATGGAAATATTATTGGTAACCGTGCTTTCCCCGGCAAAGCTTTCTGCCCAGCGCAAGGGCTGAGTACACACACACACACAGGCTCAGGGGACCGTAAATTCTGCAAAACTCTTATTTACAAACCCAAGACGCTGGGTACCTGCTGCTCCCCGCATCGGGGAACCCAAAGCACCCGGCAAACACCGGTGCTGGCTGTGAGGATGCAGCCCCGTCCTCACCCGTATCAGCTTCCCGGTACGGAGAAAGGCAAACGCAGATGTATCAAAATGCAACACTTAATTTTTCAGCCCGGTACCGAAATTCAGCGTTTCAAGGTGCCTCATTGCAAGATCTACAGTTTCGTTTTGGGAAATGCTGCGAGTTGCAGCCCCGCGCTGCCTGTCCCTGCATCTGTAGATGCTCCGCACTCTGATATCTCACAAATTAGGTACCAAAACACCCAGGAGATAAAATACACCTCAGAAACTTATTACCTGGATGATTTTCCCAAGTTCCTGCCCCGTTACCAGGACTGGCAGAGCCTGAGCTCTGCACAAGCCACGCAAAACCTCTCTGCATCCCTGGCCACCAACCAGCCCAGGAAAAAAAGTTTCTAAGCACCAGCAAAATGACAGAGGAGCCCACGGCTGCCTTACCCAGCAAACCAACCGCAACAACATCGCCTCAGCCAGGGGGATATTCAGAAACCATTGCAAGCAGCTTTATAGAAAATAGACGATAAGAGAGGATGCAGCTTTCGATATATTTGCTCTAGGATATAGTAACAGGCACGGTTCTAAAGCAAACACGGGCGGATAAACTAGGTCGAGAGCTTTGGCTTCGCTCGTTTTAAA
This sequence comes from Pampusana beccarii, assembly GCA_013399365.1. NCBI lineage: Eukaryota > Metazoa > Chordata > Aves > Columbiformes > Columbidae > Pampusana > Pampusana beccarii. The sequence goes on along the minus strand of VWYH01008818.1, from coordinate 167,270 downwards.
TTACAAAGTGCTGAGGCAGCCTAGTCTAGGATATATTTTAGAGGCAGAAAAGGGCTGCCCCCGCGTGCCCTGGGGAACATGCACGCAGCCGGCGGAGGCGTTTCCTACACAGCTGCATCGTTTTGTGCCTGGAAGGAGCTGGAAATGTCATCGAACAAAACCAAATGGATTAAAAGGGCTCGGAAAAGCACGTCGCTTCTGAAGGGGAGCGGCTGGACGGTGTGTTTTACTCTGTGTTTGGAGCAAATTTGAAAGAAGAAAGAAAGAAAGAAAGAAAGTAAAAAAAAGAAATCGCATTAAGTTTTGCATCTGTCAAATAGAAATCTAATAGGAAAGACAGCTGTACATGGTCAAAGTCAAGTCCGGGCTCCAGGAACATCCAGGAGGACAGTTTCAGGTATCGCTCACTGCGTCCTGGGATGTGCCAAGCAAACGCAGCATCCCACAGCCACCAAAAAACCTGCCGCTGGAGAGGAGACACGAGAAGCAGCTCATAATCCTCCCACAGCTTCGGGGTGAGCGTTACGGCACCCGGGGGCCGATCCGGATGCGCATCCCCTGCCCGCGGGCGCTGGGGTGGGGAAAACGCATCCAGCCTGCGGGAATCAACGCAACGGGGTTGATTCTGGCACGGTCCGGAGCCCCCCCGGGGAGGGTGCACCCCATTCTGATGCACCCCAGCACCCACCCCCGTGGCCGGCGTGTCCTCGGAAACTAATTTTCGGCGGTGCCATGGCAAGGGGATGGGGATGTGGATGCCGGGAGCGGAGGCGTCGAGGGGCGGCATGGTGGGCAGATGCCGGGGATGCCGTCAGAGGCCGGGGGTGTCGATGGCGCTGGTCCGGCGGGGGTCGGCGTCCTGCTCGTAGCGGTAGTGGTAACCCTCCATTTGGTCGCGGCAAGCCTCGCGCAGGTTGTGGAGCCAGCGCTTGATGCCGCGGCGGTTCAGGTAGAGCACCATGAGGAAGACGATGCCGATGAGGGCCAGCACGATGCCGAAGAAGACGTACGAGGCTGTTTCCAGCTGGCCGGGCTCGCCGTCCTCCTCGCCCGTGCACGCCAGCCCCTCGGGCCGCAGCCGCAGCAGGACGGCCCCGCGCAGCGGCGGGGGCCCGGTNCCGGTGCAGCGCAGGCTGCGGGCGTCAGGCACGCGGGCGGTGGCGGCGCGCAGCCAGGCGAGGAACGGGCGCAGGGCGCAGTCACAACTCAACGGGTTGTTCCCCAACGTCAGCCGTAGCCCCCGCAACCCCGGCGCGTCCAGGATCCGCAGCTCGGGGGCCGCCAGCCGCTGCAGCGAGTTGTTGTGCAGGTCCAGCTCCTCCAGGCCGGCGGGCAGCAGGGCGGTCGGCAGCGCCCGCAGCGCGTTGCCCGCCAGCTCCAAGCGCCGCAAGCTGAGGTTGCGCAGGGCCAAGGCGAGTTGCTCCTCCAACGGGGCGGCCAGCAGCGCCTGGTTGAGCTGCAGCGTGTGCAGCAGCGGCACGCCGGCGAAAGCGCCGACGGCCACCGATTGCAACGGGTTGTGGCTCAGGTCGAGGGTACGCAGGGCGGGCAACCCTTGCAGAGCCATGTCCTCGACGATTTGGATGTTATCGTGGTGCAAGCGGAGCAAGCGGAGGTCCGGCAGCGGGCGGGCGGCGAAGGCGGCGCGATGCAACACGCTCAGGTTGCTCCCGGTGATGCTGAGGTTGTGCACGGTGAGCGGCAGCTCTCCCGGGGGTTCCTCCAGCCTCTCGTACCGACACTGCACCAGCTCCGGGGTGGCCACGCAGTAACAGGCGGACGGGCAGCTCCCGGGGGGGGCGCCGGGGGTCACGGCCAAAGGCAGCAAAGCGAAGCCCAGCCAGGGCAACCAGCCCCCGCTGCCCGCTGCCCGCACCTGCCTGCGGGCCATGCTCGCTGCCCGGGCATGCAGGGGTGGGGGGGGGTGCTGGAGGGTGGGGTGCTGGAGGGGTTGGGGAGTGGGGGGGACGGACCTGCCTCCCTTCAGCCCCCCCCGGGGCTGAGCTGCCTCCGGCGCGGCGCCCGCACACGGCGGCTCTGCGGGGAGCGGCGACCGCGCCGCTGCCCAAATCGGGCTGGGGGGGGAGAGGGGGGAGGAGGAGGAGGAGGAGGAAGAGGAGGAGGAGGAGGAGGAGGAGGAGGAGGAGGGGAGGGAAGTGGGATGGGTTGGGGCTGCCTGGCTCTGCGGGCTGGGCGGAGGAGCGCGGCGGGCAAGCTGCCGTCGGGGGGAGGCGCGGCTCGCTGGGCTCGGCTTGGCTGGGCTCGGCTTGTCACGGTTCGGCTCGGTTCGGCGTGTCGCGGCTCGCCTCGGCTTGGATGGGCTAGGCTCTGCTGGACTCGGCTCCGTTCGGCTTGTCACTGCTCGGCTGGGCTCGGCTTGGCTGCGCTCAACTCGGTTCGGCTTGTCACTGCGCGGCTGGGCTCGGTTTGCCTGGGCTCGTCTCGGTTCGGCTTGTCACTGCGCGGCTGGGCTCGGCTTGGCTGGGCTCGGCTCGGTTCGACTTGTCACGGCTCGACTGGACTAGGCGCGTCTTGGCTCGGCTCGGCTCGGCTCCGCTTGGCTCGGCTGGGCTCGGCTTGGCACGGCTCAGCTTGGCTCGGTTCAGCTCGACTCGACACCACTCGCAAGCGCCGGTCCCCGCCGCTGCGGGGGCGCTGCTGACGCGGTCCCTTCCATCCCAGGGAGGGGTTGGGGGATGCCGCGGTCCCCATCAAGCCCGAGGAAGCTTTGAGGGGTGTCCCCGTCCCCTTCCAGCCCGGGGAGGGGTTGGGGGCTGTCCCGGTTCCTTTTCAACACGGGGAGGATTTGGGGGCTGTCCTGGTCCCCTTCCAACCCGGCGAGGGTTAGAGGATGTCCCAGTCCCTCTCCAGCGCTGGAGAAGATTTGAGGGGGTGTCCCGGTCCTTTCCCACCATGGGGGGACCTGGGGGCTGTTGCGGTCGCCCCCTATCCCAGCCCTGGGGAGGGAATGGGGGCTGTCCCAGTCTCTTTCCAGCCCAGGGAGGATCTGGGGGTTGTCCCGGTCCCCTTCCAGCCCTGGTCCCCATTGCCCAACAAGCCGGACACCCCACAGCATCCCTGGGGGATGTATTGCAGCGAGAGGCACAGGCGGGTTTTTCATCGCTACCTCCAAGTTATCGCTGCTTTGGCTTTTCGGAACTCGGTTGCATCGTCCCTCGTGGGGCCCCATCCCCTCCCCAGCTTCGCGGGGAGCCGTGGGGTCCATCCACCGGCACGGACCATGCTCCTGGGAGAGGCGACGCCGAGGGATGGAGAGGTCATCGCTTTTATTAGACTGGAAATAAATAACCCGACCGGCACTGGGCACGCGGCGCTGGCCCCTTGTGCGCTCCCGGCTTTATTTTCTCTTTATTGTATCCGCCAGGCTAATAAAAGTTATTACCTCTGCTGCAAAGCCTGCTTTGGTCTCGCTGCCATCCTGGGGGGCTGCGGAGAGCTGGGGGGGGCACAGGCTGCTGTGACTCTGGGGTCACAAGCCCCTGGCCGTGGGGGACGGTGTTAGGGTGGGCACGAGATTTTTGGATACACAACCAGGGGCTGGGTGCGCTGTGTTCAGCGAGCAGCAGGATCTGGGTGCTGGACCTTCTTTGGGTGCCTAAATACATCTACGAACCTGAGCTGGGGATTGCATTAAATGAACTCGGTCCTGTGCACATTTTCTCTTGGATATTGATTTTTCACCTCCTCCCCGCCCTGTCTCTCATCCTGACCTTTTTCCCAAAGGATTTCCCCCACACACACACCTTGAGATTCCCCCTCCCTGAAGCTCTCCCAAATTTTGCAGGCTGTGATTTTGCTGGTGTGATTATTTCGCTTGAGTTTGTGGGAGGTGCAAGGGGGAAAGAACAAATTTGGGAATAGGGAATATATCAAATAATTGGGTGCCGTTTAATATTTAAGTGCGGGGCAGCATCAACTCTTGTGCCGAAGGAGGAGGAGTGGGAAGAGCCTGTGGGTCTTGCACTGCAACACTCATGGATGGAGCCTCTTCTCCCCCAAAATAGCACTTCGGGGCCCGTTTATCACATTTAATTGCTACGTTTAATGAATCAATAGCACTTTTGAAAGCAACGTGATCGGTGGGCCAGGTGGAGGTCCTGGCAACCTCTCATCTGCTGGGCTGCAAATATCCCGGCACCTTTTAGTCCTTCTCCTTGGCTCCTTGAAGAAACAGCATCTGCTGTAAAAAAAAAACAAGATTAAGGCAGGGTGTCTTTGCTCCCTCTCCAAAAGCCATAAAACACGTTCAGTGAGTGACGTTAGAGGTTATGGGAGAGCAGAAGGCTGGCTGCAGCTGACAGGGAGCTGAACCCTTTGACTTTGAAGGGTGGAGATGCTCCAAGGTTTGGAGAAGACGTGTGCTCTGGTGCCGTACTGCGGCAGGGTGGCTCTGGGGATGTGGGGACTCTCGCCTGGTGGCACCATGCTGCCTTCTTTGCCTGCTGTAAGCACCCTGGAGTTCCCCAGAGGTGGCTGGTGTGGGGTCTCAGGGGGGTTGATGAAGTCCCAGAATGGGAGATGGATGCCACCATCATCTCAGCAAAGCTGTGAACCCTCAGGGAGCTGCGGTTCTGCTCTTTGATTCAGCCTGGTCCAGCCCAAAACCATCTCAGGACCTCCATCCTTTCAGATGCAGGTGTTTTTTCCCCACTTTCTCCTCACAGCCACTGTTTTCTGGCCTCTCTCCAGTTAGGTCATCGCTTTCCTGAAGTGCAGAGCCCTAAACTGAGCCTCCAGACACCCCACAGAGCAGATGGACACCCTGGTCTTCCTCCATCCTCTAAAGGATGGGTCACTTCTGGATTTATGATCTCCTCTTCCCATCCATCCTGTTGGTCCTTCCTGTTCATCTCCTCTCTAGCAACATCCCTGTGTCATTGCTGGTTGGCTCTGGATCTGTTTTCCAGCCCTGACATCTCGACATAGACCACCAGGCTGATGCTCTTCGTTCCCAGTCATTAATGGCCACACTGGATTGCGGAGCCCTTCAGACACAGGCTCCCCATTGAGCCCTTGTTGGACTTGGATCAGGTTTGGATCCTCCTACACCATCTCCCCCAAATCATAATTCTACCTTTGAAATGACGTAGAAGACTTTTTGCTGTTAAAGGTGAGGAGATCCGCATCGCCCCAATACCAGGAGTCCATCATCATGTTGCAGGACGAGATTAGGTTGGGTTGATGTGATTTGTTCCTACAAATCAGTACAGACCGTTACTCATTGCCTCATTATCTTCTGAAGGCTTCCAAAGAGAATTGATTAATTGCGCCGTGTCTTCAGTAACCGGTGGAAAGTCACCTGCTCTGTGACAATGCTTCTCCTTCCCCCTCTTTGATGCTGGCCCATGGTATTTCTGGTTTTTCAGCCCAGGGATGTGCAAGCACATCTCTGGTTCAGAGCTGAAGCCCTTTGGTCTTCCCAGCTCCTCTCCCACTGCGTCCCACCCTGGGTTTTTTGCCACTAAAGCCACGACCCTTTGTCTCACCCGTCACACAGGTATGGTTAGAAGGGAATATCTGAAGACATAATCATAGAATCATTTTGGTTGGAAAAGACCCTCAAGATTGAGTCCACCCGTTCCCCCACCCCCGGCACTGCCCCATGTCCTGAGAACCTCATCTGTCTGTCCAACCCTCCAGGGATGGTGACTCCAGCACTGCCCTGGGCAGCCTGGTCCAATGCCCCACAGCCCTTTGGGGAAGAAATTGTTCCCACATCCAACCTCAACCTCCCCTGGTGCAACTTGAGGCCGTTTCCTCTGCTCCTGGCGCTTGTTCCTGGGGAGCAGAGCCCGACCCCCCTGGCTCCAAGCTCCTTTCAGGCAGTTGCAGACATCAAAAATAGGTGATTTTAAAATAATAGCTGGTTTAAAAAACAGACAAAAATATTTTTTCTGTCCTCCGCACTTCTCCCGGGCACATTTTCAAGTCTTACTCCACAAATGTAAAGACTGAATTGCTTTTGTAGGACGATGCCCTTGCACAACCTTGAGTCCCTTTTAGCATCAATGGTGGGGAAGAGTTGATGTGCTGGTTGCGATATCATGAGATGTGTTGGGATGAAGGGATAAGGAGCAGAGCAGAGCAGAGCTCATCGCATACAGTGGCTCTTTGCCTCCTCTGCCTTCTTGGATGGGGCATTTCTTCTCCTTCTGGCCTGTTTTTTCTTTTTCTTTTTTCTTTCCCTGATGGTCTCTTTCAAGTGGTGGTTTTCTGCCCGAGCCATGTGCTTTGGGCAGTGTAAGAGTATCCCTTTTGCTGCTAAGAAATCCTATAATCTGTAAATAGTAGCGTTTGAACCCAACAATTAACCTTTGCTCAGCAAACGCTGGTGGCAGCCGAGTGCAGCATCTCTTTAAAATTCACACCTGTGGCACTGGAATTGCTCATTTATTTGTGGGAGGATCCTTGGAAAAATGCTGGAAAATGAGGAATATTTTCTTCTGACATTTTCCACGTGAAGCTGTTGGAAATGACAGTTTTTCCTCTTAGAAATACCCTTGCACCTGTGTTTGCAAGGGGTTTGGCACTGAAGTCACAGCTCCTGTTTCAGGTTTTGCTTTGTCCCAGGTGGTTTCTTCTCCCTCCCTTGTGTGTACCCCCTTGGGTTTGTGAAAAGGTTTCGTAAAAATTTGCTTTTAACCCAACATGGGACAGTCCCCAGGATGCAGGAGAACGGGAGAATAAGTCCCAGATTTTGTGTCTTGCTCCAGGGATGGCACAAAGACAAGATGGGCGGTGGGGCTGCAAGTCAGGCTGGGACTCCCTGGTCCCACAGCCAAGCTGGTTCCCCGTGACCTGGCAGAAACCACCTTCTCCTGTCCTGTTTGCTCAGCACGAGCAGATAAGAAGTGGAAAATAAAAGGCAGGCCATGATGGGCAGACAAAACAAGATGGGGACAGCACGTCCCTGCAGGCTGTGTCTGGCTGTGGTTACCGCTGAAGTCATGAGTTCACCCCTGGGTGAGTGGAGTCACCATCTCTGGAGGGGTTGGACAGACGGAGATGAGGTTCTCAGGACATGGGGCAGTGCCAGGGGTGGGGAACGGTTGGACTCCATGATCTTGAGGGTCTTTTCCAACCAAAATGATTCTCTGATTTCATGATTTTGGCTGGAATAGACCTTTAAGATCGTTGACTCCAACCATTAACCCAACACTCTCAAGTTCACCGTGTCCCTAAGAACCTCATCTGTGCATGGAGCATTTCTTCCTCCACAGCTCCTCTGTCCGTATGTCCCAGCTGGTAGCACCCAGATCCCAAATGACGCTGGGTCAGAGGATGCTGAGGGCCAATCTGTAGCACAGCCACCATCCATCCCACCGGTTCCAAGCCTGCCATGGTTCTGCTGATTGATGCATTGGCACCCAGAGAACCAGGTGGAATTGAACCTACTGAGTTAATTGGTGCATATTTTAAGACGGTATTAAAGATTTTGCGTTTAAACATTATGGACTTGCAAATGCAGCTGTGGGTGGGCAGATCTGTTGGGGCTGACCGTGGTCACCTGGAGCACTGTGTTCAACTCTGGGGTCCTCAGCACAGGACACACATGGACCTGCTGGAGAGGGGCAGAGGAGCCCCAGAAATGATCCAGACAGGAACAGCTCTGCTGGGAGGACAGGCTGAGAGAGCTGGGGTGTTCAGCTGGAGAAGAGAAGCTCCGGGGAGACCTTAGTGCAGCCTTTCCAGACTTAAAAGGGGCCGAGAAGAAAGATGGGGACAGACTTTTGAGCAGGGCCTGTTGTGATAGGACAAGGGCTGATGGTTTGAAACTAAAGGAGGGAGATTCAGGCTGGACATGAGGAAGAAATTGTTGTGCTGAGAGTGGTGAGAGCCTGGCCCAGGTTCCCAGAGAGGTGGTGGCTGAACCATCCCTGGAGACATCCCAGGCCAGGCTGGACGGGGCTCTGAGCAACCTGAGCTGGTGGAGATGTCCCTGTCATGGCAGGGGGGAATGGGGGAGCTGGGAGGGTCCCTTCCAACCCAAACCATCCTGTGATCCTATGTGGTCACTGTGGTGTGTGTTGGGTTGCAGAGATGACTCCTGATGAACTGTGAAGGAAGATGCAGGGACAAGTGAAGGCACTGAATCAGGACCCCCTGGAAATGGGACCTTGAGTCATCAGGGTGATTTTTCACCCCAAATAAATGAAACCCTGTGGCTCAGGACTGTGACGTCCAGTTTGCTTTGCTGTGTTGCAGTACCCAGGTTGAGAACAAGGGTGCAGATTAATGCGTGTCAGGGAGTGGGTGCTTTAGGTGCCCACAGACAGGTTTGGCTTTGCTGTGCATCCAGGACCAAACACATGCACAGAGCAAATGCTACACCAGCCCAGCAGGAAAAAAAGCACCCATGGAGAAGCTGGAAGACCCAGGAGGGTAGAGATGGACCCTCCACCTCATCAGAGCTCGGATACAAAGGCAACGGGTCAGCAGCGCCTGTGTTGTGTTTAACCGCTCTATTTATACCATGATATCCGAAGGAGAGAGGACCTTTTCCCCAAATGTCTGCAAAGCGCCGTGTGTGCTAGTAATGCACTATAAATACATTAGCAATAAATAATGAATAACCTGGATGGGCATTAAAGTGTAAACAGGAGGTGAAGGGCTTTCTCCCATTACCGGTCCCCTGAGACCCATGTGCAACCCTCTCTGCAAGTCTGGTTTGATGCAATTCCAACTACAGAGTCACAGCAATGACAATATCATAGATCAGTGGCTCCATAGTTAAGAAAAACAAGCCAAAAATAGTCCAGAGGGCACAGTCTTCCTCCCGATGGATTTGCTTGCATCAGCGTTTTTGCTTGCGGTGCTCCTCTGCCTGCATGGGCTGTCCCTTCCCAAGGAGTCGGAGTCCTCTCCATGGCATTCTCCATCCCAGAAAAACTTGGGAGCCCCCTAATCTCGGAGGTTTTATCCCCCTCGGATGTAGGAGAAGTGGGGAGCTGAGCCAGCTGGATGTGGCTTCCAAAAGTCACTGCCCTGTGACTCGGGGTGGCCCCATCCCCAGCATGGTGGGGGACTTGTCCCCATCGTGATGGGGTTGAATGGGATCATTCCTGCAGCAGTGGCACAGACGCCTACGGAAGGTGTAAAGAGAAAAGGAGGTTAAATGAGTTTATGGATGTGACGTGGGGTGATTTGGGGAGGGGACACTTGTGCTATCATGGTTACAGGATAATCGTGGGCTGGGGCTGATCAGAGGCATCCAGCCTGTGTTTGCACATCAGGGGGTCCCGTGCTTCTTCAAAAGGGTCCTCACAACCCCAAACAAAAGCAAAACCTCTTGCTACCAGCTGTAAATGATTCATCACGCCAAGAAAGGCCTTGAGGTGCTGGAGTGAGTTGAGAGAAGGGAACGGAGCTGGGGAAGGGGCTGGAGCACAAGTGTGATGGGAGCGGCTGAGGGAGCTGGGGGTTCAGCTGGAGAACAGGAGCTGAGGGGAGACCTTCTGATCTCTGAACTGCCTGAAAGGAGCTTGGAGCCAGGGGGGTCGGGCTCTGCTCCCCAGGAACAAGCGCCAGGAGCAGAGGAATCCCCATCACGCTTGTGCTCCAGCCCCTTCCCCAGCTCCATTGTCCAGCTCCGAACTCTCTGGGCAGCCTTTTCCAAGGCTCTGCCACCCTCAGTTTCTCTTCATATTCAGATGGACCCTCCTGTGTTTCAGTCTGTGCCCGTTGCCCCTCACCCTGGCATTGGGCACCACTGAACAGAGTCTGGTCCATCCTCTGACACCCACCCTGAGATATTGATCCATTGAGCACATCCCGCTCAGCTTCTCTGCTCCAGCTCAACAGCCCCAGCTCTCCCAGTCTCTCCTCAGCACAAAGATGCTCCAGACCCCTCAGCATCTTTGTGTCCCTCCCTCCACTCTCTCCAGTGGTTCCTTGTCCTTCTTGAACTGGGGAGCCCAGAACTGGACCCAGTTCTGCAGATGGGGCCTCACCAGGTTCAGAGCAGAGGGGGAGGAACAACCTCCCTGACTGCTGCCCACACTCTTCCTCACACCCCCCAGGTACCACTGGCCTCCTGGCCACAAGGGCACGTTGTCAGACTAGGTAATCTCCAGAGGTTCCTTCCAACCCTAACCATTCTGCGAATCTGTGAACTCGCTCCAATAATAAATTGAATTTCTAGGCTCCATTCATCACCAATTCCTCTTCTCCTGTTTAATTATCTGCCCGACACTTTCTGGCTGCTGCGGGATGGTTAAGAAGGCAAAGGACTCCAGTGTGATCTTCAGTTGTGTCATCTCTCTCCTCATTGCAGAAACTCGTCCTGGAGCCCTTCAGGCCCATTTATGTTTTCTTTCTGTTGCTTCGGAGAGCTGTTATTTCATGCTTTTCAGGGTGTCAAATCCGTCTCCAGAGTTTAACAAGTGGGTTTGGGAACCACATTAATGACATGGTTTGCTGGAGAGGACGAGTGGGATGGTGACGGAGCAAACATCCCAAACTCCAGCCAACCCCACACCGCACCGGGCTGAGCTTTATACCCAGGCGATGGCTGACACGAAGCTGCTTGCAGCATCCTGAATTATCACCTCAAGTGGAAGCCAAGGCAGCGATACAACTAGAGAACAAGCAGCTGATGGTCCACTGAGCACTCCCTCCGCAGCTCCAGCATGTGCTTCTCCTGGATATTTTTCATTGCCAGCCAGTTGGGCTCTTGCTACTACACCAAGAAAGTAAAAAGCTATAAATTTTCCTCAGCTTGGAACTTGGGTGGGGGGAGGGAGGGGAGAGGAGGGCACAATTACTCATATTGGAGCTGATAATTAATAATGGAGACATGACAAATTACACACTCACTCGTGATAGCGTACGGTACCTTGAGAATATTTAATTGAAGATCAGCGCTGTGGCTCCTGGGCCCCCTGAGCATGGAGATGTGAAATCCGGATTTTGATTCAGGCCAGACATGAGGAAGAAATTGTTGCCCTGAGGGTGGTGAGAGCCTGGCCCAGGTTCCCAGAGAGGTGGTGGCTGAACCATCCCTGGAGACATCCCAGGCCAGGCTGGACGGGGCTCTGAGCAACCTGAGCTGCTGAAGATGTCCCTGTCATGGCAGGGGGTTGGACTCAATGAGCTGGGAAGGTCCTTCCAATCCAAACGCTTCTGTGATTCTATGATGTCTGACAGCAGAGCTGAATTCAGAGCTCCTCCTTTGGGCATGATGAGGGCAGGACAGAGGGACAAGGATCCTTGGGGACAGGGCTGTCACCTGGGGATGTTGCTGTGGGGACACCCACTTGGAGCAACCTACTCCAGTCCAACCTCAACCTCCCCTGGTGCAACTTGAGGCCGTTTCCTCTGCTCCTGGCGCTTGTTCCTGGGGAGCAGAGCCCGACCCCCCTGGCTCCAAGCTCCTTTCAGGCAGTTCAGAGATCAGAAGGTCTCCCCTCAGCTCCTGTTCTCCAGCTGAACCCCCAGCTCCCTCAGCCGCTCCCATCACACTTGTGCTCCAGCCCCTTCCCCAGCTCCGTTCCCTTCTCAGAACTCAAACATTTCCCTGTCTGCCCCACGTTGCATCCCACAGCACGGATGGGAACGTCAGTCCCACCTGGATCTGCTCCGAGGGGGATCAGGTCTAGCAATGCTTAGGGGAGGTCCATGGAGAAGGTTCTAGGGGCTGGTGGCCAGCCCCAAAATTCAGTGCAATGAGCTGGAAAGGTCTCTGCCCTCTGCTACCTCAGGGTATTTCTGCCTTCCAGCTTCTGAAACACTGTGGTAGGACCTGGGTTTGCATTATTCAGAAGCGGTCTCCTGAGTCTAAACGGAAAAAGAAAGGCAGCGTAAAATTACTCAGCTGCCATGGCTATGCCAGGACTTGCTCTTAGAGAAGGTGGCCAGGGGTGACCCTCACCAGTAAGAGTCCTGCTCTGGAGGGGGAACAGGCAAATGTGGCCTCCTCAGAGACCTCTGCAAAGCAAAGTGTGAGACCAAAGTGTCCTGTAGTGCCCAGAGACCCTAGAATNGCTCCCAGAAGGAGACTCCACACCCGCTCTGGGCAGCCTGGGCCAGGCTCTGGCACCTCCCAGCACACAAGTTTCTCCTCATGTTCACATGGACCCTCCTGTGTTTCAGTCTGTGCCCGGTGCCCCTCACCCTGGCGTTGGGCACCACTGAACAGAGTCTGGTCCATCCTGACACCACCCTGAGATATTGATCCATTGAGCACATCCCGCTCAGCTTCTCTGCTCCAGCTCAACAGCCCCAGCTCTCCCAGTCTCTCCTCAACACAAAGATGCTCCAGACCCCTCAGCATCTTCATATCTCACATTTTGTTCCTCATTTCCCATGGGTAACAGGATTTTCATGGTATTTGGGGCTGCCTTGGGTCTGGGAAGGATGACGGGTGTGTAGCATTCAGCAGCTCACCTGTGATGAACCTGAGCTCAGCACATCAGCTTTATGGTGAATTCTTCCTAAGGGAGATTTGATCATTTCTGAGTAAGGAGTGAAAACAGAGATAATTGCAATGTTTAAAAGAACCTGCCTGCAGAGGGGACACTTTGCGGGGAAAAGCAGAGGCCAGTGACCAGCAGCATTATAAATCTCTTGCCGTGGGGACCTTCAACCTTCTCTCCTGTGGCACGGTCATAAATAGTTTGCTTTGGGAAGCACCGGTGCATTAGTGGGAGCTGTAAAACATCAAGGGCTTTGGCTTGGCACTGCTGACTGAAACCCCAGCAAAATCCCAGGGAGAAAAATGAATCCCATTTTCTTTTATGAACCACAGTCATCTGCCAGCTTAAAATGCATTTTAGGAGACTCACAGTGTAAAGCCCAGCAAGGAAAGAGCTACTCCTGAGTTTAACCCAGGGGGTAAGTTGTTTGAATGAAGGTCGTGCAAAATGTGTCCCAGCAGAGAAGTCATAGAATCACAGAATGTCCTGAGCTGGAAGGGACCCACAAGGCTCATGGAATCCAACTCCTGTCCCTGCACAGCACACCCCACAGCTCACCCTGTGTGTCTGAGCACGTTTTCCAGTCTCTTCTTGACCACTGCCAGGTTGGGGCTGTGACCCCTCCCTGGGAGCCTGTTCAGTGTGCAGCACCTCTGGGTGAAGAACTGTTCTGAATGCCTAACCTGAACCTCCCTGGCACATCTTCTGCCATTCCCTGGGGTCCTATCACTGGTTGCCAGAGAGAAGATCAGTCCATGAAGCCACTCCAGCTGTTGTCCCATGTTGCAGGGTGACACAAGGAGGGACCTGCTGATGACGCTGTGGCCTTGGACACTCTGTTTTTTGCTGCATTGTGAGGAAGAGAACGGTTGAGAAGAGCAACGGGGTGGTTTTGTGGATGCTATTGGGAAGCCCTTCCCTGAGGGGTAACTTGGGAGAAAGGTGCGATGTGCAAGTGGAAAGAGATGTTGGACTTGCACGGTTGTGGGCAGGAGTTCTCCCATCTATCTACTCTCTAAAGATTTTTCTCCAGGTACCATCAAGATGTATGGTCCTGCTCAAAACAGCCATCTCCATTGCCTCTGTTGAGGAAGCATCTCCATTCTCTCCAGCACTGATCCGTGTTGGTCCTTGATGTCTCTCCAGAGCAACCCACCCACACCTTGCTGTGGTCACCACTAGTCCCGGATGAGAAGGAACCATTCATCTAAACACGAGGAAGAAATTGTTGTCCCTGAGGGTGGTGAGAGCCTGGCCCAGGTTCCCAGAGAGGTGGTGGCTGAACCATCCCTGGAGACATCCCAGGCCAGGCTGGACGGGGCTCTGAGCAACCTGAGCTGGTGAAGATGTCCCTGTCATGGCAGGGGGGGAATGGGGGAGCTGGGAAGGTCCCTTCAACCCAAACTGTTCTGTGATTTTATGTATTTGTCCTTCAGACCAAATCGCGCCAAAAGACAGCATTTATGAGGTCGTAAGGAAAGTGTGGTGGCATCTGGCAGGCTGGAGAGCCCTGAGTGTTCTGCAGGGCCCTTGATAGCTACCACCCTTGTCCATGTATAGTAAAAACCAGTGGGGTAGGAGGTGTTGTTGGACAGAGGGCTCCCAGCCGGGTGGGGAAGGTGTTTTTGGGGAGGTATCACTATGGAGAGCAGCTGTGTGACTCAGCAGAGCCGTCAAACAGATATTTCCCGCAGAAGCATCTCTAGCGTCATGAATCAAAGTCGTGAACAACTCACAAGGCAACCGCTCTCCAAAGCTTCCCGAGCCTGGGCTGGGGCAGAGCCCTGGTTTTTCTCCCTCTGCTGCTCCTCATGCCTTGGACTCAAGCAGGGTGAGCTTTCCTCTGCCACTGGAGAGACCTGTGCCACCACAGGCAGGCCAACAGAGGTGGTACCTGAGCAAAATGCTGCAGCCTGAACGTTTTGCAGGAGAAAATGCAGACAAAGGAGGTGATAACATCTGGCAAATGATCCTCCTGTTATTGCTGTTTTATTGTTGTTTAATGGTTGGCGTATAAAACCCCAAAGAGCTTCATCAAGGTTGCGATGAAGCCTTCTGAGAATCAAAGAACGGGCTGTTCCGAAACTGCTGCGTGGGAGGAGGAGCATGGAGAGCCCCATCTTTTGACTTCTCAAAGACATTTTCTGAGTCACCTCCCCAGAGGACCCCTCTGCTGGTGATGTGGGAGCTGGGGGAGATGTTATCTGTGCAGGGTCCCTACACCAGGGAGGACGCCTCTCAGCAGCCCCCAAATAGCTTTTATGCTGACCTTAGAATAGAGGTTTGTTTTGTTTTGTTTCAATTTGTTTTGTTTTGTTTCATTTTGTTTTGTTTTGTTTCATTTTGTTTTGTTGTTTTTTTTTTTAACCTGCTACATGGAGAAGATTTTAGGGATGAGCAAGCCCGATGTGATCACTCCAGAGTTATTATTAACTCCAGAGCTGTGAGAATTGTTCGACTCCGGTGATGCACCAAGGGCGTGGGACCAGCTGGGCTGGGAGCAGAGCCAGCTCTGATTGCCAGTGTCTGTCCTCACCTGGAGGCTGGTGCACACGGGGAATGGGAGCAGGGAAGGCCTGTGCTGACCTTTGGGGACATGTGGCTGTCCCTGGTGGCTTGTTCTGGGCAGGGGGAATTATTTAGTCTTCGGCAGCCCTGCTCCTCTCCCAGCCATGATCAGCTCTCCAGCCTGAAATGTGCTCCTTGGCATCTTCTCCTTGGGGTGCTGTAAGGAGGGATGTGAGAAACAGCTATTTCTGCAAGAGAAACCTGTCCGTCCCTCTTTGTCCAGGGTTCTCCCATCTATCTACCCTCTAAGAATTTTTCTCCAGGTACCATCAAGATGTCCTGCTCAAAGCAACCATCTCCATTGAGGAAGCATCTCCATTGAGGAAGCATCTCCATTCTCTCCAGCACTGATCCATGTTGGTCCTTGATGTCTCTCCGGAGCAACTCACCCACACCTTGCCATGGTCACCACTAGTCCCGGATGAGAAGGAGCCATTCATCTAAACATGAGGAAGAAATTGTTGGTCCTGAGGGTGGTGAGAGCCTGGCCCAGGTTCCCAGAGAGGTGGTGGATGAACCATCCCTGCAGACATCCCAGGCCAGGCTGGACGGGGCTCTGAGCAACCTGAGCTGGTGAAGATGTCCCTGTCATGGCAGGGGGGGAACGGGAGAGCTGGGAAGGTCCCTTCAACCCAAACCATTTTGTGATTCTGTGATTCTATGATCCCTGAAGACACCAGGACACGGTCCCTGGAGACAGCCCCCCTCAGAGAACCGGTGGGTTGTTTGTGACTGGCAGAAGTGATGGTCCAGCCGTGGTGGTTCTTGTTTGCTGATCTGAAGCCTGCAAAAGATTAGGAGAAAACAGATGGCTCCTAATTGGCAGCTCCAGCTTACTTCCTGCTCTCCAGATAAACCATTAAATTAAGGCTTAAATCAAACTTTGTACAAGTTAGGAGGCTGCTTGTAATTATTTCGAAATCTAGACAGACTTAAAGGTCTGGATTAAGGCTCTGTTTACTGTAAAGGAAGAAAAACACCAGCTTTTTTTCTGTAAGGCTGAGCAGCGAGGGGTCTACGTGCTGGAGACGGCTCTAGCAAACTCCTCAGCCTCTGACACCCAAGGGAGAAGAGCAAGAGGTCATGGACCTTGGCCATGCTTTTATGTGATAATAGGCACGTGGGGCCACCTGTGATGTGGCTACTGAGGACCATACAGCTCGCTATGGGACATGCCAACACAAGCGAGAGACTCTGGATACCCATGGGGAGTGAGAGCTTGGTGGCGGCAGGGGAGCATTTCAGGGCTGATCAGAGATGTAGGATGCTTTTAACTGAAGCTGACTGCAATCATATGCGGCTCAATTAAGATAAACAAAAATAAATGAGCTAGCCATCAGCTGAGGCCGCTTAAAAGGGAGCGATGCCTCTGGAGCATCTGTGAGCATCTCTTGTGGGAGCAACGTGTTTGCGGCTGGTCTGAGGATGCACGAATGCATAAACCCACGTGTTTGAGAAGGACCTGTGTCACTTACGTCCCTGTGCAAAGGCAGACGCGTTTCTACTGAGCCATTTCCGCATTTCCAGGGTGCATGAAGGATGCTTCCTGGCCTGATTTCAGCTCACTGAAAAACACTGATCCTCAAAAAGAGTCTCTGGGAGGTGAGATTTTTGTTGTTTGTCCTAGAAAAACCAGCATGCCTGCCACTCTGACCAAGCGATGTCTGAAACTTCTACTTTTCTCAGCCCACCAGAGCAGGGAAAATGCCCTCAATTCCACCATAAATCCACTGAGGAGCTGCTATTTTTGCCTATAATTTTGTTTGGATGCCAAAATTTAACTTCTGCAGGAACTTTCTTGGCTTGTTACCATTATGAGCAAGGCACAAACCTTTAGAAACCTTGAAATACCTGGAGAATGTTGAGACTCATGAAGGATAAGGCCCCATCCTTGAGGTGTTAATGCAACCAGCTCACCCCAAGTCAAGGTGATGCCTTTTAAGACCTGGGCCCAAAAACCTAGTCCGGGATCACACTGGGAGTTTGTGGCCCAGCCTCTTACCCAGTGTCAGTGATAAAGCACAGGAGACATTGAGCACAGCAAGTTATGGGAAATAAACACTACCCCTTCCTTACTTCAAGTTTTGCAGCTTGTGGTTAAATGCCAAGATTAATCGCAGACTTTTGCAAATGTAAAAGCTTTATTTTTTGGGGGAAAAAGTGGTTTGCTTGAGTATGGCATGAAATTTTAACAATGTTTTTTAGACGCTTGGCTACGTCTGTTACCCAGCAGCATTAAAAAAGCTACAGATGCTGCGATTTGTGCACCGCAGCCTCCTCATCCCTCCGGCCGTGCAGGATTAGCTGCCTCTCCTGCCATGTGTTTTACTGTCTGTAATGCCCGTTAATAAAGTTTCCTTTAATCCCAGATATTTCACAGGCAGAGGGGAGATGCGAGGGGCAGAGGAGCGCAGATGGAGCCTCGTGCATGGCTGGCGTCAGTGCGGTGGCCTAAGAGACGATGCACTCCAGGGCTGGTTTTCCTTACCCCCTAACTGTGTTTAGGGAAATGCTAAACCTCATCTGAATCCATAATGCTGTGTAGTATGGGATGGAAAGAGGTTGTCATGACCCCCAGGAGAGTTTTCCCACGGGAGGTGGCACCATGGGCAAAGGCCACCCAACCCTGTGGCATCTTGCACCTCCCCTGCTCTTGTTAGCTGCTCCGTCCTTCCTCCCCTCTTGCTCCCTCGTGAACTTTCCTTTGCTGAGCCCTGTTTATTTGGCATCCCCGGCTGACAGCTTGCTGCAGCACTAATCGCCGCTCCGAAATGGCAATTAGATTTGTTGTTCACGCGCACGGTACAAGCAGCCAGATTTACCGTCCTCTGCAGCTTCGCACGCAGACGCTGCTGCTCTATTCAATCTTCATTAACAGCACCGTGTGCCACACAGTGTGGGGGAAAAGCGCAATTACAACAAAATTTAAAGATGTTTTCCCCAGGAAAGGTAAGACCCCCTGGGTTTTCTTGAAAAGGGATGTCCTTGGTTCCCCTCGTCTGCCGCATCCATCAGCCCAGGAGGAGGCAGAGAGCTCAGACAGGAATCTCAGGAGTGCTAGCCCAAAGTCCAAGTGCTGATTTACTATTTACTGGGTCACACAGTGAAAACAGGAATAATACAATAGGTGATGCTGCAGTGTCACTTTGGTGCCTATCCATGAAGTGACGGCAACAGCGGGAGTTTCCGTGCCGCCACCATAGGACTTGGACCCTATAGGTTCTTTTTCTAGTAGGGACAGACAAATTTGGTTTCTATGTCCAAAGAGGTCCCAGCTTCTCCTCCAGCAATGAAAGGACATGATGCTCCATTTCCCTGCCTCAAGGGACCATGTGTTGTCAACTGCAGTCCTGTCTCTGTACCTTGCTGAGGCCAGAGCAGGGTATTTTGCCCTCAGCCTAGATTTGGCATCCCCCACCAAGGGCCGTAGGGGCTCACCAAGGGCTGTGGGGGCTCACAAGAGATGTAGGGACTCACCAAGGTCTGTAGGGGCTCATCAAGAGATGTAGGGGCTCACCAAGGGCTGTAGGGACTCACCAAGAGATGTAGGGCCTCACCAAGGGCTATATGGGCTCTTCAAGAGATGTAGGGGCTCACCAAAGGCTGTAGGGGCTTACCAAGGGCTGTGAGGGCTCACCAAGAGCTGTAAGGGCTCACCAAGGGCTGTAGGGACTCATTGCAGCTCAGCACGGTGCTCTGGGTCTGGCCAGGAGGCTTGTGGTGATACTAGTGCTGCAATGAGACTTTGCAGCATTGGTGGCTGCTGCAGGGGTGATGCAAGGCTGCAGGGAGGATGGAGAGCTGCA
The DNA here is from genome assembly GCA_013399365.1 of Pampusana beccarii. Lineage (NCBI taxonomy): Eukaryota > Metazoa > Chordata > Aves > Columbiformes > Columbidae > Pampusana > Pampusana beccarii. Next base: position 148,462 of record VWYH01008818.1, on the reverse strand, counting down.
GAAAATGTGTTGGGCTTGTTCTGATCTACCGGGATTGATCGCAGAGAAGGACAAGTACAGGGTGTTCCCGTGATGCACGTTGTCACCTAGATCTTTGCTTGTGCAAAGGAACTGGAGTTGGGAGCTGGGTGGGGAGACTCCTTCTGATCCAAGGATCTATTTGTGCCCATCCTTGGGCTTTGAGACACCACTTTTGAGTGGGTAAATGGGTTCATCACCCAATTTGGATCCAGCCATGGGGCTCAGAAACCAGACGGCTTGCAGGGGGGCAGGGCTTTTGCTGGACCTTATGTTCTCCATAAAAGTACAGCTTGCTCTTGACCAGAAAGGCTTGTGCCGTTCCCCTGGACTGGGCGCTGGTGAGGCTGCACCTTGAATCCTGGGGTCATTTTTAGGTCCCTCACGACAAGAAAGCCCTTGAGGTGCTGGGGTGAGTTCAGACAAGTGAACGGAGCTGGGGAAGGGGCTGGAGAAAATGGGAATAATGGTAGTGCTCATCTGGGAGAGAGGATGTGGGACATGGGCATTGCCTGTGGAGAGGGAATGGACTTGGGCTCAGGTCCTAAAGGCCATGTGTCCTTCAGGGCCACGGAACAGAGGCTTGCTTTGGCCATCACAAATTACTCTTCAGCCCCATGCCACCCCTCGAGCCATCCAGTCTCTCCAACCATCACTAATCTTAGCTCAGGCTGAGCTGAAAATAAAAGAAAAAAATAAGGTTTTGATGGAAGTGACTCTAAAATCTCATGAATAACCCATACAGGGACTATATTAACCTCTCAGCATGAACAATGACTATTGCTAATTAAATCTTTTTTTAGAGCAAATGGCTCCAAACTGGGCAAGTGCCACACCATGCACCCTGCCTCCTCTGAGATGGTTTCCAGGGCTCTCAGAGCCATGGTTAGCCAGCCGAACATCCTTCGATGGAGGTGGGAGGGAGAGATGTTGCAAGCCCCATACAGCAATTTATCAGTGATCATTGGTGTTGGTCTCATCTCCCAAGGAACAAGCGCCAGGAGCAGAGGAAACGGCCTCAAGTTGCACCACGGGAGGTTGAGGTTGGATCTGGGAACAATTTCTTCCCCAAAGGGCTGTGGGGCATTGGAACAGGCTGCCCAGGGCAGTGCTGGAGTCACCATCCCTGGAGGGGTTGGACAGACGGAGATGAGGTTCTCAGGACATGGGGCAGTGCCAGGGGTGGGGGAACGGTTGGACTCGATGATCCTGAGGGTCTCTTCCAACCAAAATGATTCTGTGATTCCATGACACCAGCAAAGAGAGCAATTGAAATGAGCGCTACGATGCTGTGGTCTTCCCTTTTAACCCCAACCCATGCTCACTTCCCAAAAATCAATTTAACAGTGGAAGAAAGGTTGTGCGGGAGACCTCCATCCCACATCTCCTCCAGCCATGGGCTGTGCCTCCCCGGGGTGTGCTGGGCATGGTGAGCAGAGGGAAGGACATGAGTTACCGTGCATCAAGCAGCCTGGGGATTAAAGCAGGCAGGGTGTAGCAAGAGGGTGACAAAGGCACCAGGAGATGGCAAGGAGACACTGGTCACCGTCCTGGGCAACCTCCTTTGGTAGCCCTGATTGAGCAGGGGTCTTGGATAACCAGACATCCCTACTGACCTCACCTAGTTTGTGACTCTGTGATGCTGGGATCATCAAGGATGCTCCAGCTCCTGATAACCACTGTCCCAAAAACTTAATGTCTCTTAAGGGCTTTTAAGCACATGGTGTCCCTCTGAGCTGAGTGGGATCTTCACCCAGACCTAGGACTTTGCATATGTTATAGCAGGAGAATGTATATGCTATAGCAGACTGCCCTGGCTATAAGACAGACACAAATTGCAGAGGGCAAGTTATTAGAAGGGGTGGCCTTGCTCTGAGCTGGGCTGTGCTGGGACTGATGTGATGGTTGCCATGGTGGTACGTGTGATGGTGGCCATAGTGGTACATCTAGTGGGGCAGGTTCTGCTGCTGCCCTTGCCTCAAGAAGGTGGAGATCTGTCCCATATAGTTGGGGTTCCCTGGGGGTGCCTTACACAAACCAACCCCTGTTTTGTTTTTGAGGTTTCCTAGACCTATAGAGGAGTGGGGCAGGTTGATCAGGGCTTGCTCTGCTCCACGTGATATGGAGAAGGTAATGCTGCTGTGCAGGGTGGTAAAATACTGGCCCGGGCTGCCCAGAAAGGTGGTGGATGAACCATCCCTGGAGACATCCCAGGCCAGGCTGGATGGGGCTCTGAGCAACCTGAGCTGGTGAAGATGTCCCTGCTCATGGCAGGGGGGAATGGATGTGTTTGGAACCATTCTATGATAGACTAACTCTGTGATCACCAGGCTTGGGGTCCTGGTGGAGCCATTGTCCATGCTCAAGTGACAGCAGAAATGCCCTTGGAAAGCAGCTGCCCTCATCCCCAGCTCCCCCTGCATTGAGGTGCAACACTGCAAGCACCAAGGCCTCGCTGAGATGGCTGCATTAATGATTCTTGATGTTTTCTTTCTGCTGGGGGCTGCGGAGAGGAGAGCGTGTTCAAAGCAAGTTTTGATTTTTTACTATGCTGAGGAAGCGGGGAGCCAGGAAAGCTCTGGTGGTGGCAAAACCAGAGCTGAGGCACCACCAGTTGCAGGTGTTTCGGAGGATGCTGGTTGCCAGTTTAGCCTATTAATACCATGTACTAATTAGAGATATTGTTTTAGAACAGGGTCTTTCCCCTTGGAACATTCCCATTCCATATTGTAAAGTTTGCTTTTTATTCTGTCTCTCCCATTTATTATTTCTTCTCTCATTTGTATTGACCCATACGCTTTAACTACAAACTGAGGGAGTTCATAGAATTATAGAATAGTTTGGGTTGGGACCTTCCCAGCTCCCCCATTCCCCCCTGCCATGACAGGGACATCTTCACCAGCTCAGGTTGCTCAGAGCCCCGTCCAGCCTGGCCTGGGATGTCTCCAGGGATGGTTCAGCCACCACCTCTCTGGGAACCTGGGCCAGGCTCTCACCACCCTCAGTGTAAAAAACTTCTTAGAAGTTCAAGATGGTCCCTGAAAAGTAACTTTGCCTAAAACAGTGGGTTTTCAATACCACAAGCAAATTAAGATCACAGAAAATCCGTGTAATAAGTGGTATGAAACATCTGCGTATGATCCTTGTATAGAAACTGCAGGAAAGTGACGAATAAATGTAAAAAGAAGGAAAAGATGCTTCAAATTAATTGAAAATACTGGGCATCCAGAAGTGGGAGCCTCTGCTTGAACTCAGGCTCAGAGCTGTGGGAAGGCTAAATCCTCCTTCCTCCTAATCTCTATTATAATAATCCTAAATCTTACAAGGCAACCAGATATCACTGTACATCCCATCTGCATCTCAGCAAATTAAAAATTATCCCTACTGTGTGATCAACCTGCTTTTCTGACTTGCTGCCTCTCACTTAAAATGTTGCCCAGTTTCTTAATTTCCCATTAAACTAATGAAAACTAATTTGACTGCAGTCCATCTTGAGGGTGCATCTCTGAGGACAAGAGTCTCGTTGGGGCTGGCGCAGCAAATGCAAAGATGTTGTTGCTGGCTTGGAGGTGCCCAATTTTATCCTCAGCCTGTTTCCCATGCTGAACCATGGATGCTTTACCACAGGGAAAGAGTTTATATAATGTATTTCTGCATACGGTCCAGGAGAGGTGGTAATACCCCACACATGGGTTCTGTAGCCCCAACAATTTCCTAGCAATCTAGAAAAGTATTGATTGCACCAAACGGCGTATTCATGCTTCGTCTCAGAGTGAAAAATTTGGTCCTGTCATGCAGTAAATTCAGCAAAGCATTCACAATTAATGCGCAGTTCCTGGCCGTGCCTTTTGGATTGGCTGCCACAGACTGATTGATAATAGGAATTTTGCTAACTGCTTTAAGGAGCAAATTAAAGAACAAGTTAAAATATCTGTGCTTTGGGCACTGGAAAACAGCCTCAATAAGTAATCTTTAAGTCACATTAGTCTAGATGAGCCTTCCAGCTGTCCCCATAGGACCTGCCTCTTCATCCATCCCTTGTCGGCCCCACCAAAAATGAACAACACCCATGGGCACGTGCAAAGGCAGGCTTAGGGCTCAATTCTTGCTCCCATGGAAGGTTTTTAAATTCAAGCTCAGCTTATGTATGCCTACACTGGCAGGTAAAGGTCCAAACTCAACCTGAGGTCTGAACTTACCCACTGAACCCCCTGTGTCCCTCAGACCTGTGCTTACAGGTTGTCTCAGCTGGAGCTGAGGAGCTCCAGGAGCTCCAGGAGCAGATGAAGCTGGTCACCAACATCTGCTCAAACAGGACTGAAGGTTTTGTTTGTGCACTTTGGATGGAGAGGGCACGGCATGGCAAGGCAGGCTGCAGCCCTGATGATACCCCAGATATATCTCTTCCTGACCCCAGTGCAGATGTTTTGGAGCTGGTTGCCACCAGGTTCATGGGCAACACGTGGAAGGAGACCACAGGCACCACTGTGCAACTGAACAGTGACGTTGTGAAGGAGGTACTGATGCCCACATGTAGGGCTGCAGGTGTATTTGTCCTTGCAGGAAAGATCCGAGCAGTGAAAAATCCAGCAAAGTAACGATGAAAAGGACTCAAACGCTACTGCTTTTTTTTTTAGCAGATGGATGTGAAATCTGGAGGTGCACCAGACCTTAGAGCAACAGCTAAATACCTTGGAAAGCAAACATCTCAAGGAAAGATTGCCTGTTAAGTAGAATAACAAATACCAGTATCAATATTCACTAGAGAGCTCACGATCACTTCTTCCTTGTCATCCAGGAAAGGAAGTCAGGCAGAACATCTGACATAAAGGAAGAAGGGAAATGTAGAGGCTTAACAAACAAGATCCCTTCAGAAAACGCCTCTGAGAGAGGTGAGATGTGCAGGACTTTGCACAGAGCAGGCTTTTGCAAAAGGCTGGGCAGGAATAGAGACGCCTTGTTTGCATCCAAATCATAGAACGTCCTGAGCTGGAAGGGACCCACAAGGTTCATTGAGTCCAACTCCTGTCCCTGCACAGGACACCCCGCAGTTCACACCGTGTGTCTGAGGACCTTGTCCAGTCTCTTCTTGAACACTGTCAGGTTGGGGCCGTGACCCCTCCCTGGAGCCTGTTCAGTGTGCAGCCCCTCTGGGTGAAGAACCTTTTCCTAATGTCCAACCTGAACCTTCCCTGCACATCTTCTGCCATTCCCTCAGGTTCTATTCTTGGGTTGCACGGGAAGAGTTTGGGCACAGAGGACTTTGCCAGCCCAATCTCCTAAGACCCAGCTCACAAACCCACCATTCAAGAGATTTTGGGGATCTTTCCAATCAGAGTCTGTTATTAACTGATCCTCATTGCCTCTGCTTGTGCCTACACCTTCCTGTTGAACACTGCATTGTAAAATCAAACAACATTGAGCTGCACCGTGAAGTCACTGGAAAGGGAAAGCAATTTCAGGCTGATTGAAGCAATCATAGAATAGTTTGGGTTGGAAGGGACCTTCCCAGCCCCCCCATTCCCCCCCGCCATGACAGGGACATCTTCAGCAGCTCAGGTTGCTCAGAGCCCCGTCCAGCCTGGCCTGGGATGTCTGCAGGGATGGTTCAGCCACCACCTCTCTGGACAACCTGGACCAGTATAATGGCTGGTCTACTGCTCAGCCAGTTGTGCTTCACAAACACTGAAGACGGAGTCCCCTGATGAGTCCATATACCACCGATATAAATGTTTTAGAGCAGCAACGAAGAGGCACTCAGCTCAGCGTGTTAATATATTCCAAAGACTATACTAATATTCCCGTTTCATTTTGAGGATAGCCACTTTCAACTGGATGATAATACCAACAGGACAAGCTGTGTAACTCTGGCATGGTTAGATGTCTCTGCAGAAAAAGCAGGCAAAGACTGTTTAAAGAAGAAAGGAATGCTGAAAAGCCTAATAGCATTGCAGAGTATGCACAGAAAAGGGCTCAAAGAGCCCACTGAAAACCAAGTGCCATTAAGGTATGAATTAGCAACTAAGGGAAAAAGAAAAGGTCTCTGCGTTATAAAGAGAGATGAGGAAGAAGGCAGCAATTCGCTGGAGGGAATGAAAGTGCTGCATCAGTCTGATGGCTCCATCAACAGCCAGAGGGATTGATCTGTATGTATGCTGAGAAACACCATCCCACATGATGTCTTAGAATCTTAGAAATACTTTAGTTGGAATAGACCCCTCAGATGAGCAAGTCCAACTGTTCCCCCACCCCTGGCACTGCCCCATGTCCTGAGAACCTCATCTCCGTCTGTCCAACCCCTCCAGGGATGGTGACTCCAGCACTGCCCTGGGCAGCCTGTTCCAATGCCCCACAGCCCTTTGGGGAAGAAATTGTTCCCACATCCAACCTCAACCTCCCCTGGTGCAACTTGAGNTGTGAATAATTTTTTTCTTAATATCCAATCTAAACCTCCCCTGGTGCAACTTGAGGCCTTTTCCTCTTGTCCTGTCACTTGCTACTTGGGAGAAGAGACCAACCTCCTCCATGTTACAACCTCCTTTCAGGTGGTTGTAGACAGCGAGAAGGTCTCCACTCAGCCTCCTGTTCTCCAGACTAAACAACCCCAGGTCCCTCAGCTGCTCTCGTCACACTTGTGCTCCAGGGTCTTCACCAGCTCCGTTGCTGTTCTCTGAACACGCTCCAACACCTCAAGGTCTTTCTTGATGTGAGGGGCCCAAAACTGACCCAGCACTCGAGGTTTGGCCTCCCCAGTGCCCAGCACAGGGATGGTCACTGCCCTGGGCCTGCTGGCCACACTATTCGTGACACAAGCCAGGATGCTGGTGGTCTTTTTTCAACCTGGGCATGTGCTGGTTTGTATTCAGCCAGCTGTCAATCAACACCCCTGGGTCCTTTTCCTTGGGGCAGCTTCCCAGCTGCTCTTCCCTGAGCCTGCGGCATTCATGGGGTTGTTGTGACCCAAGTGCAGGACCCTGCGATTGACCTTGTTGAACCTCAGACAATTGGCCTCAGCCCTCTGATCCAGCTGGTCCAGATCCCTCTGTATGGCCTTCCCACCCTCCTGCACATAAACCATCCCATCCAGCTTGGTGTCATCTGCAAGCTTATTGAGAGTGCACTGGATTCAGATCTGGTCTGGGAGATAATGAGGGCACAACCCACGGAGTGGATAAGCAGCTGTGAAGGCAAAAGCAGGAGCAATGAGGTCACCTCATAGTTGTGATAATACAATCAATCCCTTTTGATTTCATTCAAGAGGTCCGTGGGACCCCTTACACTAAGCCAACAGCCTCAAAGCAAAGATATTTATTCCATGAATGAGGATACCAATCTGCAAGTTGAAGTTGCAGAATCACAGAATGGTTTGGGTTGAAAGGGACCTTCCCAGCTCCCCCAGTGCCCCCCCTGCCATGACAGGGACATCTTCACCAGCTCAGGTTGCTCAGAGCCCCGTCCAGTCTGGCCTGGGATGTCTCCAGGGATGGTTCAGCCACCACCTCTCTGGGAACCTGGGCCAGGCTCTCACCATCCTCAGCACAACAATTTCTTCCTCATGTCTGGCCTGAATCTCCATCCTTTAGTTTAAAACCATCACCCCTTGTCCTATCCTGCCTTGGCAAAACATCCATTTAATGCAGAATTGCCTTTGGATATTAATGCATGAAGAGACATAAGGAACTATAGCTTTAATCCTGACTCTTCCATTACCTTGGAGCAAAACCATCAGTAAGTCATAGCAACCCAAGAGTTCAGCTGCTGAGCTTTAGAGGTAGGACTTGAAATAAATATTCAGACACTTCAAGGGAAGGTAATTGCAGGTAAAGTGCTGCCTGGAGACTCCAGAAATATGATTTAATTTCCAGCTCTGTCAGTGGAGAAGGGTGTGATCAGAGCTGTGCAACCTTTCTGGGCTCAATTCCCAAACCGTAAAATGGGGATAATTCTGCTCTCTTATTTCTTGACTGTCTTATGTAAACTGGAAACTCTTTGGGGTTGGTATCATAACAAAGCCTCGTTCGTCGTGTTCCCTTATAGCACAAGCAGTGAAGAAGGAGCACAGGGAGGACACATCTGCATTTAAGTGATACCTAAGCATCACCTTCTTGCCGATGTTCTTGTATAAATGCGCGGCACTGTGAATTTCATGGCATCCAGTTCAAGTTGGTTGTGATTCATCTCTTCCTGTCTTTTTCCGAATTATTCCTGTCCATCCCACTCGTGCTTTGTGCTGGCCATTTTCCCAGTGATTGTTGCTCTTTAAGAGGAGCCTGTCGGGCTCTGAAAACAGATGATGACGGTAAGGAGAGCGTTTGTGTACCGGGGGAGGGATGACGCTGATGGGTGTCAGGGGAGGAGAGCCAGAAGTGCCAGCAGGTGATGGATGGCTGCGATGCGAGGGGCACGACTGGAAATGCTTCCTCCCCCGGAGCCTGGGTTACACAAGGGAGAGATAACGAAGGGGAAGAAGAAGCAGATAAGTGTATTGAAAGGATTTACAGCTCCTGCACATGAATGAGGGGAAAATTCTTCGGGGTCACGAGGGAAAAGGCAAGGAGGATTGGACTTGGCTTCGCAGCTGGTGTTCCGGGAAGGTGACCTGCACCGCAAAGTTAAACATCTTCCCTTACTTGCTGGTTTCTGACATAGAAATATGATTTATTTGGGGGAAAGCTGTGTTTTCACAGGCTTAACATAATGGTGTGACATTCTGGACCTTCAGTATTCCCCTAACAAAGTGCTGGGTAAATGCCATTGCTGGTAAAGCCTAATGACCTCCGGAAATTGAGGGCCAACTTTACAGTCTTTGCTTGGAGAAGGACTTTAAGAGCCTCATTTATCCAGCAAAGGAAGAAATTTAGAGCACTACATGTCAAACAGAAAATGTCCCACGTCCCAGCCAAGACCCCGGTGCTACCAGCCGAATGCTACAATCCGCTGAAGATGGTGGCTGGAGAACAGCAGGAGAGGAGCGTGTTCGTGGTCTGTTGCTGTACAGACAACTTATTGCAGCGGGAAGCAGCTGGGAAAAATGTTTTAACATGGAAAAAATAAAGCTAATAAAATTGATAAATGCCTAGCGTGCGTGTAGAGAAGTACAGAGCATGCTCCAGGTAGTAGGAAAGTTATTTGTAAGCAGCCATGACTTGTAAAATTAATTTCCCCACATTATCTGTCAGGAGTTGACTGCAGCTTCATCATCTTCGCTCGTGCCATAGAATAATTGCCAAATTATTTCTTCTTCTGTTGATGACTCCTTAGCTGTCAGAGCTTTCCTTGCAAATGATGGCAAGCGCGGAGCTGGAAGATGTTTTCAGTTGAACCCTGGTTCCTCCATGGCTAAGTGGCAGGAAGTGGACACAGCAGGGACAGTCACATAGCAGAGGGGATTACTGATGATGGACCTGAGTGAAGAGCATAATGAATTTTTTCAGTACAGGTTTCTTCCTGAGGGAGATGCATTAGGGACCGCTTGGGGTTATTGTGGAGGATGCAAAGATTTGTCAGCAGAACGAAGTGATTAAAGGCTTGAAGGCATCTTTGGGTTTTCTTTATACCTTCAGGAATTTAGGTAGTGGAAATGAGAGTATCTAGGTGGGGACTCCCTCCCAGGGACATTCCATGATATGTTGGCTCAGGGGCTGATAAGAAAGATGGAGACAGACATTTGAGCAGGGCCTGTTGCCATAGGGCAAGGGGTGATGGTTTTAAACTAAAGGAAAGGAGATTCAGCCTAGATATAAGAAGAAATTGTTGGCCCTGAGGGTGGTGAGAGCCTGACCCAGGTTGCCCAGAGAGGTGGTGGATGAACCATCCCTGGAGACATCCCAGGCCAGGCTGGACGGGGCTCTGAGCAACCTGAGCTGGTGAAGATGTCCCTGTCATGGCAGGGGTGGGACCAAATGAGCTTTGGATGTCCCTTCAACCCAAACTATGAGTCTATGAACCTGCTTGTTTCAATTGCTCGAAAATACTTATGTGTCCAGCCCCCAAATAAGTTGTTGCAGGGCCTCATCCTCTCCTCCTAGGTCATTATGTCTGCTTGGAGCTCCTCATCCTTTGTTGCAAGCAGCCAGAGTTGGTGCACGGAGCTGCTGCCTTTATCCCTCACCATGAGCTGTCCTGTTTATTGGGAAGGAAGACACTGCATTCACCCATGCAGAGATTGTATCTTTTCATAGCAGTCTTGCAGCTTTTGTCCCCCTGGTTTTGCTCTTCTCGAGTCCATGGCCATCATTAATCACACCCTGACCAGCTGCTGGAGGGTTTGTTTTAAATGTCCCCAGACGGCTCTGCAGAGAGTTCATTAAACACGAGTGCTCGCCATCCTGAGAGGGAATTAAATGGGAGTTAACACATCTTAATGAAGAACTTAAATGCCGGGTAATAGAAATAACAGCTGAACGCTGCAGATTTCGATGCACAGATGGGACGCAAGGGACTCGTTGTGAAGTGCCCAGTGATCTTACCTCTTGCTGGCAGATGCCCTGATGGAAACTGTCCCAGAAATGGGGATGATGTGCTGTGCTCTGCCCCTAAAGAGCTGCACCATGGCGGCCCTTCTGGGAGAGAAACGTCCCTGGGAACCCACATCCAAAGGCAATTTACTGCACAGCGTTGTGTGACGGGCAGTTGGGTGGAGGAGTTAAGCGTGTTTGCGATGTGCTGATAAAGAAAAGGATGGGGAGGGAGGAAGATGGGCAAAGAGAAAGATAAGAGTGGCCAGGGACTGTAAAACCAAGCTGGAGGTGGTGGGGAGAAGAAATGGGTGGCCACAGAAACAGCATTGTCCCCTCAGAGGACAATTAATACTTGATATACCTTAACATTATTTTACTCCTCTATTTAATCTAAAATTGACAAATCTTAGCAAGGAAGATGCTGGGCTGTTGGTGCAGCTCAGACAGCTAACGGGGGAACCAGATTTATAGCCCCAAAACAACTTTTGCACCTTGGTCATGAGGTTGGCCTCAAATGGCGACTCTCTGCTAGCAGATTGGTCCAGCTATTGAGTTAATCGGGCCCTTCGAAGTAAAAATCTCCTCCAGGAAGGGTATTCCCAAAAGTTCCCTCCCTCTCAATGAGACTCCAGGGAATTAAGCTCAGGTCTGGGTACAATCAGCCTTTCCTTTTGCTTTGCAGAAGCAGCACAGTTATGTGAGAGAGCTGTTGCTCTTGGTTTATCAGAAAGGTGGCGTAAAAAAAAAAAGCTATTAAAAGAATCCTTAAAATGGTAATGTCTTATTTTTCTGATGCCTATATATCCGGGGGCTGATAAATATTCGCATTTCCTTTGTTAAAAGCCAGCGCTTTAGAACTGTAATAGGAAGTGGGTCTGCTTTGTGGTCGAGTACAGATCTCGATAAATTCTAATCAGGCTGCTCAGAAATAGACATAGGGGAGTGGGGAATTGATAGATAAAGCATCAGCTATTAAAAGAAACACCGTACAGCTTCTCCAGGCTGGATAAATCAAGAAGTCCTTTATATTCTCATTCACGTGTAACCACAGAAGGTAAATTGATGAGGACTTGAGTTGTACTCTCGTGTCGGATTAAATTTTGATTTATGGCTTGGAAGATTCCATTTAAATGTACCTTCTGTGGAAAATTCTTGTCTTCATTTTTAGCCATGATTCTTCCCTACGAGTTAGGTGGTTAGTCAAGAAAAAAAATGAAAAGAACTTTTATAGCAAAGTCGAAGAGCCAAACACGTATTTCAGCTGGACATGCAGGAGCTAAACCCTGGTCTCTGTTATGTCCACGTGACTCTGCAAAGATCATTTGGAAAGCAACGCATGCTCAGACTAGAAGAGCTTGAAGTGCCTTCTGGCCACTTTTCTCCTCTGATCCAAAGCTGGTGTGTTTGGTGCTCCCACCTCTCCCTGACTCTTGGGGTTTGATGCCTGAGGATTCACAAGGTCCAGGAAGATCTTGGTGGTGATGGAAGCATCAGAGGCCTTTTCTCACCTACATGTTGACCCATCTGTGATGGACATACTTGCAGCTTTCCTATCTCAGGTGGACCGGGTCTATTCCAACAGCCACATAAATTTAAAATATGAAAAAACAATTATACAGCTATAGAATCTAGGGGGTTTTTTCAACCTTTCCTTCTTTCTTTCTTTTCCATGGAAGGTGTTGGTTTCTTTTCCCAAGTAGCAAGTGACAGCATGAGAGGAAACAGCCTCAAGTTGCTCCAGGGGAGGTTTAGATTGGATATTAGGAAAAATTTCTTCGTGGAAAGGGTTGTTGGGTATTGGAACAGACTGCCCAGGGCAGTGATGGAGTCACCATCCCTGGAGGGGTNGGCCTGAATCTCCCTCCTTTAGTTTAAAACCATCACCCCCTGTCCTATCACAACAGGCCCTGCTCAAAAGTCTGTCCCCATCTTTCTTCTCGGCCCCTTTTCAGTCCAGAAAGGCCGCACTAAGGTCTCCTTGGAGCTTCTCTTCTCCTTCTGAACACTCCAGCTCTCTCAGCCTGTCCTCCCAGCAGAGCTGTTCCAGCCTCGGGTCATTTCTGGGGCTCCTCTGCCCCTCTCCAGCAGGTCCGTGTGTGTCCTGTGCTGAGGACCCAGAGCTGGGCTCAGTGCTCCAGATAATCAAGAAGGACAAAGCTAGGCAGGGTGACCATGGTGTTGGTCCACCTGCTCTGGGGTGCCAGGGCCAGCATCAAGTGCTGTCCTTGCTCCCTTAGGACTAGCTGAAATGATGAGCTGGAGCTGGGAATCATCTCCTCTCTTCGGTACATGGTGCCAAGTCTCAAAATATTCATCAGATTCCCCACCTGGAGTGCAACTGGGAGGGAGTTGGGTGAGAAATGAAGGGATTTTACTGGTGGTGATTCCAGATGTATGTGGCTATTGATGCATTGGGCCTGGCTGGGGGTTTCTGTCCTGTGGGAAAGGGTTAGGATTTGGGTTAGCTGCTTGAAATCACTGAAAATAAAGCAAATACAGACCCGATACTCATAGCAGATCTGTTTCTGGGTTTGTTTCTTGTTTCATTTCAGGGTTGAATTCATGACCCCTATCTGCTTTCAGAGAGGGATGGCAATGCAGCTGCTGGGCTCTTGGGGCAGCCTGGAGCCTTGATGTGACCTTGGGTAATCTTGGGGATGTTGGAAAATAAATTTTGGAGGTAAGCATTTCCCCAAAGGCACAGGCAGGAGTTGGCTGCATACCCTGCCACCACCAGCCTGGCCTGAAAACAGTGAAGGAATAATTCTTACTGACTTCTAATTTGTGGCTTTGGTGTCTCATGCTCTCAGGCTTTCCTCTGGAAGCAGAAGGACTAGAGAGAATAACAGTTTTGGCTTGGCGACTGCTGTTCTAATGTAATCCCCTGACTCCCAGAGCTGCTGCTTCAAGCCAAGTTTTTGTAATGCAGCTCGTGACAACCCAGGCGTGTGGTCTCCTGGATAGTGATGGTTCAGGGTGCTCCAGGGGGTACACAGTAAAGTGGTGGACTGACGTCTCTTTGTTTTTGCCCCCCACATCTTCCAAACCATGAGCCACAGACACCCTGAGACTGCACCTCTTCTCTCCTTGGCTTTGTTCCTATCCTGTCACTGAACCCAAATACATTGTGTGACATGGAACAGCCCATGAAATGCATGATGATGCTTGCCTGAGCTTTCCATTCCCAGCTTCAGCAAGCCCAGAGCAGGTACCTCTCTCTTGCTCTACTGCAGACCGCTAACCCAGATGAAAAAAAACCAAAAAAAACCAAAAAACCCCAAACCAACTTGTTTGCAATTACCAAACAGAAGGGAGAGGAGAAAATTGCACATCATTGATCACAGAATCATAGAATAGTTTGAACTGGAAGAGACCATCGAAGCTCATCCAGTCCAAACCTCCATTTGTTTGGCAAACAACGATAGGACAAGGGGTAATGGGTTCAGGCTGGAACACAAGAGGTTCCACTTAAATTTGAGAAGAAACTTCTTCTCAGTGAGGGTGACGGAACACTGGAACAGGCTGCCCAGGGAGGTTGTGGAGTCTCCTTCCCTGGAGACATTCAAAACCCGCCTGGACGCCTTCCTGTGTAACCTCACCTAGGTGTCCTGCTTCGGCAGGGGGATTGGACTAGATGATCTTTTGAGGTCCCTTCCAATCCCTAACATTCTGTGATTCTGTGATTCTGTGAACCCCTGCCATGAGCAGGGACATCTTCACCCAGATCAAGTGAACCTTGACTCTTCCCTGTCGGATGAGGGAAAGACAATAAAAGATGAGGTAGAGTGGATATCATGTGGGGCAGGGTCTATCCCGCTCTCCTTCTGAAATGCTGGTGGAAGATGTTGTCCACTCAGACCCAGAGGCACACCACCGAGCAAACATCAGTCCCATGGGGGTCACCTATGGGGCTGAGGAGCAGCACGAATCCAATATTTATCCCTTTGGGAAAATTACAGTCACTGGGGTTGGCAGAAGCACAGATAAGCTGCATGAAGCAGCTTGGAGTGCAGCATCTAAGCGTTGTGCAAGCATCTCCTTCCATTCTCTTCTCTCCCTGATTTCGCACCTGTATTCTGGACCTGGTGGCAAACACACCTGGGCCCAGCAAGGAGCACACAAACCATGCTGTGTCCATGCACAGGAAAGCCCAGCCAGCTCCTGGCCTGCCCAGGTCCGGGGCTGTGCCATCCCCACCGCCTGCAGATGCTCAGGCCCCTGGATAAAGCCAGAACATGCCTTTGCACTGCCCAAGTCCACCCCGAGCGCAGTCAGGGGATGGGGAAAACGTCACCCACTTGGTGTCATTTAGTGATGGGAACCACCATCAAAGCCTCCAGTGCAAGCAGCACTCAGTTCTCACCCATCCCCTCAGTCTTCTTCTATGGGGGAAACTGGTCCGAGACGGGTCAGACCAGCCTCGGTAGGGAAATTACACCCACAGCACCAGCCTTGCTTAGAAATTAGGAGCATTTCAACCAAGCTGCTTGGCTGACTGCTGATGGAGAGATCCCATTTCCACCTCCATCAGTGTGCAAATAGCTATTTGCAAAGGGAACTGGCTCGGAGAAAGGACATTAACCATTCGCTTCCTCCCCCTCCTTTTCCTTCCAATGCCTGTAACTGATCCTTCCAGGCACCCGCTGCATGCAAAATGCATTTTCTCGCTGGTTTCCAGGTCAAGACTTGCTGTGGTGTCTTTGCTCAGGTCCCGTGAGGAGGAGGGAAGACAAAACAAGACCAACATTTTCTCTCTGAACCACGACCTTTAAGTCACTTTATACGTCAGGGCAGGAAAGGAGTGCTGAGTGCTTGACCAGAGCTCACATGAAGGGAGGGAGGACTCTGCTCATGGATTCAAACAAAGTCTTTTGAAAATTAAAAATGCTGCTGTTGTTCCCTGCCCCCTGTAATTGAACAAAGCACTTTATCCAAGGCAGTTTCCAGGGCTACTTGAGATGAAGGTAGGCTGGAGCAGCCTGAGGTTGAGGATGCTGCCAAGCACATGTTGGTTCACCCCACTCCTGGTGGCTGTGCAAAATCAAGACCATAATTTTACTTAAAAAAGAAATTTGTTCAGTTGCCTACAAAAAACCCCAAAACAGCTGCAGGTAATCTACAGCCCCATCCAGCACCAGGGAGAGAAAAGATCTCACAGACTTCTCAGGAGAAGATTGAAACCAGAAGGCACTTTCCACCCAGCTCATGTGAACTTAGTTTGCTCTTCCCTCTTGAAGTCTTCTCCAGGGGAAACCTACAGATGGCTGGAGCTGCAGTTTGCTGCGAACACTCAGGCCACTGGGCACCACCATCTTCTGTGAACCTGGCAGGGACTTCAGTGGAAATACCACAGAATCATCGAATAATTGCGGGCAAGGAAGGATCCAGCTGGTTCATGTTGCTCGGGAGCTTGTGCTGCCCAGGTTTTAATATCTCCAGGGATGGAGAGCCCACAGACCTTGACTGCTTGGACACCAGCTGCTCCCGCAGCCCAGACTCCTCTGTCTTGTCCCCGGAACGTGCTTTCCTTGGAACATCTGGGAGATGCAGCTCTCTCTTTATTAAAGAGAAAAATAAAGCGTCATTGTTAGTTTTGGTTAAATTTGAATCACTAGAAATAGTGTATCCAGAGGGCCAAGGCAGTGACCGAACCTGTGCTGGGCACTGGGGAGGAAAAACCGCGAATCCTGGGGGCAGTTCTGGGACCCTCAGCTCAGGGCTCAAAATGGCGGCCCCAGGGGCACCAAAATCACCTCAGGGCTCAAAATGGTGGCCAGAGGGGTGGTGGGATCACCTCACAAGAAAGGCCTTGAGGTGCTGGAGCGAGTTGAGAGAAGGGAACGGAGCAGGGCAAGGGGCTGGAGGACAAGTGTGATGGGAGCGGCTGAGGGAGCTGGGGGGTTCAGCTGGAGAACAGGAGCTGAGGGGAGACCTTCTGATCTCTGAACTGCCTGAAAGGAGCTTGGAGCCAGGGGGGTCGGGCTCTGCTCCCCAGGAACAAGCGCCAGGAGCAGAGGAAACGGCCTCAAGTTGCACCAGGGGAGGTTGAGGTTGGATGTGGGAACAATTTCTTCCCCAAAGGGCTGTGGGGCATTGGAACAGGCTGCCCAGGGCAGTGCTAGAGTCACCATCCCTGGAGGGGTTGGACAGACGGAGATGAGGTTCTCAGGACATGGGGCAGGGACAGGGCTGGGGAACGGTTGGACTCAATGATCCTGAGGGCCTCTTCCAACCAAAATGATTCTATGATTATCACCTGTAGACCTGCTGTCTGGAAATGGAGCTCTCAGCACACAGCCCTACTGCTGGGGGGCACAGCAGAGCTCAGTGCTCTAGCAGTGGCAGTGGCAGACCTGAGAGCAAAACCCTAGATCCTTCATTCCTCGTGTCTTTTTAAACACAAGATCACTTTTCCTTGAAAACAGTTTGAAAACATAAGATGTCCAATTTGGTCCATCAGTAGTTGGGACAAGCTGCTCCCCATCATGCAGCCACTCGAGGAGGGTCAGGGGTGTCTCCAAATCTCGGGACACAGCAGATGGGTGGATTGGGGACCTGCTTTGGCTCTAGCACATCTATACCATTTTGGGTAAGTTTTCTGGGGAGATCACTCTTCTTCTGATTCCCTCTCTCTTTTAGGGACCTGATCAGGGAGTACCATCTACCTTGTAAATCCTCCTCAAATTCAATTAAAAGAAAAGAAAAAAAAAAAAAAAAAAGCAGTGGTTTTCATCCTGAAACTGCTCCAGGCCCTGAATATTCACTTAAAAGCTTGGCATAAGAGGAGAGTTCAACTTTCAGCCTCATTAACTAACGAAGCTCCCCACAGCTCTGCTTTTGCTCACCAGTCACTGCTGCCCAAGAGGGACAGGTCCTCGTCAGGGGGTCAGAAAAAGGCTATTTTTGAGCTGTGCTCCTTGTGCATGTTAATGAAGCTCAGCAGGGGATGTGACCTATTTAGCCTCTTCAATGGAAAGAGAAGAAGAATTTTTTTACAAGTAAGGTGGTGAGAGCTTGTCCCAGGTTGGCCAGGGAGGTGGTGGCTGAACCATCCCTGGAGACATCCCAGGCCAGGCTGGACGGGGCTCTGAGCAACCTGAGCTGCTGAAGATGTCCCTGTCATGGCAGGGGGGGAATGGGGGAGCTGGGAAGGGCCCTTCAACCCAAACCATCCTGTGATTCTACAATTCTGTGAAATGCAACCATCCTGCAAACTCACTGCACTTGGGTGGATGAATACTGGGAGCACACTGGAGAAGTGAACGGTTGCACCCGAGCTCACTTCTCTTCACCACCTCATGGGAAGAAAACCACCAATGCTTCATCTGCCAACCATGGGGCTATCCTGGGTCAGCTCTCTTCCATCTGGTAAGGTCTCAGGACCACCCTTCAGGAAGAAGCCAAAAGGATTCATGTAGACATCATGACCTGTAGACACCAACAGCCTTGGAGATGCTTGATAGCTCAGCTTGTTGAGCCCCTTGGCCCCGGTGCCCCCAGAGATGTTTCTAATGGGAAACAGTGCATCCATCTGTGTGGAGCTTTGTGCTGAAATGCTTTCACTCATAGCATGGAAAGAGAAGTGAGGTTTGTCACTGCTGGCTGAGGTGACCCCAAACTGAGTCACTTCTGTCTGCTGAATCACAGTCCTTTGGTTTTGGGTCGGTTTGACGTTTATCAGCGAAATTCGCTGTGAGGGTGTCAGAGGAGATGAGGAGCTTGTTGCTCCTCTCTACCTCATCCTGCAGACCAGGAAGGGGACCTGGCTGATCTGCAGTGAGCTCCATGTGTTGTTCTCTGAGAAATAGAGAAAAACCCAGAAAAGTTATGAAGCACCTGTATTTCTACTCCTGTGACTTGCTGGAGCAGTCAGACCAATTTTGTTCAGGACCAAATAAGAAAAAAAGCTGGAATTTCTGATATTGCTTAATATTTGGTCCTTGTCTGTCTGCTCCATGGGGAGTTTCTCTATTTTGACAGTTCCATTAGGGATGAAGGTGGGTGTTGGAATTTCCCAAGGGACGGAAATTCTCATTTTCCCTCAGACCAGCCAGAATAATAAATCTGCAACCAATTAAACCTCCCACTCACCCCTGTTCCACAAACCATGACCTCTTGGATGTTCATGATCCCAGCTGAGATGAAGCTTCTCTATTCCCCTCACTGAAAAGGCAGAAGCTGTTGTGTCTAGGGGACCCATTTTCGTGTCTTTTGGTGATTTTATTCCAGGCATTTACCTTGTCTGCTTGTACCACCTCCTGTTTCTAGCCCATGACTGCTCTGTTTTATCTTTACAAGGCTGCCAGCAAGCACTCTGGATTATTCACACGTATTTTGCTTGCAAACATTGGTTAGATTGGTCACAGGCAGACTCTTGAAATCATTATTCTTGCAAGGACCAGAAGCTTTTAGCCTGTTTTGTTTATTTTTTAAATGTCAGAATCAGTGGAGTTTGCAAATACGGAGAGGGAAAGGGTGAAACTAATGGCCCATCCTGATGTTAAAGTCAGGAACTAGAAGTAAATTTAGAGACTTAGAGGTTCAGAGAAAGGGTTGTGGGTGAGAAGAGGACAAGAGAGAGGGTTCATAGTGGTACTACATGATAGAGACATGGAGAAACAGAATACAGTACAGATAATTGCTTGGTCTGCCAGTAAATCCCCTGGCACTTTGAGAAGGATCGTTATGATCTTTGCACTTAACGAGGGATTTTCCTGTTAACGAGTTCTCAGCAAGTTTGCACTCAGGGGACACCAGTGCTCTGCCGCTGGGCAACAATGAGGTGAGACCTGTGTCAAAAATGCCCCAAAAGCATCAAGTGACTGAGCTGAAACATAGATGCATACACATGGATGGAAAATATGTATGTGTAGTGTGTAGATGATGAAGATTTTGCGTCACTTTGGATTCCCCAGTACTAAAGGTGTCAGCAGTTGGGATGGAGCTGGTGGGATAGCTACAGATAAAAGAAGTGGCACAAGCAAATGAAGAAATACTCCATGAGGAGGGGGCTGTACGGTGCTATGGATGAGCCTCTGAGGCATGCAATGCTCTGTATTGGAAACTGATGGTTTGATGACATCTCTGTATCCATATCCTATGAGGATAGGCTGAGAGAGTTGGGGTGTTCAGCTGGAGAAGAGAAGCTCCGGGGAGACCTTAGTGCGGCCTTTCCGCACTTAAAAGGGGCCAAGAAGAAAGATGGGGACAGACTTTTGAGCAGGGCCTGTTGTGACAGGACAAGGGGTGATGNTTTGAAGGTCCCTTCCAACCCAAACCATCCTGTGATTCTATGAAATCCTGTTAGGAAATACCTCTGCGTATGCATAGCATCTGCAGGTAAACCTAAGAGACCCCTCTCAGGACTGAAGCAGCACCTGGGGCTCATTCTGGGCTGATGTCTTGTCTTAGGGTCGTCATCATCTAGAGGAGAAAAGCCATACCTCCTTCTTGCAGAGCATCAGGAACTGAGATGCATCCCAGCAGGGAACTGTCACTGTTCCTGGGATTGTGTCATCCCAGAGGGAGAACAGCAGCGTGTGGCCATAGCCCTGTAGCAAGCGTGGGAGGAAGGAGATGAACCTGACTCATGCTCTGCTGCTTCTGCTCCCAAATGGGAGCTCACGGAGGCTGCGCAGGAGTTAAAAGGATTCGGCGAGGCTGCGAGCTTGGACCTGGGCTGTTAGAAAGATGGATGGGGACCATATGCTCTGTTAACACCAGGGACACAGATGAGCAGGTTTGAGGCAGTGGATGGCTGTCAGCTCTGTAATGATGTCAGGCAGTCTCGTGTCTGAAGGATTTCAAACCCATCCTTTATTTCCAAGTGAAAAGTAATGCCAGATGGGTACCCTCACTGCCTAAGCATCCACCTGCCCAGGTTCTCCTGGGTATTCATGGATGTGCTGTATGAGCTGTCCCCTTCTCAGATGATTGCAGGTGACTTCAGACCTTTCTGATGTTTGGCTTGCATAGGGTAGGAATAGGAACGGACCCCCAGGAATGATAAGGGAAAGAAAGAAATCCGGCAAGGGACTTGTTAGGAAACAACTCCAGGGACAGGAATCAGCCCACGAATACAGGAGATGAGAAGAACCTGAATTGCTTTAGAAATGTAGAAGTTGGTGAAGAGTTTAGAGGGGAATCCATACGAGGAGCAGCTGAAGTAACTTGGTTTGTTCACCCTAGAGAAGAGGGGACTGAGGGCAGAGCTCATGGGGCTGCGGCTTCCTCACAAGAGGAGCAGGAGGGGCAGGGCTGAGCTCCTCTCTGGTGACCAACAACAGAACCCAGGGAATGGCAGAAGATGTGCCAGGGGAGGTTCAGGTTGGACATTCAGAACAGGTTCTTCACCCAGAGGTGCTGCACACTGAACAGGCTCCCAGGGAGGGGGCACGGCCCCAACCTGACAGTGTTCAAGAAGAGACTGGACAACGTGCTCAGACACATGGTGTGAATTTCGGGCTTGTCCTGTGCCGGGACAGGAGTTGGACTCGATGATCCTGGCGGGTCCCTTCCAGCTCAGGACATTCTATGATTCTATGAAATGAGGGAAGGAGCTTTGCCTGTGCTGCAGGGGAGATGGGTGGGCTGGGGAAGCAGGGGGAGATGCTGCACACCCATCTGTGGTCTGTGGTGGGAGAGGAACCAAATTCCACAGTGTGAGCTATGGGGGACAGGTGAGAGCACTGTTTGCTTTTAAATCCATTTTTTTTCCCTTTGAAACGACATTCCTACTGTCAAAGGTCTCAAGCGAAATGGCTTCTGTGGCTTGAATTCCCTTAGATGTCATGGAACGTGCTATGCCCAGGGTGGGAAAACAAGAGACCTGGAGACCTCCAAAGCAGCTGAAGAGTGGAAAATGGTGCAGCTGGGAGAGGGAACCTGTCCAGGGGGACAGACAGCTGTGGACCTGGGGACATTACCAGCACAATTCATTATGAGATGGCATTGGGCAGCGGTGGGCTGCTGGATGAGGGACATCTTGGGTGGTTCTGTGAAGGACTTTGTCACCATACAGAAAGAAGAACATGTGTCCTTTGAATATACATCCAGTGTTGACCAATCACAAGCATCAGCAGCCTCTGGGTTAAGTTACCACCAAGAAGCCCCGTTACCTCAAATATAGAATCACAGAGTGGTTTGGGTTGAGGGGACCTTCCAAGCTCATCTAGTCCAACCGCTTGCCATGAGCAGGGACATCTTCACCAGCTCAGGTTGCTCAGAGCCCTGTCCAGCCTGGCCTGGGATGTCTCCAGGGATGGTTCATCCACCACCTCTCTGGGCAAATAAGTCTTCCCATTCAGTCCCCATTAAATCACACTACAAAGTCTGTCTGCCTTGACTCCCAGCAGAGCTGCATGGTGAAAGGAGCTCTGCAGGGTCTCCTAGAGCTTCCTAACATCTCATTTATCAGCCCAAAATGCTGCATCACCGTGAGTGGCTTGCAGTTGATAACTGATGCAGCAGAGCACTTGGGGATGTGCAGGTAATAGATGATACTAAAGTGCAAAATGGGACTTTGGCTCCAAGGTCAGGGCTAGGTAAGGATGTGAGATGTACTCGGGAGCTCAAGGGCAGAGGGACAACTCCTTTGACTTCTCTTTATTGCATTTTGCAAGATGTGGGAGTGAGCGTGACTCTGCTTAGCACAGGTTGAGCCTAACCCACATCTCTAAGAGTGCAGCAGTGGTAGAAAACCTGCAAAACATCCCTTTGCAGAAACAGCGAAGGTACAGCCGAGAGAGATGACAACTGATAAATCACAGAGAGCGGATCAGGACTCCCAGAAGGACACAATGGCTCTGAGATTCGTGCAGGGTGCCCAACTTCCAACCCACCAAGGTGATCCCCCAGGAAAGACCTACCTTCAGGAGTAAGAACTCATTGCATCCCAAAAGTCCCAGGCTTGTTTACCCAGGCAGGACCCAAAGGAATAGATATAGGCCTCAGAAAATTGAAATTAACTTTGTAGATTGTTCTTTTATTTTTCTTTTTTTTTTTAATAGCTTTTCTCTCCCAATCTTTAATCAAACATTTTTTCAGCTTTTTTATATGGTTCATATCAAAAAACCCCATCTGCAGAACAAAATTTCCCTCATTTCTAGTTTAATTTTTCTTTCCGCAAGTGGCAAAATGTTCTCGTCTGAAAAAACGTTTAATGAATTTTCCACCGTCGCCTGCCTTTATTAGCCATGATTTCCTATTCCTGGCGATGCGCTCTGTCATTCCCATGTTCCGGAGCTCACTAAATTATTCAACCCATTTATTTCTGACTTTGGGTATTGTTCTGATGAGCTAGTCAGATGGTAATGGGGAAGCTTTTCTTCATCGAGCCGAGGAATCCGCACGGGCAGCAGCCGATGCGAGTGCATGGGGCCATTTTTCCTCGTCACGTTGATTTTTTATCATCTCCGTGGCAAAATTCTCTACTGTGCTCAAGTCCCTCTTGTGCAAGATGCTGTGATCTTGGGTGTCAGAAAACGATCCTGGCCCCTCGCTGTCTGTGATCCCACTACCCCATGGTCATAGAAAGATTTGGGGACTTACCCAAGGGTTGGGTACTGGTGGGAACAGGCTGGTTTTAATGACTATTCTGTATGGGAAAAGCTCCTCCAGGGTATCTCTTCCTTATGCTATGGAGAAATCCACTCTGTCTCCAGTTTCCCATAAATACGATGTTGTACCTACTCCAAAAGCAGACTGGGCTGTTAAGTATTTATGTGGTTCAAGGGTAGGGGGTCTTAGCTGGGAAGGCAAAGCAGCCCACATGCAGGAAAACTATATTTTCACATGCTGCCTTTCTGACATTTGTTTGCCAGAAAATAAATATACCTCCAGGCTTGAAACAAATTGGTCCTTTTTATGTACCCTCCACCCATAAAGCAATCATTTGCTGCCTAAAAGCTCCGCACTGTTGAAGAAAAGGACTTTGTTATTTTGGAAAGCAGGGCTTCAGGGAGGAGATCATTATCAGAATTTAAGAGCTGGGTAGAGACTTATCCATTGCTAAAAGTCTGGTATTAAATGGGCTTCTGTTTACTGATATTCATGCTTTCCACCTGGAAAAAAACCCAAGACAAACAAAACAAAACACCTTGATTTAACAAAGGACATCAGTACAAAGTGTAAACCCACCAATAAGATTTTTTAGCTGCATGCTCCTTTTGATTACCCAGCACCAACCTTTAATTAAACGTACATTATTGTAAGCAGGTGACTGAGGTGAGCTAGGCTGAGAGAAACTGGAAGACAAGAGGTCGCTGGTCTCACTTTTGCCCTAAAACAAAGAAGTCAAGAGCTATATTAATAATTGAAGATACTATTCAGAGGAAGAGTCACCCTGTGCTCAGGGGTTTGTGGCCCCAGACCACAGAAAGTTGAGTCCTCACCTCCAGGAGTGACTTGCTCTTACACATTCATTCTCTTCCCTATCTTTCCCCACCATTTGGAGATGTATCAAGGTCTAACCGTCTTGCACTGCTTTGTAACAGCAATTAGCATCTGTCATGGCTGAGCCAACCCAGAACGCTGCTGCAACATTTCCCAAAGCTCTGATTTGGCTGCTCTGCCTCGACAAAGCTCCATAAGCGGCTCCTCCTTTGTTTAAGACCCTTTGTTGTCTATCCTTGCTCTTCATACCATCATGGAAAGCCTGGCTCTGCTTGGCCTGGGAGATGGTGGGCACGGATGAGTTTCTGGAGAACATCCTTTGGGTTTTGTTCCATTCTTTGCCTCACTTTTCTACATGAATTTCAGTTCAGCCACATTCTTAGTCTGTCCTATTTTCCTTCGCGAATGAGTCCTGAGCTGTGACACCTCCTGCAGCCCTAACAGCTATTGGGTTCACAGAGGTGTTTGACCATCCCTGGAGATGTCCAAGGCCAGGCTCGATGGGGTTCTAGCAATCTGATCTAGTTGAAGATGCCCTGGAGTGGGACTGGACTAGATGACCTTTAAAGGTACCTTTCAACCCAAACTATTCTATGATTCTGTGACCAACACTCCTACCAATGACCAAATCTGCCTCCTTGTAGCTCCACCTGGCTGAAGATGCCATCTCCGCCCATCCAGAATGTCAGCTGCCCATTGAAACAACGCTATTTTTCCATCCAGCATTTGCACAGCACCTGGCGATGGAATCGACTCCCCGATGCAGCTCCTCATCACTACAACCACGGAAATATTGATAACTGCAATACAGTTGATTCTTTGCTGTCCGTGGGCAGCTCATCTTATTTAAAGCTAAACCATGCCACAGATGAAGATACATCCAAGCCATTCTGAACCCAGGGGGCTGATTTTCTCTGCCCATGGGCAGCTGTTCTGTCTGGGACCTGCTCGGATCTGGCTACCATGCAGGACCAGCCTGGAGAGGTGATGCAGAGGTTCCTGGAGGTTCTATATTGCTTTCGAGGTGTCCATGGCCAGACCACCTGGAGATCTATGCACCGAGTCCTGGGAGGGTTACAAAACTGTGCACACTCATCAGGGACTCAGGCAATTTATTTCTGAACCTGAGTTGTTTTTTGTGTGTGCGTGATGCAGCATTTGAGATAATAAATCCTCTGGGAACAGGGTTGTGCTGCAGAATGCACCACTGAATGCCCAGGCTGGGTCTGGAAGTGGCAGAGCTTATATCATCTAGGTTTTTCCTCTTATTTGCAGAATTCAGCCTCCTGTTACCCTGGATGAGAGAGAAGCTATTGCAACCGTAATTAAATGTCACATATATTTAACCGAGTGCAAGTCTCTATTCCACACTCCCTCTTCCATCTGGCTCCAGCACAGCTGAGATCAGACTCTTCACAGCCTGTGAAACGATATTAGGGCAGTTTCTGTTTATCACAGCCATGATTGATGCCTGCAGTCAGCTCATGATATAATGAAGGGAGTTCAGGCACTACAATGGGGGTGTATATTTAGAAGATGAAATAGTACCTTGTAAGCCTTTAAGTGTCATAACATTAGCACCGGGGTGTATAAATAAGAAGTGTAACATAAGGGTTGGTGAGTCACTGTATCAGGGAGTTGCTCTCCATTCAATAAAGTATCTATTGTCTCTTAGGAAAGAATTGTAGAACCATAGAATGTCCTGAGCTGGAAGGACCCACAAGGATCATGAGCCCAACTCTTGTCGCTGCATAGGACAACCCCATGGTTCACACCGTGTGTCTGAGCACATTGTCCAGTCTCTTCTTGAACACTGTCAGTCTTGGGGCTGTGACACCTCCCGGGGGATCCTGTTCCGGTGCTCCACCGAAGAGCTCCACAGAAGAGCTGGAGCTGGGTAATACTCACTGTGAGCCCTCTTGTACCAGCTCCTTCCCTCCTCCAAGCTCTGCAGACGGCTTGAATGAGGGACTCTTTCATTTACCTGCACCAGATGTGGGAACACCTTTGTGAGCCCACTTGGTGAGTGGTTTGCCCCTCAAACCTGCAAGCTTGCCAGTGGCAATGTTCTCCAAATGCTGCAGAGCCTATCTGCCAAGGGGAGGTGAGCACATCTCTGCAGACAGAGCCTTCCTGGGATGCCCTGTCTCCTGCTGGATCATAGAATCAGACAATAATTTTGGCTGGAAAAGACCCTCAAGATCATTGAGTCCAACCGTTCCCCACCCCTGGCACTGCCCCATGTCCTGAGAACCTCATCTCCATCTGTCCAACCCTCCAGGGATGGTGACTCCAGCACTGCCCTGGGCAGCCTGTTCCAATGCCCCACAGCCCTTTGGGGAAGAAATTGTTCCTGATATCCAAGCCAAGCTTTGCCTCATTTATTCTTCTCTGTCACTCTGGACAGAAGAAAGATGAGAAAACCTCCCAAGAGCTTGAGCTTCTCCTGAGCTTGCACCAACCCCTTTGCATTGCCAACTCAAAGCCACCAGCACTGGCTCAGCCCTGTGTTTACCCAGGACCTGACGTCCTCCATGGGACCTCCTACAATCCTCAGAAATCCCGTGCCCCCTAATCCTGCAGAGTTTGCTGGCCCTTCTGTGCAGCCGCCTGTTTCCTTGTTCCTGCCAACAGCCTTGTTCAAAACATGTTAGATCAGGTTTACAATTAAGCTCAGCAGGGGCTGGTTTATGACAGGTATTCACCGGGCTGCTGCTCACAGGTAGTGACAGACGTCACCGATCACAAGTAATTTCTATGTCTACCTTGCCGCATGCCAGTTTGCATCTTCATTTCAGCTGCGATTCCCCTATTTGAGCTGACAGCAGCCCTCGCCATCTGGAGAGAGGTGTGCTTCTCCTTGGCTGAGCTGTTCAGCGTGGAGCTGACGGAGCATCGTTAGCGAACATCAGCAACGCGGAAGTGTCAGGTGTTTATTTCTCCACAAGCTGTTCTGGGATGTCTATAAATAGAATGTGTGCTCCAAAGTGACCTGAGAATAAAAGCATGTTAGGTATCTGAGATTGGGTGACCTGAGAGTGAAAGGATGCTAAATATTCATGGTTTGGTGAACTGAGAGCTAGAAGCATGCTAGATGTCCACGGTGGTGGCTTCCTGACTAAACTAGGGCTAAAGCTGAGACCCTGGTCCAAAGCCACATGCAGAGGGAAGTCCTTTCACTGGTTGTGGTGAGCTTTGCAACCAGCCCTTAATTTCTACAGGTGAGGTTTCACTGTCAGATTGAGCTAATGGTATCAGTAAACGTTGAGCAACGGACTCTGCCTTTGGAAAATCTCCCATCCCATCGTGACCTGGCGATGCCTCCCACCCAGTCCCTGCTCTGGTGCAGGGTTGGTTCATTTTTTGTTGCATGACCCAGTTTGGCCGGAGACTTTATTTTTTCCAGAGGGTGTTTTCAGCCACAGCTCTGTGGTGCAGATCCCTGAGCAGCACCATGAAGAGGAGAGCGGTAGAAGAGATGGCAGAGGGGACGACTCCTTTTGAGTGTCAGGTTGCCTTGGAAATAACAACCTGCAGAGCCCATGCGTAGAGTCTACCTTGGACCATCACGGACCCAGAGGAACCTTCTGCTTGGCCTTCCACCTGGGACAAAGCTTATTGACTTGTTCAAGCCCAGTTGATGTCTTTGCCCAGCAAATGTACTGGCCAGAGTGAAGATATCCTCTACAAGCCACCCTGTAGGTGGGAAAATGGTATAACCAAAGTCTGCCCACCTGGAGGTGACCAAAACTCCGCAGAATCAAAATGTCCATGGATGTCCTCTGTGGGGGAGGACATGGTGCCGAAAGATGGAGATGGAGACAAGGTGATGCATTGGAGCTTTGCCATCTCTGGCAGGAGATGTTCCAGGGCCTATTTCCATGACAATACCAGCTACATCTAAATATGGCAATGTGAAAGGGCTAATCAGAGATGTTCATTAATGACCTTGTGCCTGTAGGGGAATTTGGGCTCATTCAACGAGCCACATTTCACTGATATATTTAATTTCAACAAATCATTGAAAAATCCCCAGAGTGAAGTGTTCTTGTAAAGTTGAAATGGAACAGGCTTGTTTTCCCTTTTTGAACTGCTTTTGGGGGTTTTAATTGAAGCATGCTAAAATACAAAAGAAAGTCCCAAACCAGACCGGAGTATTGTCTTCTCTAAATCAAAAGCAGAACAAGATCATTTGGCTTCCTGACAAATTTTTAGAAATGTTACTAAACAGGAAAAATACAGATACATAGAATTTCAGAAGAGAAAGGAGATAATTTTTGTCTGTGTCTGGGGCTGGGTGTGACCCATGGGCTGGGGAGAGCTGAGCGGTTTTCCAGCACCAGCCATGAGGCCACGTAGAGATTTCCACGGCTCGGATCACTTCTTGATTCACTGCAGAAGAGTTAATTATCTCAAGACATCTGTGTCCTTCTGGCCTTATTAAAGGCATCACACAAGGAACCAGTTTTGCTAAATTATTTTGTCAGAGAGCAGAAAACCTCCTAAAGCAGAAATATTGACAGAGTTTATAAACTCTGTCCTGACCTTAACTCCTTCGCATAAACTTGCTGGCTGAGTCAGGACAATAAATCTGCTGCATCTCATTCAGGGAGGGAAATGATTATCCATCTATCAGCAATGAAAGAGATTTTATTCTGGAGCTTGCCGTACTGGTGATTTGCAGAACTTCCACGCAGCAGGGAAGGATTTATATGGCAATAACGTGGCTGTGAGTTGGGGTGCAGCTGCGTGGCACTTCCATGTCCCCAAAAAAGCATCCAGGTGATTTTGCATCAATGCAAGAAGAAAGATCTCAGGTGAGGTTTAAGAAACATATGGGATATGGCTAGAATCACAGAGTAATTTTGGTTGGAAAAACCCCTCAAGCTCATGGAGTCCACCCGTTCCCCACCCCAGCACTGCCCCATGTCCTGAGAACCTCATCTGTCTGTCCAACCCTGCAGGGATGGTGACTCCAGCACTGCCCTGGGCAGCCTGTTCCAATGCCCCACAGCCCTTTGGGGAAGAAATTGTTCCCAGATCCAACCTCAACCTCCCCTGGTGCAACTTGAGGCTGTTTCGTCTTGTCCTACGATGACACCTGAAGAGATAAAGTAGAAAGTCTGCTGGCCTCAGTGGAAGAGCTAGGAAAAGAGGGATTTTGTACCAGCATGTAATAATCAAGCACAATAGACAAAAGGCAGAGAAGCAGGATCCATTTGGAGATTACCAGCTCTGGCTCGTTAAAGTCCAGTGGAAGGTAAAAAGATGCTGAGGGATCTGGAGCATCTTTGTGATGAGGAGAGACTGGGAGAGCTGGGGCTGTTGAGCTGGAGCAGAGAAGCTGAGCGGGATGTGCTCAATGGATCAATATCTCAGGGTGGTGTCAGGATGGACCAGACTCTGTTCAGTGGTGCCCAACGCCAGGGTGAGGGGCAACGGGCACAGACTGAAACACAGGAGGGTCCATGTGAACATGAGGAGAAACTTGTGTGCTGGGAGGTGCCAGAGCCTGGCCCAGGCTGCCCAGAGCGGGTGTGGAGTCTCCTTCTCTGAGACATTCAAACCCGCTTGGGATCCTGTGTGATCTGCTCTGTGACCCTGCGTGAGCAGGGGGGTTGGACTGTGGATCTACAGAGGTCCCTTCAACCCCAACCAGCCTGTGATTCTGTGAAGTGAAATGAAATGGCTTCACACCATTTCCAAAGGTCCCCCGAGGGCCTCTGGGGAGCGCAGCAGGAAATGGAAGATGTGCTCCCTCAGCCTGGCAAAGCTGAGGTTACACCTGAACCCAGGAACTCTTCCCATGCTGGATGCGACCTTCCTGAGTAGAGAGGGAGAAGTAGGGTTAATTTTCTTCTTGACAGCAAGAACCAAGAGCTTATTTATGATGGACAGCAGCTTAGTGGAGCCATGTTTAAACAGCCTTATGAAGAGCAGAAGTGGTTTGAAAGCTCTGAATGAAAGCCAGTCAATCTAATTTATTTTTTTTCTAAAGCCTCAGCGTGCTATAAGCAGAGTTTGGCTTTGGTGCATGGCAGATGGTTCAGGAGATGTTCCTCTGCTCTATACATAGTAATTTTTGACCTAAATCTACTTTTGCCTCTTCTACAGAAAGCACACGTATTTTTTTTTGCTGGTGTGGGAGGTTTCCAGAGCTCTTCCAGGACAGATCTTCTGGCAAAGGAGGGGACAAAGCCCACCGCCATCCCCTAGCAGGACAACGACCCATCCCAGAGACCATGCCAGGTGCTCTGCAGTTAGCAGGACCAACAGCTTTCCCCTCTTGAGGATGTGGTTGCAACTGGTCCAAATTTATTGCACCACTTGGAACATCTTTCTCCACCACTCTGATATTTTGGTGACCATTTCTGGCGTGCAGCTCAAGGCTCTGGGAATGACATGAGCTTGGAGTCTGACTCACTAGAAATACCTGAAGTGGAGCTGCTTTGTCCCTGCGTGTGTATCTCCATCGCAATGTCGATGATAAATGTGTAATGACGGGAAAGCACCTTTGCTCTGGCCACACAGGAGCTCGGACCAGCATGTTGTGAAATGTGAGCTCGAAAGCAAGATATGTGTAAAGAAGGTAGATCTCTGACTTCAGCGCAACTTTATCAGAGGTGAGCAAATCCATGATCTCAGTAGGAACTGCAAAATCTATTAAAATGTAATGCTTCTTGTCTGCAAGCATTGCCTTTTGGGTAGGTACCTCCTGGGCTTTATTTCCGGTCCTGGTTACTCATCCACAATGCCATGAGGAGCCTTAGAGGTGGGACAGGATGAGGCCACCTTCCTCAGTCAGAGATGACATCGGGCAGGAGATCATGACCGGTGACCACAGCTCATCCTGAGGCACCCAGCAGCTATTTGCTTTCATTCTGCAGACTTTCATCCCCACTGCTTTTGAAGGAAGAAGAAATGAAGTCATCAGGGATGCTGTAACACAGGAATCCTTTCAATGTGCTAATGCACTTGCATTAGCACTAATGGGCACCACAACCATCAGGCTCTGGGGAGGAGGGAGGACACAGAGCCAACCGGCGCTGAATTCCTCTAATGCTTCCTTAATCCAACGGGTCTTTAAAAGTGTAATGAAAAGAGCTCCTGTTTACAAATAACCAGGCCATTGTAAGGTTTTGTAACCATCTCCAGACTTTCTTGCTCTTTGGCCACTGCTGCTGAGACAACAGCCCTGGGGCTGTGGGTCCTCCCTTGTGTTACATCACCAAATCTCACCCCCGAAATCAGAAATCAGAAGCTCGTCCTGTTAAACGACCAGGTTGCCTAAGCTTGGACCGACATACTGAAACAACATTTGCAAAGTGCAAATCCCGCTGCCAGTTATGTAACTGAATTATCCTTCCATATGCCAGACGGCAATTCTACAGTTAATTGTTTTTAATCTAATCATTTGTAGCCAGTCACCAGTTTTAATCAACCCAGCCCAACCCCAGCCCATCGTTTTAAATGAGCCATCTTTCCAGCAATTCCTGTTTTTAATTATATGAAAGCCTGGTTACGTTTCATTAATTCCTGTCACATTACCACAACCCTCCGTTTCCATATCCAGGGTCCAGCCACCTCAGCATCATGATCCATTGCAGCGCACAAACAAGAGCAGATCCTCGTTCCGGTTTCATTAGATTTTGAATGCTAATCAACAAGATTCAGAGGAGGCAAAACATGATTATTCACCCTTTTTCCTCTCCCTTCTCTCCGCAGGCGGAGCAAAGCCACAGCCTGGCTCCAACACTGGAGACCTGCTTCTGTCTGCTGGCATCTGGTGTGGGGGCACCTGAACCAGGGCGCAGACCAAAATAGTCTCTGTTTTGCAACATGCTTCATTTTTGCCTTGGGGAAAGGTACTCAGGACCTCCTAGGTGAGGAGAAATATCCCGTTCGTTTACACTACTCTAAGCCCGGCTCTTACTAACAGCGTTAAATGCATCCTTGTGGATGGGCAAAGGCACAAAACCTTGTGCTGGTTGGGGTGCAAATGCAGCTGTGAGTCACAACAAGGTGGATGGTCTCCCTAGATGGTGAGTGATGAAGAACAGGGACAAGGGAAGGTGGAAGAGGAGGCAAAGGAAGGGTGGGAACTGACCTCCAGAAGCATTTGAGAGGGCAAATTTCACGGCATGGACCAGGGAGTGCTTGCAAGTGAAGGCAAGAGCTTGGGTTTGGTGCAAGGCTGAAGAAGTGACTGTAACTGAGGTCAGTGGGACACATCTGGCTAGCACTCGGGATGTGACCTGTGCCAGGGCAAGAGGCAGGAGAGACAAAATTTCCCCCATTAAGCCTGATTTGGCTGGCTACAGAGGCTCAGAAATGGTGGCCCAGCACATGGCCCATTTTGAGTGGGCAGGGTGTCCTTGACCTGTTAGGAAAACCTGGGTTTGGCCAGGAAAACTGCAAGAACTGGATATTTAAGCAACTGTGAAGTTCAGGGGCTCTTGGATGTTAAGAGCTGTTGCTGCTCCAACCGGAGCCTAGACTCAGGTCCCGTCTTTGCAAGATCTCAGTACCATTGGGTTACTAAAACATGATTCCCCCAAAAAAACCTGGCGCTGGATCCCAGATACAGAAGAGGCCAGTGCCTGTACAGGAGACCTTAGTCTGTCCTTCCCCTCCATATAGCTCCATACTCCTTGATTTCCAACAAGGACGCAACCCCACTCGCTGATGGGGTGGTCCAGGTAGATCCTCAGAGATCGGACCTGTCACTACTCCCATGGCAGGGAACCCTCTTCCTACTCCCATCACTGACCCCAATGACTAAGCGATGCTGAGATGGAGAAACAGGCGTCTTCCCAAGACTGGGATTTGAGGGACGAGCAGAGGCACAGGAGTATTTTGGCTCTGGAAACACTCTATCTGTAGGCTGACCATTTGTCTGGGTGAGTCACCTAAGTCATGGAGTCCAGTTTATTGTCAGTTAAACAAAAAACGCCCTAGTAAAACTGAAGGGCTACTCCATGCCTGGCAGGAAAGAACAGCAAACCCTGCTATCTGCATAGAACTGTGGATATTTCCTTTTCCTAAAGCATCTTTGAGAGGGAGGATCCACTCACTGCAGGCTGCCCAGAGATAGTGTGGGGGAAAGGGGATGCCAGGGCACAGAATCATAGAATCACTTTGGCTGGAAGAGCCCCTCAAGATCATTGAGTCCAACCATAACCCAGCCCTGTCCCTGCCCCATGTCCTGAGAACCTCATCTCCGTCTGTCCAGCCCTCCAGGGATGGTGACTCCAGCACTGCCCTGGGCAGCCTGTTCCAATTCCCCACAGCCCTTTGGGGAAGAAATTGTTCCCAAATCCAACCTCAACCTTCCCTGGTGCAACTTGAAGCTGCTTCCTCTCGCCCTGGTGTTTGTTCCTTGGGAGAAGAGACCAACACCCCCCATCCTACAGCCTCCTTTCAGGTAGTTGTAGAGAGCAAGAATGTCTCCCCTCAGCCTCCTTTTCTCCAGGCTGAACAACCCCAGGCTAAACAACCCGCTGCATCTTTCCTACCATCTTCCTGATGATGCTGGTGGGATGAGCACACTGGAACTGTCCTGGTCATGGGGTTGGAGCATCTTTGTCCTGTGTCTCTTCTCTGGTCATAGCAGGGCAGCCTCTCAACCCAAGGAGCAAACCCAGCTCCAGAGAGACAGAAACCCCATGCACCCAAAAGGGGCCAGAAAAGGGCCCAAATCACTCCAAATAAGGAGGTGTCACATATAAATAATGCATTACCAGCAGAATTGCATAATGAGGCTTTTATGGACTGCTAATAAAACAAACAGTAAAAGTCTCATTGCTGCCTAAGGTAACACAGCCAGCATGAGCAAATAATTTGGCTCTGGGGATGACTTTGTGTTTAATCCTCCCTCTCACCATTTAAGCCAGTTTTATACAGATATGAGTTATTGAATCCAGCCAAACCTGCCACCCTGCACTCTGCCTAGTCAGGATCTCCTCTGCAGGAGACTTGTAGTAACACTAGTAAAACCACATCAATAATGGCGTTTCTGCTTGTATATGAATGGGCTAAAATGATGCATATAGTAACTATAAGGAGATTACAACCCCTGTGCTTGTAATTGTATAGATTATGCAACTTTCACAGCACCTCTACATGTAAGATGAGTATTTTATACACATTCATTATGCTGTAGATAAACATTGTCTTCAATATTAATATCTGATTTCTAAGATTATCTAGTATAAGGCAAAATGGAGACTCTTTGACATTGAGGGCAGACTCCCAACCATGAAACCCTTGGTGGAGCAAGGTGGGGAGCACAGGAGCATTCTTGCTTTCCAGATGGAGCTTTCTCCATGTCCAAAGGAAAATTCATTACGGTGTCTGCCAAGCCCAGGATGATCTTGATGGCCCAGAGAGGCTCATCATCTCTTTATTGTAGAAAATCCTGCATCGCTGGAGTGTGGCTGTTGCAGATGATTAGTGATGGAGACCGGCTGGGTACAAGGAAACGTTACGTTTGTGCGGGAGAAAGTGCTGCCTGGACCTCAGTGGCTCTGGGTGGTTTTGTGTTGGACACCAGAAAGCCCCATCAGCCTCCTTCCCTGCCCTTTGCCAAATCCTCAGGTGTCTTGAAGTCACATAAACCCACTTTTAAAGCAGCGGTGATGGAGACATGATGAATCTCTGTTAGCACACCAGTCTCCACCAACCACGCCTGCCCCAGACCTTCCGTCTATATAATCATAGAATCACATAATAGTTTGGGTTGGAGGGACATTCAAAGCTCCCCCAGTGCCCCCCTGCCATGACAGGGACATCTCCACCAGCTCAGGTTGCTCAGAGCCCCGTCCAGCCTGGCCTGGGATGTCTCCAGGGATGGTTCAGCCACCACCTCTCTGGGAACCTGGGCCAGGCTCTCACCACCCTCAGGATCAAAAATTTCCTCCTCATGTCTGGCCTGAATCTCCCTCCTTTAGTTTAAAGCCATCACCCCTTGTCCTATCACAACAGCCCCTGCTCAAAAGTCTGTCCCCATCTTTCTTCTTGGCTCCTTTTCAGTCCGGAAAGGCCGCACTAAGGTCTCCCCGGAGCTTCTCTTCTCCAGCTGAACACCCCAACTTAGGCTCTGGAGAAGTGGTCAGAGCTGGTATGGACCAGCAAGCCCCCCAGTCCCCTGTGCTACAAGTCTGGGGGCTGGATGGGTGGACAGCAGAGGGCTCTCGAGCCCTCAGCAAGAACAGGCGTGCGGCTGGGAGGATGCTCAACGTGGGCTTGGCCACTCAGAGAAGCTGCTTTGGGCAGGCTGCAATGAATCAGCTGCTGGAGAGAGCGATGGTGCTGATAGGAATTTACTTCTGCTGCAGAGGAAGCTCATTCCCCGATGAAATGCTGGCCCTGTCACTGCCAAAAAGGTGTGGTGTGATGAATTACGGCCAGGTTTCCCTGCTGGCTCTGCTTCTGCCTGGCTGTTTCACTAAAGCTTTTCTCAGTAACTACTGGTGGAATTAAGCATATTTTGCAGAAAAAATAAAGGTTAAAAAAAAAAAAAGAAAATAAAA
>VWYH01008818.1:83284-94822 GCA_013399365.1 Pampusana beccarii | reverse complement strand
CCTCAAGTTGCACCAGGGGAGGTTGAGGTTGGATTTAGGAACAGTTTCTTCCCCAAAGGGCTGTGGGGCATTGGAACAGGCTGCCCAGGGCAGTGCTGGAGTCACCATCCCTGCAGGGTTGGACAGACGGAGATGAGGTTCTCAAGACATGGGGCAGTGCCAGGGGTGGGGGAATGGTCGGACTTGGTGATCTTGAGGGGCTTTTCCAACCAAAATTACTCTATGATTCTGTGTAAGACTTTTCATGCATCCACATCCATAAACCACAGCACTGAGGAGGTTTCAGTGATTCCCCGTACTCAGGGTGAGGGCTGGCAATGGCTGAATTTTGGGGAAGAGGGAAAAAGAAATGCCACTGGACTTCTGGCTGTGTTGTGTGATGAACAAAGCTATTTTCCCCTTCATAAGAAACACACACACATTTTTACTATGCCTTATAAATCTGCCCTTTCTCAGGGGCTGGACTCAGCCCACTGGCACTTTTATTTGGCTTTTGTGCCTCTGGGCAAGAAACAAATGAAATAGCCATTAAGAAATGCCAGCAGAAGAGAGAAAATAATTTCATGGCAGAATGAAAGCTCTTTGGCTATGAGCTTCCCTCAGCAAAGGCTCATTTGGTGCCTTTCTCCAAAGCTGGAGTCATTCTGAAGACTGATAACTGGGGTCTGATGGGGGAAGGAGGGTGTTTCAGCATGTGCAGGCACTTGAACACAGACATACAACAGAGTTTGTGCTCCTCTGAGGTCTTGTGCAANCTTGTCCTATCATTGTTTGCCAATATTATATTGATATTTATGGTTGGACTCACTGATCTTGAGGGTCTCTTCCAATCGAAATGATTCTATGATCCCCTGGCACCTCTGCTGCTCCCTCCCACCCATCTCCACTGAACAAAGGGCTCCGTCACACGTGGGAGCCATATCGTACTCCTTCCCAATCTCTTCTTCTCTACGCCTGGGATTTCCCTGAAGGTTCTCATTTCTCCTTGGCTTGATCTATACAGCCGCATTAGATAAATGGCACTTGCACCATCTATCCTTGTTATGACAGCCGGGCGACGTGCACTGTGCATTCATCATCCCTCTTCCTGCTGACCTCGCCACTCTTGGTTGGAGTTTGCTCAAATGAAAAGCAAAGGGCGAGAGCAGCAATGACTGTCTGCGGTGATCAGGGGAACATCACAAAACAGTGGGGGATTGTAAGCAATGCAATTGTCTTGGTGATGGGCTGTCATTTGTACAGCTAATAAAAAAAAAAAGTGAGGACAGATTTCTTTTTATAGAGTCTGTAGCAATAGGACAAGGGGTAACAGTTTTAAACTAAGGACCAGAGATTCAGGCTGGACATGAGGAAGAAATTGTTTCCAGAGAGATGGTGGCTGAAACATCCCTGGAGACATCCCAGGCCAGGCTGGACGGGGCTCTGAGCAACCTGAGCTGGTGAAGACGTCCCTGTCATGGCAGGGGGGGAACGGGGGAGCTGGGAAGGGCCCTTCAACCCAAAACATCCTGTGGTTTTATGGTTCTCCATCTATTCCAGAAGCCCTGACTTTTAGAATCATAGAATAGAATTATAGAATCACTGGGGCTGGGGATGCTTCAGCCCAGCTGAGGTGCAGTGATTGGTCCCAGGTGACACAAGAATGCTCAAACTCTAAAGATTCAAATTTCTGCCCTGCTGTGTAAGACAGAGAGCTCTGCCTTCCAGGGATGAGCACACTTTGCTGGCCAGCAGCATACGGAGGTTATTAATGGACAGAATTAAAACCTTTTGTACAAATTGAAAAACTTCACACTCATCCTGCAGCTGTGGAGACATATTTGATTTAAAAGCCAGATGCAGCTTTCCCAGCTCTTATTCCACAAGCTGCTCTGTCTCATGCAAGAGATCCCCATGGGTTCACATGCACAGTATTTGCTGCTCCTGACCCCAAATCAAGCCAGCGACTCTCCGGTTCATGATGGAGCCCCAGCAGATGAAGCCAATGAGAACCTCAAGCTTTCTTCTCCACAGCTGTCCATAGTGTCTTGAGTCACCATGTTTCATGTTTCACCTGCTCGTTTCAGTCTTGCCTTTGCTTTTGTTCAATTCTTTCTCCTTCCCTATTTATTATTTATATATACATTTGCTGCCTAATATCTCCCTCCTTTTCTATTATTTAACTATACCCAAGCTAAGGGCAGGCTCCTCTGGCTCAAAAGATGCCTTTAAATTAAAGCTGAAGCTGTGCATGGACCAAAAGAGATGAGAGGTGTGTTTGAAAGCCTTAATCACCTTCAGGGCTTGGATCAGCCACAACTTGTGCTACTTTCCAGCATCCCCAACATGATGGGATCTGAGGGCGTCCATGATTTGCCATATTTTACAGAATTGTGTCGTTTAAGACTTGGCCACTTGGTCAGTATGTGCCAAACTAAACCTTAACAATTACAGCAGGTCTGTTATCTTTGGAAGGATTTAATTGTGCATTCTCCTCTCATTGTCCTGTCCCAGGGGGGCTCCCTAGGCAGAAACCATCCTGGTGCTACCTGACCTGGTCCATCACAGCCTCTTCTGTGCCTTCTCTTGGTGGCCCTGAAGCAGTGGCAGGTCATAAAATCGTAGAATCATAGAATCATTTTGGTTGGAGACCTTTAAGACCATCAAGTCAGCTGTTTTCTAGCACTTCAAAGTTCACCCCTAAACCACATCCCTGAGAACCTCATCTGTCTGTCCAACCCTGCAGGGATGGTGACTCCAGCACTGCCCTGGGCAGCCTGTTCCAATGCCCCACAGCCCTTTGGGGAAGAAATTGTTCCCAGATCCAACCTCAACCTCCCCTTGTGCAACTTGGAGCTGTTTCCTCTTGTTGTATTGCTTGTTACTTGGGAAAAGAGACTGATGTCCTCCTCGCTACAAACTCCCATGGGCTGCTCTTGCTATATGGAGTATGCAGGAACATATTTTAAACATTCGGGACCCTATTATCTTAAATAACACTACACAGCTGTGTTTGTAGAACCAAATCTAGGCTGCAATGGGAGCTGAGGAACTCAGCTCACATGGAGGTATGTGGGAGTTTACATTTAGGAGATTTAATGTACAAGCTGCATCCTGACATCTGCATGATGGGGGCCGGTGACGAAAGATGCTTGTGGCTTAAAAATTATCGTGGACCTCATCAGTCGCTGCATCATTTCTCTGTTCTGTGCACAATTTGCACTTTCAATGTATTCCAGCCTCAGGAAAATGGATGTGTGAGGCCAGTAGTCCAGGGGCAGGTCCAGGGGGGTGGGAGAGGGATGGTGGAGACCACACAGGAAAGCAGGCATTGCATTATTTGGAGGTGTTATTGCTTTGCAGTATGCTCGCTGCAGCTGACACCTTGATTGAGCTGCCATAGACTCCTGGCTGTTTTTAGATATCCGTCACTCCTGCATTCTCTGTTCCCAGAACATCGTTTGCAATTGCTCCCTTGAGGCATGAGGAATCCAGAAGACTTTACAGCTGGGATTTCAGAGAACGATATTGGCAGGCCGGGCTGTTAATCACAGCTTTTCTCCAGTTTCCTGGAAACAGTAAAACTATAATTTCCTCTAGGCTTGTCTGTCATTATCGCCAGGGTCCAAGAACCATGTGTTGCCTTGTGTGCCTAAACATCTTCCACCCAGAATAAACACCAGCTCATAGAATCATAGAATAATAGAACCATGGAACAGTTTGGGTTGAAGGGACCTTCCCAGCTCCCCCATTCCCCCCCTGCCATGACAGGGACATCTTCACCAGCTCAGGTTGCTCAGAGCCCCGTCCAGCCTGGCCTGGGATGTCTCCAGGGATGGTTCAGCCACCACCTCTCTCGGAACCTGGGCCAGGCTCTCACCACCCTCAGCACAACAATTTCTTCCTCATGTCCAGCCTGAATCTCCCTCCTTTAGTTTAAAACCATCACCCCTTGTCCTATCACAACAGGCCCTGCTCAAAAGTCTGTCCCCATCTTTCTTCTTGGCCCCTTTTCAGTCCAGAAAGGCCGCACTAAGGTCTCCCCAGAGCTTCTCTTCTCCTTCTGAACACCGCAGCTCTCTCAGCCTGTCCTCCTAGCAGAGCTGTTCCAGCCTCGGGTCATTTCTGGGGCTCCTCTGCCCCTCTCCAAAAGGTCCATGTCTTTTCACGCCTGGGACACTTGGCTGTGTCACCTCTCTGCTGGAGGTGGCAGTCATGAGGGCTGTGCCCCTTTCTGCTCCTGGTGTAGGAGATCAATGCTACAAGACTCAACCTGAGACTTTTCTGGAAGAGAAAGTGATATTTTTTTTTTAAATCCAGATGAGTTTCAGTCCTTTTCTCCTAGATTTGGCCCACTCCCCCTCTGCTACCCGCACGTCTGCTCAGCATCATCTATGTGCAATGACGAAGACCAAGGCCTTGAAATGTCTGGTCCTTCCCATCTCTCTAGGATTCCTCTTCATTGGCAACGACAGACTGGTTTTTTGGAAAGGGGTCTGTTGCAGGTATCTTCTGCCTCAAAATGTTGCTTATTTTGGCTTTAGTGAATCTTAGGCAAATATTCTGCATCTCCTTGCTCTGGGGCTAGGCACGACTCCAGCCTGTCTCCCAGCGGGACTGCAGCATGAGGGCATGAACTGGCACCTCCTTGCCACCCTCCCATTGCTTTCACACACAGGTATTCCCCATCACCCTCCACCCAGACTAACCTCAGCATCTCTGTCGCAGACCCCTGAGAGGCACAGGGTGGGATGCACCAGTTGCTGTCTCCTGTCCCCATGCTGGAAACAAAGGATGAAGAGAGATGTTTATCCATGATGTGCTTCTCTGGAAACTCTCTGAAGGCAGCAAGACACAACAACTGGTAACAAGGCTAGACATGAGGAAGAAATTGTTGCCTCTGAGGGTGGTGAGAGCCTGGCCCAGGTTCCCAGAGAGGTGGTGGCTGAACCATCCCTGGAGACATCCCAGGCCAGGCTGGACGGGGCTCTGAGCAACCTGAGCTGGTGAAGATGTCCCTGTCATGGCAGGGGGGGCACTGGAGGGGCTGGGAAGGTCCCTTCCAACCCAAAACATCCTGTGGTTCTATTATTCTGTGATTCTATTCTATGAAGTGTTGTCCTTGGCTATCATGACCCATTCCTCTGCATCACTTCTCTTCTTCCCCTCCATCTCTGTGGGGTCTCCATATGCTCTCACATGCTTATCTTTCTCTCTACACTCCCATCTACTCCACCCCTGGATGTGTAGATATCCCTATGCTATTGAAGTCCCTCATCTTGTGTTTTTGCTCACCATACCAGCCTCTCAGGCCCCAGGTCACTGCTTTATCCACATCTCTGTGTTTTCTCCTGGGTTGCCTGATGGAAAATCTATCTGCAAACATTTGCAGATATCTATTTGCATCTCTCTTGCCTCCTTCACATCCCACCTCGAAGGTCTCCCTTGAGAACCGCCTACGAACAGAGCTGAGACTGAAGGATTGAGTGATGTGCAGACCCACTGTGTCTCAGCCTGGCCAGACCCATGTCCTCCCTATGTGGCTGCTTGTCCTCCCTGCTTGCAAATATTCCTGAATATTTCTGTATTTGTGCCCAGCAGTCATAAGAAATCAGAAGCTGAGGGGAGGTGGGAAAAAGGAGTACAAAGTCCCCAAAACTGTACGAGTGCAATTTGGATATATCCAGTCACCAAGTTGTAGGTAGGTCATTGCACTGGGAGAAGTAGGAGATGGGGAGGGTGGAAAGGGAAACCTTTTTTTAATAGCCCATATAGCAGCAAGAAGGTTTCAATAGCAAGTTTAGCTGGGCAAAGTTTTTCTTTTTTTCACTGAAGTTTGCTCAGAAATTTATGACAGTGTGCATGGCTTGGAACCATCTCAGGTTCTGGTCTCCTTAGGAAATGACATTTTAACTAGAAAAGTGAGGTGAGAGGGATTAAAATGTTATGGCAGCCTTTATCAACACCGTCTGAAAGCGCTTCTGTCCTTCAGTGCCCTGAAAGCAACAGATTAGGATGAAGCTGGGAATATGCTCAATGACGCAGCGTCAGCTCTTATCAGATCCAAATGATAAAGGATGTTGTTCCCTCGCCACAATAATTTCAGAGCCTTCAACAACAAGTTCCCACACAACTTCGCTATAAGTACATTAAGCCCCAAAGATGGATTTCATATTTCATGAGCAATCATTACTCAACCTGTCTCTAAATGCAGAAGAGACTTCCTGATTTATTCTGCTCTGTTTGCCTTGGACCTTCAAGTGAGTACAACTGGAAGAGAAGAGGGGAGGGCACTCAGCAATAAGTAGGAAAATGCACTTAATTTAGCAACATTGGGAGACAATTTTATGCCTCGAAGTGCAAGGAGTCGTAACTTCTCCGCATAGGACAGCAAGTGAATTATGGTGAATGCCAATTTAATCTAAGGGGATGATACGGGCTTAAAGTTCTTATAACAAAGGCCCAGCATCTTGGCCAAATCCCAGTAAATTCTGCCTCTTATGCACTCAGGCAGCTGCCATCTCCACCATGTCCTGTAGTGCCCTTGGCCAAGGGACGGGGACAGGGACGTCACCCCAGTGAAGGCTTCATCCCATGGATGTGATGGTTATTCTTCAATGCACAGCTCATTAATTTTTCTTTTCTTTTCTTTTTTTTTTTTTACTGAAAGTATTTTGAGATTCAGGTGAAGGAAGAAAGGTTTGTAAATGGCAGGTCCTCTGTGACCTCTGGTGTCACGGCTCTGTAAGG
The DNA here is from genome assembly GCA_013399365.1 of Pampusana beccarii. NCBI lineage: Eukaryota > Metazoa > Chordata > Aves > Columbiformes > Columbidae > Pampusana > Pampusana beccarii. The sequence continues at coordinate 88,093 of VWYH01008818.1, read as the reverse complement.
AAATGTTGACCCAAGTAACTAAGACTGCAATGCAAGAACCTCTTTAAAAGGACAGTCAAATGCCATGTAGCACTTCAGAGAAGCAAACAAAGAATGGAATAATTGGAAAAATGGCTAACAGGGATGATTTTCTTGGTCTTGGTCTGGTGGTGCAACTACTGCTTGCAAGAAAAGCCCACCTGAGCAACCAATAGCATTTCATGAGATCTGAGATATTTATTTTTTTCATTCCTGTTGTCTTAAAAAAACACTATTTTGGAAAGCACGGCTGCCTCTGACCTCTCCCTGCTGTGCACCAGGCAGATCCCAAATGGTGGTGGGTCTTTGATCAAACCCAAGAGCAAAGCCAACTGTTACACAACAGCACCGTTTCTTTCGTTTGGTGTGATGGAAAAGGCAGGTAACACATTCTTCGCAATGATTCTGTTGTGTTGCAGCTTCTTCGGTGTGAGACCTTCTGGAAAGCAGGTACCAGATCGCATCATGCAGGTGTGATTCAGTGATTCTCTACCTGCTACAGCATTGCAGGGTCTATGAGCCTCATATTGCCTTGTTCACGGAGAGTCTCTATCAGCTTAACAGTTGGACTCAATGATTTTAAAAAGGTTATAGAATCATAGAATTGTTTAGGTTGGAAAAGACCTTTAAGATCGAGTCCAACTGTTAACCCAACACCGCCAAGTCCACCACTAACCCACGTCCTTAAGAACCTCACCTCTGCATCTGTTCAACCAGGGCTGGTGACTCCAGCACTGCCCTGGGCAGCCTGTTCCAATGCCCCACAGCCCTTTGGGGAAGAAATTGTTCCCAGATCCAACCTCAACCTCCCCTGGTGCAACTTGGGGCTCTTTCTTTTTCTTCTGTTGCTTGTTATTTGGGAGAAGAGAACGGCCCCCCGCCCCGGCTCCAGCCTCCTTTCAGGTAACTCTAGTAAGGGTTATTTCAGCTGTGGGTTTATAATGGCTCACAAATGAGGAAGGACTAGTCAGACTGAGATTTATTTCTTAGAATCATAGAATCACAGAATGTCCTGAGCTGGAAGGACCCACAGGATCCCGGGTTCCAGCTCCTGTCCCTGCACAGCACACCCCACAGCTCACCCCTGTGTCTGAGCACCCTGTCCAGTCTCTTCTTGACCACTGTCAGGTTGGGCCGTGCCCCCTCCCTGGAGCCTGTTCAGTGTGCAGCCCCTCTGGGTGCAGAACTGTTCTGAATGTCCAACCTGAACCTTCCTGGCACATCTCCCTGCCATTCCCTCAGGTCCTTGAAAAAGACATAACTTTTCCAACCTAGATGATTCTATGATTCTATGAAACTGCGGGGTCCCTGCTAGTGGAGTGGAAGATCCTAAAAATCTGCTCCCACACCTCCCCTGGTGTTGGGGTAGGAAGACTGGCTGGAACCCTGGAGTCCATGGGCTTGTAGAGCCCTGTGGATGCCAGTTGTGTTCCTGTCCCCAGACGTGTGGTCAAAACTCAGAAAACTAACAGATGTTGGCTGTTTTCATTCTTGCCTGCACAGCACAGTGATCTCCAACAAGACGCATGAATTTCTATCACACGTTTCCATGTCAGGATCTGCTTTTTTTCATGTCACCAACTAGGGGACAAGCCACAAGACCAGGCACACGTTGTTGGACGTGGGTGCTGCCAGATCAAATCACAGCAGCAATTTGGATTGCTCTATAACCTGTCTCAGATGCTGGGCCACAGCACAAACTCCAAAAGAAAGCTCTCCTGCTCCTCATCCAGCAGAAAGTACTTTAAAGTAAGAGATTTTCTTCCCTTTCACATTTGTAACCATGCCTGATATAATTTTGAGCGTTACTGAGCTCTACATGAATTTTATATCCTTCTAATGCCCAAATAAGTCTCAGCTTTAGCTCTCCCACCCGCCAGCAAGATGTACAGGTGAAAAAAGTTGTTCTTTGGGAAAATATTACCTGTGACCATACTGAACGTGTCACCTGTTGGGTTCACTCACTGTCACGCAGCTGGCAGCACTGACAGGGCAGTGATAGCAGCAGTGCTGCCAGCTCCCGAGCAGTGCCAGCTTCCACAGCATCGTAGAATCATCAAATCATTCTGGTTGGAAAAGCCCCTCCAGATCATTGAGTCCAACTGTTCCCCACCCCTGTCCCTGCCCCATGTCCTGAGAACCTCATCTCCATCTGTCCAACCCTGCAGGGATGGTGACTCCAGCACTGCCCTGGGCAGCCTGTTCCAATGCCCCACAGCCCTTTGGGGAAGAAATTGTTCCAAAATCCAACCTCAGCCTCCCCTGGCTCCCAGGATTCGCGGTTTTTCCTCCCCAGGTCCCAGCACAGGTTCGGTCACTGCCCTGGGCCTGCTGGCCACACCAGTGCTGGTCCCAGCCAGGATGCTGTGGCCTCTTGCCCACCTGGGCACACACTGGCTCGTGTTCAGCCGCTGTCACCAACACCCCCAGGGCCTTTTCCACCGGGCACTTTCCAGCCGCTCTTCCCCAGCCTGTAGCGCTGCCTGGGGTTGGTGTGCACTTGGCCTTGGTGAACCTCAGACAATTGGCCTCAGCCCATCGATCCAGCCGGTCCAGACCCCTCTGTAGATCCTCTTACCCTCCAGCAGATCAACACTCCCACCCAGCTTGTCTGCAGGATCCACAGGGTCCCAAGATGTCCTCTCCATTCTGCTGCTCTTCAACACTTCAGTAGAACCTGGGAACAGCAGGTTGGAAGGGGCTCAACATCCTCATTTATATTTTGGTCTAAGAAAATATTTTGGTTTTATTATGGTCACATCATGACTTTGGATTAGACAGAAGGACACTTGCACCTCCCATTCTTAAAACCTTCCCCGATGGACCCAGGGCTTTACAATCTGCGTGGGCACCTCACTGCAGTTGATGATTTTCCCCAGCTAAAATTTTTTTTCTGATGTTCCCTCCTCCTTACAGCTACCCTGTACGAGAGGTGGCTGCCACATCCCCTTTCTCGCAGGGCAGATTTTGCACCAGAGCCCTCCTTCCTGGGCACCACTGTTTTGCTCTCAATGTTGAATCTCAGTGTTATTGATTTCAGGCCACTTCTCCAATCTGCCGTGAACAATTTGAATTCCAATCCTGCCATCGGCAGCACTCGCAACCGCAGGCAGAAATTTTATTAGCTCCTCTTTCTCTCATCATCCAAGTCATTAATTAAAATATTGATTAGTGCCAGAGACAAGACGGACCCCAGTGAGATTCTGCTAGATAAATCCTTTTGGGTATGCAGTAAACCAGCCATAACTCCTGGAAGTGAAGCTTTCCAATTAAGCACGCTCTTTCACCTTATTTTTTTTCCTCTCTGCATGATAATTTCACATGGCTGTTAATTAGTTTATGAAAATACGGTGAGGGAGGATCAAAATCCTTAAATCAAGAGGTAGCACAACTTTCCCAGATGGGCCAGTTACCTGCCCAAAGGAGAAATTAAATGTTTTATGTGATCTACCTATGACAAGCCATGACATTGTTATCCAAGTGATTGTACATGCGTTACCAATTGCTTCTGCATCTTTCTGATGCTCAGGGCTGAGCTGGGTCTGGATCTGCCTGTTTTCTCAGTTTTCTCTTTCTAAGATTCCCCAGGAACTCCCAGCCTCTGTTAATTGTGAGGTTAATTGATAGCAAGTCAGTGATTCCTTGGCTCATCTTTTCAGTATCCTCATGGGAGCTTCACAGACCTTCCTAAAGCGAGTATCTCTGTATTTCACATATAAATATACACACACACATACACACACACACACACACACATATATATATATATATTTTTTCTTTGGCTTCCTCTTCTCCAGACCAGGGACTGGGTTTCTCTTGCAGTTCTGCCTCAGCCCCAGGCTATGGCCAGGCACAGGGATTCTCCGTGTTTTTGCTACAAATCGTGTTTCTTGAATGAACATTTTCTGGGAACAGCTTTTGGGTTGCCGGAGGCAGTTCGAGTGAATTTTAACAGAAACATTCAGTGGGTTTTGATACATGTTTTTTGTTGGCAATCTGCAAACAGTCATCAAATCCACAAGAGACCATCTCCATCCCCTCTGCTGAAAAACCTGCTCCTTTAACAGAAGCAGACGACCAGGAGAAACATTTTGGGCTTTGATTGCAGCAGATCAATGGCCAGGAGCATCCCGGGGTGAGATCTAGCTGAGATAAATAGACCAAGGGGATATTAGGTTATTTAAAAGCCTTAACTTTGCTCTTTTCCAGAAGAATGAGCACTGTGCTTAGCTATAAAGTAGCTCTCAGCCTTGGATCCTTCCCCACTCAGACAGATAGTGAAGAATCACATTCACTGAATCTTTGGCAAACTCTGCTGATATTTTTTCTTCTCCAGTCTGCAGAGATTTGAACCAACACTGAATGTCCATGGGTTGGATTGCAGCCCAGCAGGCAGGCTGTTTAGTGGGAAGGGGTTAAAACGTAAGGAACGGCACCAGTGCTGACATCTACAAGATGCAACACCTTGCAAACCCTCATGGAGATGGAGGTTTGGAGTCTGGGTTCCTCTGCCCCACGCAAGGGCTTTGATCGTGGGGCAACTGGATGAAAAAAGAGAGTTGCTATGGCTTTCTAGGCAGAGATCTCTATCAAAAGAAGTGTGAGCAGCAGGGGGAGGGAGGGGATTCTGCCCCTCTGCTCTGCTCTGGTGAGACCCCCCTGCAGTGCTGGTCCAGCTCTGGGTCCTCAGCACAGGACACACACGGACCTGCTGGAGAGGGGCAGAGGAGCCCCAGAAATGACCCGAGGCTGGAACAGCTCTGCTGGGAGGACAGGCTGAGAGAGCTGGGC
>VWYH01008818.1:47807-78859 GCA_013399365.1 Pampusana beccarii | reverse complement strand
CCCTGGACTCTCTCCAGTGATTCCTTGTCCTTCTTAAACTGGGGAGCCCAGAACTGGACACAATAGCCCAGAACTGGACACAGTTCCTGACAAAACACATTGCAGCTCAACTTTTCATGCTATATGAAGCAAATTGTGGTGTTATTATTTTGTTGTGGCTTGGAAAGTACCCTGGAGTCACTTGAGGTTGTGCTGAACAAGGCAGGAAACCTTCGTCTGTGAGCCGAGGGCTTCTGCTTAGCCAGGAAAGAACCCTCTTCTCTGCTGGATGCAGCGAGGATGTCACAAATCCATGGGCTGCCAAGAGCTGGAGGGACCATTGTGAACATGGTGGCCCATCTCTTCTTCAGGGCCCACAGAAATGATCCGAGGCTGGAACGGCTCTGTTGGGAGGACAGGCTGAGAGAGCTGGGCTGTTCAGCTGGAGAAGAGAAGCTGCGGGGAGACCTTAGTGCGGCCTTTCCGGACTTAAAAGGGGCTGAGAAGAAAGGTGGGGACAGACTTTTGAGCAGGGCCTGTTGTGATGGGACAGGGGGTGATGGCTTTAAACTAAAGGAGGGAGATTCAGGCCAGACATGAGGAAGAAATTGTTTGTGCTGAGGGTGGTGAGAGCCTGGCCCAGGTTCCCAGAGAGGTGGTGGCTGAACCATCCCTGGAGACATCCCAGGCCAGGCTGGACGGGGCTCTGAGCAACCTGAGCTGGTGAAGATGTCCCTGCCATGGCAGGGGGGGAATGGGGGAGCTGGGAAGGTCCCCCTTCCAAACCAAACCATCCTGTGATTCTATGACTCCCCATTACTCTCCAAAGAACCTTATGCCAACTCCTAGTCTTAGAAACAGATGCTACCTAGTCATGACTTGAAAACTGAGAATGGTGCAAACCTCCCCCAGGTTTGACGTTCTGATGCTCATGGTTAGCATATGTTACTCGTCCTTCCTTGAATGAGTCCACCTACCTCTCTTCAACAACCACGCTCACGTCTGTCTTCTAACACCTTGTTTTAAGCCAGCAGTCACTTCTGAGTGTAGATACCTGTGAATGTGGCTGTAGACTCTCTCAACCAGCTCTTCAGTGAACAAAAAGCACTGCACAGAAATAGAGAAAAAACCTCCCAAATCAAAATAAAATAAAATAAAATAAAATAAAATAAAATAAAATAAAATAAAATAAAATAAAATAAAATAATTCTCTCACTCTGAAGTGTCTTAATTGGGTCTCTCAAAAGGGCTGGGCAAACATTCTGATGAAATATCTAAACCACCCACTCAACCACTGGCCTTTCCACTGTCCACCACTGTACTTCTCTGCACACCTCAGACATTACCATAGGAGTATTTTCCAGACTGTGAGGAGTTAATGAACTTTCTCTATGGTGTATTTCTTTTCTCTTCTGCATATCTGGGCTGAACTTAGAAGTTCTGTTTTCTTTCCTGAATTCCATTCTGGAGCCAAAAATGACAAGTTACCCAATGGTCTGGTTGCAGACTGGTATTATAAGACCAGTAACACAATTTGTGCTTGGGCAGAAAGGAGCCCTGGGATGGGAAGAACGCAGAAAATAAAGGGAGCTGCACCAAAATAACACCAGACTCCACTTTCACCCCATAATTATAACCAAATTTGACAGTAACCCCTTCAAGGAGCACAGCAGGGCTGGCTGGCTCTGTGGTCGAATGGCTTTAGCCACAAGCCCTGCCCGGTTTGCGAGAGGGCTGGGTTCAACCTCCCTTTCTCGTAACACTCATACACTTCAGTACGCCCCTGTGACAAGCACTGATAATGCAAAAATGAGAATTATTATAATAATTATTGCTGCAAAATGTGGACGTGCTGTCACGAGTGTGCGGGTATTGGAGTTTCTCTTCTGGGCTGGACATGTGGTTCTTTTTGATGTCCTCCCCTCCCCAGCATCCTCATCCCTTCCCCTTGCCACCAAAGCAGTATCTAGATGAAGTATGTGAGTTGGTCCTTGCAACAGTCCACAGCCTGGGACAAAAATCCCATCAGTGTCAGCTGGAGCTGGATGAAGCCTTCAAGGAAAAGAGATCATCTAACGCCACAAAAGCAAAAAGAACAACTGACATTTTGGGGGCAAGGACAAACCATCATTCATGGAGATTTATGGGTTCAGTACAAAAGCATTTCTTAAAAATGATCCGTTAAAAAACAAACAAAACCCTTCAGCTATATGGTTAATGCTCAGTGCTGGCGTCACCAAGACTGTCACCGAATGCTTTGGAGGACATCGATCCAGAAGACTGCTGCATCCAAAAGTTAACATGTGTGGGCTAATCTACATGAAGGAGCAAGCTGCACCACTGAGGAGGAGGAGGCAGGTGTGGAACAGCGTACAGACAGACTCCCACGGCAGTACAGAAGTAGGACATCCCACCCAGAAGATTAGGAGGCAGCTGCATCGTCCATCACTCCAAGCACCCATCCTTCACAGTTCAAGTGTAGGGTTTATTCATATGGCTTCAACTCTCCAGACGAGGATTGCAATTCACATTTTCGGTATCACACTTTGGATTCTGGGCTCTTTGTGGAGTTTCCTGCCAGTTTCTCCTTCTCTGGGTCTGCCTTTGTCTCTGCTGCATTTCTGGCTTCTTTCTCCTGCCGTCTGAGAATCACATACACGGTCACGAAGCACAGGAAAGCGCCCACCTCAAAGAAAAACTGCAGACCGAGGTACCTGTGGTGTGGAAATACAATAGATCAGGGTAACAAGGATGTTCCTATGTGCACCAAGCACCAACGCTCAGTGTCCCCAGACACCCAGCAGACCCTGAACATGGGGTTGGGCTCCTTGGGCACATTCAGCAGTGGACAAGCAACTGCTGTAAGCCTGGGTCCTGAGAAGAGTGGCAGAAAGAGGAGGAGAAGCTATCCAAGATGCACTTATTTTCAATGTTACGTTAAGAGAACATATTTGTGGAAAGAAGGAGGCCTATAAAAACGTATCTTGACGTTGAGGGTGAAGAGGACTTGCTGCAGCTGCTGCTAAGTGAGTCATTCAGCAACGATGAATTTGCAATGCGTATGGAAGACCCATCTACAGCTTCCTTCCAGTCTCCCCACAGTGCACGGGCTGGATTTGGTGTCTTCTGCCTGCTGAGCTGGGCTGTTCTGCTGGAAGGTGAACCTCAGGGTTCAAGGCACCCTGCACGGACCCTGCACCACCTCACAGGCAGCTTTGAGGCTGGGGTCGCCCCTGCTGCTGCATTACCTCCATGGAGAAGGTGTCAGGACAGGCTGCTTGTGTGTATGCTGGTGGAATGAGCAATTACAGCATCACACAACAGCCTGGGTTGGAAGAGACCTCAAAAGATCATCTAGTCCAACCTTTTGAGGGAAATGAAGCCTAGGTGAGATTATCTAGCACTTTGTCCACTCACATCTTGAAAAACCCTAGTGATGAGGAGGCTACCATGTCCATAGAGAGGTTGTTCCAGTGAATGGTTGTTTTCGTTATAATGCAGGGAATGCTTCTGGATGTGGACCTCTGTGGTCTAGGAGCAGGTTAACATGGTCTTTGGCAGCGTTTTGTCTTGTGTTTTTGACTTTCCAAACCATGCCTGGTCACCAACGGGAGATATCATGGGCCAGGAGGATGTGAATGCCCCTATTTTCTTACCGTGGCATATACAACAACTTACCCTAAGTTGGAGGTGGCCTGATGCTACATTCCCCCTGGGGTTCCCTCTGCACCCTCAGCCCTTATGCTGATGCTCATCCCTACCTCTGCCTGAAGAGGTTGTTGTCGTAGTATCTGCACGCTGCCTTCCTGTCGCATTTCTTCTCCCAGAGGATGCAGGTCGTGTCGATGGCGCTGCCGTACAGGACGGGCCCCGGCATCCAGGCTGGAAGGAGAAGGTCAGAGGGGGCTTTGTTATGCTATGGGAGCACCTCTGCCAGGACAGACACAACCTTACCTAAAAGGGGCCTGTAAGAAAGATGGGGACAGACTTTTGAGCAGGGCCTACTACGATAGGACAAGGGGTGATGGTTTTAAATGAAAGATTCAGGCTGGACATGAGGAAGAAATTGTTGTCCTGAGGGTGGTGAGAGCCTGGCCCAGGTTCCCAGAGAGGTGGTGGCTGAACCATCCCTGCAGACATCCCAGGCCAGGCTGGACGGGGCTCTGAGCAACCTGAGCTGGTGAAGATGTCCCTGTCATGGCAGGGGGGACACTGGATGAGCTCTGAAGGTCCCTTCCAACCCAAACTGTTCTATGATTCTATAACCCTGGTTACTTTCCCATGTGTTAAGAAGGTGGACAGTAGCTGGACATGGTCTTCCTTGCTGTGGCCAGTGAAGCTACTGGTCCCACCCAGCAAGCCAAGGGCTGACTGTGTGTTTGCATCCCACCAAGACGCAAGAAGGTCCCTTTTTTCTCATTGCTCTTTGATAATGGACTGTCGCTCATCCCAGGAATGATCCTCACCTCCTTCCTGCACTGCACTCCTTCCCAGCACTGCAGTGGCACGTTCTGGGGGCCTTCAGGTGAAAATGGAATTTTCACCATGAGAAAAATAACCAGTGGGATGACAGGACATGGTTTTCAACCACTCTGATAAGCTGGAGGCAGACACCGCAGCACCTGCACACAGCCAAGGGTTTTCCTCTGGGGACCAAACTTATTCCCTCTTTTATTTAGCCATGTAAATGTAGCCCCACAGAGATGCCTTGTCCCCTCCACACCGTGTGTAGCCCCCCCAGATCTTGCAAGGCAGCATCTTTCTCTGGCTTAGGACAGGCTTGGATCAGTCTGAAACTGAATAAACAGCAACTCTGCAGCCCCGGGGCTGCTCAGGGATGAAACCCTCACAAATCCCCAAAAGCTGCCATGGTTTTCCAGGACAGCATTTCAACATGTTTTAATTTACCTAAAACTCTCAGCAGCATGAACTGTATCCCAACCGCAAACGATTTGTCTTCAGGCTGGATGCTCCTGAAAAAAATACAACAACAACAAAAAAACCAAAATGGAAGGTGTGCCCTCTGGCATTTGTACAAAGATGGATGTTTCCCTCACTGGCATCGCATGAAGCCTTACCCAAAAACCTCATCCTTCAACCCAACCGCCAAGGACCCCAGGCAGTTACAGTTTACGTCAGAAAAAATAATGATGTTTCATTCATTAGGGCTAGCAGCTTACCACAGCCTTTTCTTGGCCTGAAAAATCTACCAACCCGGGTGAGAGACAGGGAGGAGCTCAGCTAAGAATTTTGGCTTTTAATTTAAAGAATCCGGATGAGTAAAATACAAACAAAAACCAATATAGCCGCTGGATCTGCCAAACACAAGCAATACAAGGAATGCCTTTTGCAACTGAAAAAAGTGATTTACCCATTGAGGAAGTGGCTTTTTTTGAGGTGGGATGTCCCAGAGTGTATTTTGGTGGTACCCCAGTTTTCTGAAATAAATATTTCAGGCTGTGGTTCCTGCTGGGGTCACACATGGGAGAGGACTTGGTGGCAGAGGACTCGCAGGTCATCCCACCCCAGGGCTCTCAGCTTCCCTTTCCTCTCTAACTGGCATAAAAAGTGATTTAATACCTGGAAGTCAAGGCAAAAACAAGTTTTAAATACAGCCTTTCCCTAAAAAGCAACTGTGAGTGTTTTGACAACAGAAATGTGCTTGGAAATATCATTTATAGACTAACACAGAGAATGGCTTCTCTGTGCTGGGAAGGGGGGCTGTAGTCAAGTGAGATCCATCAGAAGGAAGGAAGGTAATTAAACTTCTTAACACAGAGCTGCACTAAAAAGTGCCGAAGTACTGCTGTGCAAAATTAATGCTGAGTTAATGGCGCACCTCGTTACGGAGGTATCAGCCGTGGGTGGGGAGAAGGAGCAGGATGGTTCCTGGACCTGAAGGTTGTGCTGAGGCCAGGAGCGGGGGGTGCTGGGGACAATGTGGGGTTCCTGTGAGCCCCACGGCCCCGTCGGTGGGTGGAGGTGCTGCAGGGGGTCTGGCATGGTGTGACACCCACTCACACACCTGCTGCTCCTTGGCCGATCCTGTTGGTGGACACCATGTTCCCCACGTAGAGCAGTTGGCCATGCAGCACTGGTGGCTCCATGATAAAGCCTCCAGTAGCCTGAAATCTCCATTTACTTCTTAACTCCACAAGGAGTTCACAAGAAACAGCCCAAGAGACCTTGGAGGAGCCTTAGTGGCCTCAGGGCAGCGGAAGCAGAGTGCAGGGTCTTCAAGAGCAATTCCTGAAGGTCTCTCCTGTTTAAACACTTAAGACTGGAGCCTCTTGATGTTCCTGTCCTGCCCAGATACACCAGTTTTTTTGCTAGCAAAGCCCAGCCTGCTCCTGAGACAGACATAGTCTGGATGTCCTAGATGTCCTAGACATGTCCTAGGTGGACAACCACAAGCACTGCCAGATGACAGGAGCGGGGAAGCCCCGTTACCCACGCCCATGCAAAAAACACGTAAAATCAATGGGAGAAACCAGGCAGGAGGTGCAACACAGGGCTGATTTAACCCTCCAGTCCCTCAGCTGGAGGAAACCTTTTTCCACAATTCAAGGTTTTCCAAACACAACCTTTGGATGCATTTTCCGCTGTGCTTAAAGAAGTGGCTGCACCTACACCATGGCAAACCAAGGCAGTCTGCTCACCTGAGGATGAGCATGAAGGACGGCGTGTGGGACGTGCTGGCCAGGATCCCGGCCAGGCAGGACAGGACCACAAAGGGCAAGAAGAGGTGGAAGCAGCCGGTGCCGCAGGTCCCGGGCTTGGCAAACCCCTCGAGCCCATTTCCGGAGATGCAGCTGCAGTTGGTGTAGTTCTGCAAAGAGAAAACCCAAAGGCTGCTCGTCTGCTCAACGCTGTGGAGATACCAGGGATAGCTGCCAGCTGTCATAGGCGGCGAGGGTGTTTAGGTTTTGTCTGTAAATAATTAGCAGTAATTAGCACTCAGCACTTCAGGGAGCAGCGGGGGAAAAGAATCACGTACATCAGAGGGATGGAGCACTTCTCGTACAAGGACAGGCTGAGAGAGCTGGGGTGTTCAGCTGGAGAAGAGAAGCTCCGGGGAGACCTTAGTGCGGCCTTTCCGGACTTAAAAGGAGCCAAGAAGAAAGATGGGGACAGACTTTTGAGCAGGGCCTGTTGTGATGGGACAAGGGGTGATGGTTTGAAACTAAAGGAGGGCGTTTCTGGCCGGANGGGGGGAATGGGGGGGCTGGGAGGGTCCCTTCCAACCCAACTTTCATCCAGGGGCTACATGTTGAGCAGAGCTGGCAACCAAAGCCAGAGCCCAAGCTCAGGGGAGTATTAAATGAGAAAATACTTGGTAAGGGAAAACTCAAAACCTCACCTTTGAGAGAGGGTTGTAAATAACCAGCTCAGTGTTAGCAAAGGAAGGGTGCCTGGGGACAAGAAATGTGGATTTTTTGTTTTTTCTCAACATTCTAATCACAATTCTTTCTCTCTCTCTTTTTTTTTAGTTTTGTTTGTTCTTCAGAAAGAAAGAAAGAAAAAAAAACCAACTAATTTTTTTGGAAGAGACCTATAAATGAAATGGGCATAATGAGTTGCCAGAGGGGGACAGGTTCACAGTGGGATGGCCAGTGTCTATAAATGAGACCCAGAAGGAACTGCTCCTTGCTGAGAGCATGGGGGAGATTTGGGATGAAAATGGACACAATCCCTCCTCCCACCCCTAGGAAAGAGGATTTAATATTTTAATTTAAAACTAGGATTTATCTTCTCCAGCCATCTGAAATGAACTAAACCAAACTCATCATCTGGGCTCCTTCTGTAGCCATGGAAGGAGAGTTGGGTCTCCCGAGGACCCTCCACAGATGAGTGCCTATGATAGCTGAGAGAATTCGGGCCAAAGCAGCTAACAAAAATGCAATTAGATAGATTAAAACTCGTTCGATCTGTGTGACTGCCACCTTTTACAGAGAATTGGAGTCACAGTACTTAGGGGACTTGCACAAAGCGAAATGGAGACAAGGGGCTGGAGATGGCACGCGATGGAGTCACAAGGCAGGACTCTGCCCCTTCCGTTTGTGCACCCATTTCATTGCCATCCAGAGGGACCTGGACAAGCTCAAGAATTGGGCCCATGGGAAGCGCATGGTTTTAAACCAAAGGAGGGAGATTCAGGACGGATATAAGGAAGAAATTGTTGTCCTGAGGGTGATGAGAGCCTGGCCCAGGTTCCCAGAGAGGTGGTGGCTGAACCATCCCTGGAGACATCCCAGGCCAGGCTGGACGGGGCTCTGAGCAACCTGAGCTGGTGGAGATGTCCCTGTCATGGCAGGGGGGACTGGGGGGGCTGGGGAGGTCCTTCCAACCCAAAACTATTCTATGATTCCATGGGTGCCAAGATCCCTGCACTGGCAAAGAGATACTGAGAATGGTAAGAAGAATATAATATAGCAGAGAAAACAGGATCTGGAGCAGCCGCAATAATATTTTTCCTTTCCTGCAACAGGTAATACCCCAAACCAGGGAGGGACCGAGGTTGCTCTGCAGACACCAGCGTCTGTACCCACATCACCGTGTGCCATAAGCTCCCCCATCCCAGGGAGGTGCGATGTGCTCCATTTACTACACGCTGGCTCACGCGCTGGCATTTATAACAACAAATTGAGACACAGTCCCTGTGCAGAAGAAGCTCTTGCACAACATAAATTGGGTCAAGATGCATCGATAGGTGGAAAGAAGATTCAGCAAATTATCTCAGCACTAAAGGAAGAGCTAATGTTGGCTTTGCTGAGCAACGTTTGCCTGGCAACATCAAGGGAGCCTTGATTTTGCTGTAGCGTGTGGCTGCACATAATTAGACGTATAATGAATGCAGGAGTGGGTCACATTCAGGAGCACTGGGTGTCAAAGGGCTGGAGGCATCTTTGAGGAGGAAGAAACAGTTAAAAAAGATCCGCTGTACAAAAAACAGGCGCAGGGACGCAGAAAAGCACATTTGGGACTAAGCTTTGGCAGAAAGTGTAATTGTTATTAAAATGAAGCTTTGTTAATTAACAAAATGTTGCTAAAAAGTGCCCAGACAGTCCCATGCTGCCATTTTATCCTGTGCCAAGAACACAGCAGAAAACTACTCACTGTGTACGGATTGATAACATTTTTCAGATAGGTATTTGAATTGGAAAAGTTTTCCTTATTATTTATTTGTTGAACTATATTGCCTGGAGAGCCAGTAGACAATTGGCACTGGGAAAACTCAGCCCTGTTGGGGTTTTGGTGGCAGGCAGGGAGCAGCAGAGGAGGGAGAAGAACAAGGCAGCAAAATAACCCAACCAGGTCTGCAGATGAAGGGAAAGCCAAGAGCAAACCCAATTTCTCTAGCCCCCACAGTGGGAATTTCCAGCTAAATTATCCTCCTACGCAGACACTTGGCTTGACAACCGGTACTTGTGGAGAGGATGCACGCTGCAATCAGATCATGACTTTTTAACCTGAAAATCTGCAGGCTGAAAGGTGGAATAACATTGCTTTAATGAGGCCTTCCCAGAGCGTTCAGTGAAGGTCTGTTAAATGTCAGTGCTGTGTGAACTGGGGCCATGGTCCCTCCAGGCTTGGCCAGACACGAGGAAGAAATTGTTGTGCTGAGGGTGGTGAGAGCCTGGCCCAGGTTCCCAGAGAGGTGGTGGCTGAACCATCCCTGGAGACATCCCAGGCCAGGCTGGACGGGGCTCTGAGCAACCTGAGCTGGTGGAGATGTCCCTGTCATGGCAGGGGGGGAATGGGGGAGCTGGGAAGGTCCCTTCAACCCAGACTATTCCATTATTTTATAATTCTACATTGAAGCTCGGGTTTGTGGAGTAAAACCTGACCTGGGGGGGCAGTGGATGAAGAAGGACACCTTGACATCCTAAATTCTGGACACCTAAAAGGTTTCTGCTTGCTGCCTTGGCCAATGATCTGTACTGGAAAGAGCTTCATTATACTGGAGAGTGCTAAGAGCCACCATCTACATCTTCCTGGGATGTTCTCAACCTCCCCCTGCTCATCCCTCAGGGTCATGCAGATCCTGTCCAACGCTAACGAACATCAGAAAACCTAATTGCCAGACTTGAGCGCTGCTTTGGTCATCCCTCATTAGCCATGCCAAGTCAGGACACAGTGGGAATGACTCACCAGGACTGAGTTGTTGTCTGCGTTGATATTTACAGCTCTGCAGCCGGCGGAACAGGGGGAGATGTACTCGATAGCGTTGGAGCCGCAGATGGGGTTATAGGCTTTCTCAGGGCAGTTACACTGGAGGTTGCACTCCATGGCGTGGTGTCCAAATTCAGAGCTACGACAGGAAGAAAATATTAATGCATGGTATTGAGCATCCTTAATACACATCTTATATAGAAAATATACTGCATGTATATTGAGATTAGTAAAGAAACACTTGATTGCTTAACAAAACCTTCCCCATATATAAGTGAGGAGCCACAGAAATTCCACTATAACCCGCCAAGCCTTTGCTCTGCCTGGGCAAAGCATCCTGACCACAAACGGTCAAGGGATTCACCCACTTCCTTCAGATTTGGGCCCAAACACGGGGTCTTGGTGTAGAGCATCACCACACTATGGGTGAGAGGTAGTGAGCTTCCCACTGCGGGCTTGGACCAGCGTCCACCGAGACCACAGGATGAAGAACATGTGAATTTACAGCAACTTGGACCGAGCCTTGAGGGAAGACAAGAAGGTCCTGCCCGCCTTCAGCTGCATAGGGAAGCAGCCATGGCTTTGAAGGTGTGACCCCAGAGCTGGCCCCTGCCCAGATTATTTGCATGTCAGTAACGTGTCACATTTTCCAAGACGAAACCTTGTGCTGTTTGTGCCAAAAATGCGCTCACTTCGGGTTTCACTGCCAGCTGATTAAATCAGAAGGAGTAAGGATGCAGCAGATCCAGTGTTTATTCACAGAAGTATTAATTCCTAGCTTTATTTTATCGCCATTAACTGTTTCTCACGAGGGAATAAACGCATTTCTGGGTATTCTGCTTAATGCCCAGCTACACCCCAAGGACCGTAGCTGTGGATGGGGGATACCCACAGCCCTGGGAATGACCCACTCATGTCCATACCTCTCACTGTAGGTAACGCCTGCGACCTTCTGCGTGGGGCAGCCGAGGAAGAGGAGGGGGAACGCCAGCAGCAGGCACAGGAACATGCCAAGGACGCACATGGCACTGCATTGCCTCAGGGACATCTGGAACCTCTTCAGGATGGCACCACCCACCACGATCCCAACCATGGCTCCGGGGATGTTCACAGCACCTGGGGAAAGGCAGGTCCTTGTTTTCCGTCCTCTGAGCCCTATCGGTCCCTTCGTTACAGAAAAAGCCCGGAGGGTTTGTTGTTGGATCACTATTTTTTGGCATTGGTCGTCTGGAGGGGACCCAGGTTTTTGCAGGGACTGGTGGAATAATGCTGAGAGTGAGCAGCTTTGCAAAAATAGCAGGATCCCACAGCAAACTGGCTGTCCTATGTATCCATGCATAGAAGATGTAGGGACCAGTGAAAAGCTGTCCTTAATCCAGCAAATCTGATTTTTCAGCGTAGACAGGAGCAAATATCAACGAAAGCTGGAGAGGGTATTTAATTTATCTGTAATGCAGTAATGTGCTGACTTATGTTGTCATCATTATAAAACTGTGAAGGTTTCCATGACAGATGTGGAGTTTTGCAAAACCCACCTTAGAATGAGACACCAGAGAGATGCAATCTGTTAATTCAACAATGAATTGATAGGTTGCTTTCAGCCCATAAATACCCACAGAAAGAAGGGATTTCCAAAAAGCTTTTTGGTCTGGCAGAAAAAAAGGCAAATCAAGATTCAGAAGCTGGGAACAAAAGCTAGACGAATTTCTGCAAGAAATAGGGTGCACGTCTTTAACAGAGTGGATAAATCGAGCCTGGGAACAACTCTGCAGGGCACATCAGCAGAGGACACAACTGTTTCAGCATTCAACCTCTCTGCCTGTATTTAGCCTGGGTTTCTGGGCTTTGCCAGCCTTCCCTGCTCACTTTCTTCTGGTGTATTTGTTGCAGACTTCAGAAGGCTCTTCCTCTGAGGATGCACGCTGTTTGTTCAAAAATATATTTTAAACACTTCTGTCTGTGGGTCTCTGAACTCTCTAACTGATTATAAGAGTAGGGCTTTATTCTTGATATGTTTATTACCATGAAAGGCTAGCACAGGAAAACCTCAGCCCTGAACAGGACATTCTGGATATTCCAATACAAGCAAAAGCATTCTAATCTCATGAGCATACATCCTGCTTAACACTTATTCCTTTCCTTCTTAACAATACCAGCAGCAAGTAATTAGCCCAACCATTGCAAGCAATTAGTCTAAGTACAGCAAACATTTTGAGGAGTTTATACTTGATTATGACACCAACCTGACTGGCCTCTTGCTGCAAAGCATCTTCAAAATGCATGCATACATTAGTGCTGGTTTTAATTTGATTTACTATCTATTTTTTTTAAAAGACCCTTAACCAAGTGATCAATGTAAAGTAATCCCTGCTACAGAAACATGCATGATTCATAGCTCATTTTTTTTGCTTCCTTGATGCAATGAGTCAGTCTCCTTTCCTTGATTCTGGCAAACAGCTTTAGATAACAAACATTTATCCAGGTCTTAGAAGACTTTACTCTAACAAGCTCAGGCTGCAATGTAAAGGAAGGTAGGTGGTAGCTGAGAAATCATATGGGCAAGGACTTTGTGCCACATCTGTCTGTAGGTAATGGAAGGAGACTGATAGCTCCAGACAAAGAGATGGTTCTTAGTAATTGCTGAATTGTTTTATAACAGTTTCTCAGAAGCTGGCAAGCCTTGGCAGCAACACTTACCAATGACCATGTTGGCCAAGGACGCTGTGAGGGAGAACTGTCTCTCCAGGAACTTCGCCATGAACGTTGCTAAACCAGCAACCATGGCAGAGAGGTTGACCTGAGCCAACACCACCAGCAGGTAGACGGGATGACGCAGGTTCCTCAGCAGGACCACAGGAAAATCTGAAAGGAAAAAGGGAAACCTGCTGCATGAGGAGGAGGCGCACAGCAAAATACTAATCCGCAGAAAGCGGCAAAACCTTGAAATTTTCCTACACTTTTTTTGTGCAGAATTAATTTAGGCGTGGTGAGCTTTTCTGAATGTTTTGTTTACAAAAGGGCAGAATGTGTGCTTTCAGGGTTCATCATTTCAAGGCTTGATTGCGTGACCATTTGGTTATTGAAAAATCAGGATGAAGCACCAGGACATTGCAAAAATTAAACACCTGAAAATTGCAAAACAGGGTCAGAGAGTAAAGCTGACGATCCCTCACCCCACCTGCCTCAGGAACCAGCCACGGGACAGGCGAATCAACAGCACAAGTTCGTTGTTGCAAAATATAAAGAAAAAAAGTAGGGGTTTCAGTGCAAAGACTGCCCAGCCTCAAAGTGAATGTCAGAAGAGAGCAACTCCTCTCTGGACATGTCCCATCCACGCAGAGCTCACCTCCGTATCTGTTAATCCTTTTGATTTGCTGCTGAGGTTTGGCCGCACTTAATTTCTGTGGAAGCCAATGAAGTTGAGACTGGGAACTGATCTAAACGGATGTGCCCACAACAGGCAACAAGTAAAGGGTCTGTGCCAGTGAGATGGGAAACTGTTGGAGTTGTCAGCATAGTAGAACAGAAGGAAGAGAAAGGAGGAGAAGAGAAGAGAAGAAGAGAAGAGAAGAGAAGAGAAGAGAAGAGAAGAGAAGAGAAGAGAAGAGAAGAGAAGAGAAGAGACATTAACATAATATTTTCAGTTGGAAGGGACCTTCAACAACCATCTGGTCCAACTGCTTGACCACTTCAGAACTGACCAAATAACATGTTTTTAAGGGCATTGTCCTTAAAAGTGCATTGTCCATAAGACCTCTTAAACACGGGCAGGCTTGGGGCATCGACCACCTCTCTAGGAAGCCCATTCTAGTGTTTGAGCACCCTCTTGGTAAAGAAATGCTTACTAAACTCTAAACAAAGCATCTTGACCCAAGAATATTGGTAACTCACATCAACACTCAGGTGACGTGCTCAAGTAACCCCGAACCTCTGCAAATGCAGAAGATAAATCTGCTGCCTTTTGCAGCAATATCTCCTGCTGAGATCTTCTTCAGAGCTGCCAGGGTCTTATGATGTCTTTTTTTCAGCTGAGCCTCTGTAAATACTACCTATATCTCCTGCCTTCAATGGGTGCACTCTATCAGGATGATTGAAACCTCAATATTTCCCCAACCACCCACGGGCTGAGGGCTGAAGGCGTTGAGTGATCACAGGGGCTGCTACAAACACACATGGTCGAGCAAACACAGCCTCAGTTCCTTTCCCTGAAGTATTCTGGCAAGGCTTCTACTAAAATGCAAAAGGAACAGGGAAGTCATTAAAAGTTAATTTATTTGTTTGCTGCAGTTGCAATTTCAATGTCCATTTCATTTCAATCATAAAGATGTATTTTTTGATTACAGGCAAGAAACACTCAGGCAAATTCCCCCAAGGCTGAACCATTTACTGCTCGAGAAAAAGATATTTTCAGTCTGCTCAGCAAAGACAGCTGCCCTGCTCCCAGCATCGCAGGAGCAGAGATGTCTGATGCTGATACCCACCAGCTGGGAGGTTTCATTCTCCAGCCTGGAACAATTTGGTGTGATTTGAACAAAAGTGTGATGGGAGAGGCTGAGGGAGCTGGGGGGTTCAGCTGGAGAACAGGAGCTGAGGGGAGACCTTCTGATCTCTGAACTGCCTGAAAGGAGCTTGGAGCCAGGGGGGTCGGGCTCTGCTCCCCAGGAACAAGCGCCAGGAGCAGAGGAAACGGCCTCAAGTTGCACCAGGGGAGGTTGAGGTTGGATCTGGGAACAATTTCTTCCCCAAAGGGCTGTGGGGCATTGGAACAGGCTGCCCAGGGCAGTGCTGGAGTCACCATCCCTGCAGGGTTGGACAGACAGATGAGGTTCTCAGGACATGGGGCAGTGCCAGGGGTGGGGGAACAGTTGGACTCAGTGATCTTGAGGGGCTTTTGCAACCTAAGTGATTCCATGATTCTATGATTTCTCCTTCGTGCACATCCCAAACCCATTTTCTGCTCATGCATTTACCTCCCCTGGACCATCCCCTTCCCCCCTGCTCTTCATCCGGCTTTGTAGCACGCAAGCAAAGGGCAACTTCCACACAAACAAATGATGAGTTTCCCAGATGAGGGCTCTGAAAGCAAATATGCTGGAGCAGAGATAAGGAATTAACAGGGAGGATTAACGCAAGGGCCTGCCATAAATTAATGGTGTTAATTCTCAGCAGCTCACAAACAATTGGGACAATCTTTGTATCTCCTCCAGCACACAGGCGCTGGGAGACTGCAGCAGGTCTTGTGCTGGCCTGGGAGTTGCCCCCAAGCTGTGTATTTGTTTTGGCTGTCCTAAAAAAGTTCTGTGAAGAGCAAAGGTCCCTCCGTGGCTGCGAGGGGGTCTCCCATGCACAAAGTCAAAGCTCTCGTTCATGGGAGTATCACCTCTCCAGCTCCACACGCTGCTCTCAGCGGCTGGAAAGCAGCTGGAGACACTGGGGACCAGCAAACTCAGGGCAATAGAGAGGGTTCAATGGTGCAAGGCAAGTTCAAGGACCGTGAAACACTGACATGCTGGAGGGATGGGGGGTTAGCAGTCAACCAGAGAGGGAATCATAGAATCACTTGATTTGCAAGAGACCCTCAAGATCATCGAGTCAAACCATAAAGTGACCCAACTCTAGCACTAAACTGTGTCCCTAAGAACCTCATCTAAACACCTTTTAAACACCTCCAGGGATGGTGACTCCACCACTGCCCTGGGCAGCCTGTTCCAATGCCCAACAGCCCTTTCCAGGAATAATGTTTTCGTAATGTCCAATCTAAACCTCCTCTGGCGCAACTTGAGGCCGTTTCCTGTTGTCCTCTCACTTGCTACTTGGGAGAAGAGACCAAAACCCTCCATGCTACAACCTCATTTCTGATATCTCTGCCCTAGACTGAGGTGAACCCCAAAAAAGAGAGGTGGTTTTGCTCTGAACTATCAGTGGAGGTCTTGCTTTCCAAAGCATATTCCTCCCCAGTTTACATACTAGAATATCTCAGATTTATTGCAAATAAGAATCATAGAATCATGGAATGGTTTGGGTTGAAGGACCTTCCCAGCCCCTCCAGTGCCCCCCCTGCCATGACAGGGACATCTTCACCAGCTCAGGTTGCTCAGAGCCCCGTCCAGCCTGGCCTGGGATGGCTCCAGGGATGGTTCAGCCACCACCTCTCTGGGAACCTGGGCCAGGCTCTCACCACCCTCAGCACAACAATTTCCTCCTCATGTCCAGCCTGAATCTCCTCACTTCTAATTTACAACCATAACCCCTTGCGAACTGTTATTTATGAAATTGTGTCTGATCACCTTTCCGCATGAAGTGGTTTACAGACAACCAGCGCAATGGAGATAATCTGACTGACTTCACCTCAACTTGCTGAAAGATCTCCCGATAGCTAACCCAGCCTTTTGTGGGAGGTAGTGGGAATCTTCCACCAAAAATATTTATTTTCCCTATAGTTCTTTGGTCTTTTCAGTCAAACTACATCCCTTCTGCCACCCAAGATCAGAGCTATGAAGCCCCCAGAGCGAGCAGATCTCCCCCTTCATGGTAGGAGGGAGCAAAATTGCCATCCTTACAACCACTGTCTCATTGCTAATTTGATCGTCCTTACCGCTCCAGAGAGGAGGCTGGGCAGATACTAAAAGCAAATGGAAACTCTAAAATAATAAAAATAAAAAAAAATATCCTTGAAACTATGTTTAGGCACCATAAAGAAACAAGTCGTAAGCCCAGTGTTTTAATTGCTTTGAAGATCACCTTTAATAGATTAATTCTCAGTATGTGCAACAGAAGCTGCACATCCTCCCAGGTGTTTTCAACAGAAGCCTAGAAATTAGCAATGGAAATGACTTCAGCTTGGCTAAATCCTACTTTTTTTGATTACCGTGAGCAGGTCCGATGCCTGCAAAAGCAGCACGTTGTGCGTACGAGGAGGAATGTGCAACCCAATGTCACACAGAGCATCTGTGCAAGGGCCGCGATCGTTCCCCACAGTGCTTTGACTTTCCTACTTCTGAATAACTCCAGCGCTTGGAGCCTGCTCCCTTCTTGGATAATTGACCTCATTGTTTGGAAATGTCCCCAGTGCTTTGCCTGAGTGTTTATCCTGTACACAGCTCCATCCTGTTGTTGCTGAGTGTGGATGGAAAAGCTCTTTCCTGTCCTTGAGGCTGAGTTCTGGGGCTTTGCAAACTGCTTTCAGCTCATCTCACCTTGCCACGGAAACATGTAAAGCCCAGTGGCTTCCAGAGAAATGGAGAACGTGAAGGATCTCATGGGATGGGCTCTAACCCATTCTCATTTTGTTCCCAACGAAGTAAACAGCAAAAATTCCCGCAAGCCTGATTTTGCTCTCAGTTATCGCTGTGTGCACTGAAGCAACAGAACAAATGACAAAACGCATTTCCTTCTCCATAATCATGGTGCATTTTGCATCATTTAAGCTGAAGTAAGTGACTAAACAGCATTTCTGAACATCTTGCTCTTCCAGGCTGGCTTAGTAAGTTAAGACTTGCCTCTGCCAAACCCTTAAGAAAGTTATGAACCCTGAAAGGTGCTCCTCAGTCTTATTCTGCCCAAGGAGCTTCCTCAAGCACATTTCTGAATCACAGCCTGAACTGATCGTCTTTCTCATCTGGAGTTTCTCCAGGCTATGGACAGGTCTGGAGCAAAAGCTGCATTTTCTGCACCCATCAAGGAAAGCCATCCCTGTTCCTTTCAGCTGACAGGCAAAGGGACACTTCCCAACAGGAGATGCTGCCTTCACAGAGTCACAGAATCATAGAATCACAGATGGTTTGGGTTGAAGGGACTCTCAAAGCTCCCCCATTCCCCCCCTGCCATGACAGGGACATCTTCAGCAGCTCAGGTTGCTCAGAGCCCTGTCCAGCCTGGCCTGGGATGTCTCCAGGGATGGTTCAGCCACCACCTCTCTGGGAACCTGGGCCAGGCTCTCACCACCCTCAGCACAACAATTTCTTCCTCATGTCCGGCCTGAATCTCCCTCCTTTCGTTTAAACCATCACCCCTTGTCCTATCCCAACAGGCCCTGCTCAAAAGTCTGTCCCCATCTTTCTTCTCGGCCCCTTTTATGTCCAGAAAGGCCACACTAAGGTCTCTGCCTTCCTCCCAGGCAAAGTGTTCCTGGTCCCAGGTTGAGTTTGCAGCCATCCTGCAATAGTCCATGTGAAAGTACCAAGTTTGCAATAAGTTTTAACACCAGCGAGAAGCCACTTCCAAGTGTTGACTCAACGGACTCCAACCCCCAAGTGCATTGCTTGGGCAGACCCAGCACTGATGGTGCGAAGTACCTTCTAGCTGAAAGTGGATGAAGACCTGCAGATGAGCCAAATAACAAAGCACAGCCCTAATCTCCATGCCCATTTTACAACCTACTTGAGCTATTCAAACACCCCAAGTACGTTCAAAGACCTCAGCCAGAGGGAGGACTTGGTCTTGTGAGGGATGCAGGAGGAATAGGACTAAAATACCACAGGGAAAAATCTGATATCTTGTGCAGTCACTGCTTCATCCAGTCATAGAATCATAGAATTTTTTTGTTTAGAAGACACCCTCAGGATCATGGAGTCCAACCATAATGTAACCTAACTCTAGCACTATACCATGTCCCTAAGAACCTCATCTAAATGCCTTTTAAACCCCTCCAGGGACGGTAACTCCAGCACTGCCCTGGGCAGCCTGTTCCAACGTCTGACAACCCATTCTGTGAAGAATTTTTTCCTAATATCCAATCTAAACCTCCCCTGGCACAACTTGAAGCCATTTCCTCTTGTCCTATCACTTGCTACTTGGGAGAAGAGACCAACACCCAGCATGCTACAACCTCCTTTCAGGTAGCATCCTAATGCTTTCCTTCATCCCACCCCAAACATGGGACACGTAGTCATCACCAACCTTCATCCCACCCTGAACAGGAAACCCACAGCCATCAACGACCTTCATCCCAGCACCCAACAGGGGACTCGTAGTCATCAGTGACCTTCATCCCACCCTGAACAGGCGACCCAGAGCCATCAGTGAACAGGGGACCCATAGCCATCAGTGTTGAGCAGGCGTGTGTCTGCCTGTCCCATGGACAACACCAAAGTACCAGGCAGCTCTGGGAAGGGGACCATCTGCAAAAGCTCCCCTTGACATGCAGATGGACCAGCAAGCAGATGAGGTCCAAGCCATTTCTTGCCAACAGCCATCTCCAGCATAAGCATTAGCTCCTTGCTCATAAAAATATTTTTTTACAAGCAATGAGGAGCTGTGAACTTAAGACTGAATTCATACACATGTTGCTATTTCTCTTACAAGGTACTATAGGAATCTGCTCTGTGTCTTTTCTGGTGGCGGATTGGCACTGCCCATCTCCTAAATGCCCGTCTCCTGCTCCCCACGCTGCATGCAGAGATGCCAGATGCAACCAGAAAAACCAACCGGGTATATCTCAAATACTTCACAGCACGGCCCTATCAACGGAAGGTATAAAACTGTGGTGTGATTCAGGCTGGAAAATCTCCAAACGCTTTTTTCATAAACTATCATGTACTAAAGAATAGCAAAAATAGAGATGAAAGAATGCTCGGTGATAGAAAGAAGAAAAAAACGAGCAGGAGAATCACAAAATGGGAGGCAAAATTCTCTTTCCAGTGACCCACAGCTGAGATAGCACTAAAGTCTTCAGATTTTACCCAAATTGTTTGCATCTAAACAACCACACACTAGCTACTGTCCACTTCCTGGCTCTAAAACCAGTTTTGTATTGGAAATCCCGGTGATTTCAGCAAGATTGCTCTCCTGACAAAAATTACAGACATTTCATTTTATTTTTTTTTTTCCAGAACTGGTCTTCAGGGGATAAATTCTCAGAAATAATGAATTTATTAACACAGCTTCCGCAGCCCTGACAACAGCTGCTCCGATGCAAACTCCAAGCCAAACCTGCAGCTCAAGCAGAGGTAAGATATTTCCTCCTCTCTTCACCCAGGAGCGGGCAGCTCGTTTTTATTCATTTTTCAGAGGCAAAGAGCAGAGTCTCGGTGTGAAAATCCCATCTGAGTGCTATAAATCTGTTCCCACGCAATCGCCTCCATCACACGGGTTTTCCAAATGACAGTGCAACAAGGTCAGGGCAGGGGGGGGATAAACCCCTGACTTGCTCCTCTAATGTAGCATTAAACTGGTGAGCAAACGGTACAAGGAGCAGAATAAAAACCTGCCCACGCTTGTCTGGCTGTGCCTGCCCTGCGCTGACCTTAATAAAGCAGAGAATTTCCAATAAATTAAAGGGATAATGTTCAGGAAATATGGAGGAAGCTGGCATAGATTGACTTCTGAGGGTCACTTCTCTTAAGTAATTGCCAAAGTGCAGAGTATTTCCTTCAAAAGAGAAAAACCAAGCCGTAACGGCAGCCTCCACAGACTGAAGCCCAGCTGATTCCCTTCAGCACAAGGAGCCTCCTCATTTCTAAACAAGATAATTGCATGGGATTAAGATCACCCTGTACAAACACGCCTCTGATTTTCGTTGCTCAAACCTTGGTCTCTGTTTCCCACTGCCCAAATGAGCCATAAAGCCACTCAACGTTGAGAGCTACCAACCCCAGATGCTTCAGTCAACATGAGGTGGAGCAGGGTGGTCTGGATACGATGGCGAGCATCTGTTGTGAGCAGACGAGGGTGAGATCTGCAGATCTAATTAAACCTGAGAGTTCGCCTAAGCTGCATCTTGAGGGCTTGCCTAGGAGTTACAGAATCACAGGATGGTTGAGGTTGAAGGGACCTCTGGAGATCCCCCAGTCCAACCCCGCTGCTCACGCAGGGTCACAGAGCAGATCACACAGGATCCCAGGCGGNCCTCTCAGCTTCTCTTCTCCAGCTCAACAGCCCCAGCTCTCCCAGCCTCTCCTCATCAGAAAGATGCTCCAGATGCTCATCTTTGTGTCCCTCCCTGGACTCTCTCCAGTTAGGAGGAGTTAGGCTGAGCACAGGGAGGAACATCCCATTTTCTTACCACCCTCCCCATCGCCACGACCAATATTTGTGCAGAGAGACCCCAACCAAGCAGGAGGCGGGGGATGCAGACACTCACGTTTGATGAACTTGGTTAGGGAGAGGTTTTGCAGGTGTTCGGATCTCGACCTGAGCTGGCTGAGCACATCCTCACTCTTCTTGCTGCTGCTCTCCTTCCCGCTCACCACCTGGGGACAGAGGAGAGGCTGTCACTGCACCGACCGTGCCAAAGTTTCCAACAAACTCGCTTTTTTTCCACAGCTGCATTGCTGAAAGAAAGGAAAATCTTATTTCCAAATCAGGACAGACAGCAGCCCCTGCTTCTTGCAGATGGAGTTCGCAATGTTTCTAGGCTTGGCCAGCATCGTCCATGTCTAAGCGTCCTCTCACTCCTGCTCTGTGCCCGCATGGTCAGGTCTCCGATGGGGCTGAAAGCAGCCACGCAAATGTCTGCTTTTGAGGGGTAAAAACCACCTTCTCCTCCTTTTTCCACCAGTAATAAATCACACTTCAGAAATATCGAGCTGGGCCATTACCCAGGTGCAGCACAGCGTGTGCTGAGCTCACACGAACATGGAAATGGTGTAAGTCTTTGCATTGGGGAAGACAGATACCCTTAGGGAGATGCTTTTCTTCCCCAGAGGGTCTGTTTTGCCCCTGTGTGCTGGGGAAACAGGCACAGGAACCAAGGAGAGAGATTAATATACCTAAACTTGAACCAAAACAGGTTTAGACACTGGTTTCGGATAGAGGATGAGCATTTCTCCTGCATCTCCATGTGCGCCGTAACAAGCTGCTGTGCAGGTGCCTTTGCTGCTGTCACCAGCAAATTTAAGAGGAAAAGATCCAGGAAGGGAGGGGGGTTGTGGTGGAGGCAAAATAGTTTTCACCTCCTAAGCTGAGAGAGGCTGATCCATGGATGTAACAGGGGGTAAGGGGGCAAGAGGAAATTCCCCACTAAACATCTTTCCCACTGAACAGCAGAAGCATGGAAAGGACACCCTCTCCCTTCTCGGTCATGCTCCATGGAAAGGGATAGATCCTGCAGCTCCCCCCGTTTTCCCTTTCTGTATTTAGGGGAACAACATCTAAGGTCCATCCCAACCTCAGTAGATGCCTTCATGTTCGAGGCAGATGTCCAACAACCCAACAGCAAGCCAAGGGAAAGGAGGATTTTTTGGATGTGCCTCCCATCGCCTTTTCTGCCAGGATTTTAGGGGAATCACTGGATGGAAGGAATTAATTAGATTAGATGTGATACTCTAGATGTTTAATAGCAGAAATTGTTCAGTGGGAGTGAGGTTTTCATGGAAAACCACAGCGTATTTTTAGCCAGAAGGACAGAGCCAGCAGCCTTGACTCTCACATCCCACATCAGCTGAGCAACGATGGTCTTGTAACTCTTGACATAAATTTAATATGAGTCAGACAAACGAGTTCGTTCAGCAGAAATTAGATTCACAGAAAGAACTGGACAGCTCTTCGGCTAAAATGATCTAGTTTCCTTTGAAATTGAGACTGATTATTAAACATCGGAGAGGTCAAAACGTCCCACATTGAGAATGCCACATTCCCTTTTTGAAGAGCCTCTACAAGGCGAAAGTGATAAAACTCCTTTCATGGTTTTTATTGGTAGAGCTCGTGACTTAATACATTTTTCAAATGCAAAGATAAAATCCGTCTTCCTTTCACTTTTCAATTAAGCTACAGGGTCTCTTCTCTCTGCTCTAAAACGGCACAATTTTCCGAAAATTACATTCAAGCTGTTACTGTGGCTTCCTCAGCTCCCAGCTGTTTGTACTTCAGAGAATCTGCTGGGCGCTGTCTGCATAGCAAAAAAAATAATAAAAAAAAGAAAATTTAAAAAGCCCCAAATCCCCCCAAATTCCCCAGTCTGGGATCCCTCTGTGGGAGTGTGACCCTTGCAAATGGGACATTTTTGTGCACATTTGCTGGCGTAGCACCCACCCGAGGAGCAGCTGCCGTCTGCACAGGGAGCAAAGCTCTCCAGGAGGAGAAAAACACTCTCTCCCCACGCTGGCTTGGCCCCATAATATAATTTTTAATTTTTTTACTGCCTGAAAGGATCAGGAAATGCATTCTTTGGGGATGAAGTAGGCATATTCACACACTGGGGAAGCGAGCTGTGGATGGACTGGCACTAATCCTGCCTGCTCGATGCGAGAAGGAAGGAAAACAGTGCTGGTTCTACCATCGGAGGTGCTCCAGCCCTGCCAGTGATGCTGCACTCCTGCCGTGGAGGATTTTAGCATTACTCAGAGCGGGCGATTTGGCAAGGTGGAGTGGGAAGGCGAAGCAACACAACACGAGCTGGTTGCTCAGCGCCATCCCAGCCGCCTGCCGCAGCATCACGCCAACGAAAAAAACAAACCAAGACAAAACAAAAGTGGGGAAACATCTTGCAAAATGCCCCCCACGCTTTGATTTCTCAGGATGATTCCTCAGAGGCCCCAGTTTCCTGGTGCTTGTCCACCGGTGAATTCTTGTTGCAATTCGTGTTTTTGCAATGTGATTATTTTTTTTACTGCCACCACTTTTAGCCTCGTGCTGGGGATGGAGGAGGCAGAATGGCTTTTGGGGGAGCAGGATGAAGTTCCCCACACACTTTGCATTAGGAAGAAGATCTGTAAAATGACCCAGACCTGGGGAAACACCCTCTTTACCTCCATGGATATGAATAAACTGGGTGTGATTGAGCAGGACTCAGACGGAGATTTGCTTTGCAGGGAAGGCAAATGAAGGCAGCTTGCCCAGCTCCTGCTTTCATCCTCCTGCTATTGCACCTGCGAGAAGGGCAGCCAGAGGTGCTGGCAGTCTGGTTTCATTCAAATACACTGCTGGAAAAAAAGGATAAATGACCTGCTGTGTGACAGAGAGGTATTTCCTTGCTTAATTTGAGGTTTCTTGCAGAGTTTCCCTCTGGCTGTGCAGAACCCAGCTCTCCCAGCCCAGTGAAAAACAAGGTCAGAGGAGTTATTTTCATATTAAACAAACAGAATGTAAAACCTCATAGCTTGAAAAAAAGAATTCTTTTCCTCCTGACAAGGTTATGCTCCCTACAAACACTTTATTATGTCTCTTCCAGCAAGTGCGGGTCCCACCATGGACCCTATTTCCTAAAGTGTTAAAATAACCACCTTGCTCACCCGAAATGGATGATTACTTTTAGCCACCGTTTCTGCCTGTCTGCTTTAAAGCTCCCCGGGGAAATTCCAAATGTAGGGACCAGTCCAATCCCGTAACATGCCAGTGGCACCACTGCACCCTGCCTCTTGGTCCTTAATTGCTCCCCAGATGATACCCAGTATTTTCAGGCTACCATCGCTTTAGGAGCTTTAATGAGGCATCACAGCCCCAGGAGCAAAGGTTTCCAGACAGAGATTTAGATTTCCCTGTCCCCGCTCTTTAACCTTTCCCCATTAACCGATAACCCAAATCGGAGCAGGCGTTTTAAGAGAGTTCCTCCATCAGTTATTTTCATTTCAGCTTTTCGCGTGCACTGGAAGCGCACCAGGTCACTGCTGAATCAACGTGGGAGGATTTATAGAAACACAGGCAAGTTGTTCCGAGACAGAAGCCGGATAAGTTATTTTTCACTTCCCCAGCACCATTGCACAACGTCTCTGCCTGCACAGAAGGGTTGAGATGCTGTCCCAGCACCATCCCACCATGCTGGGCCTGGGATGTCCACTGGAACCCCTGGGAACAACCCCAGATAAACCCCATCAGATGTTTGCACCCTGCAAATACCTTCCATGGATCGGGAAGTCCCCAGCAACCCTGGTGAAGGGCAGGAGGCTCCTTGCATGCTTGGTCATGCAATCCCATGATGTAGCTGAGAGCAACACCAGCATCCATGGGGCATCCTCAGGATGGGGTCCCAGCCGCATTTTACCTGCAGGAACTTCTTCTCCTCACAGCCCTGCTTCAGGACTGGAGGGACAGGCATTGCCTGGACCTTGCCAAGCAATGCCACCTCCACCAGGAACAGTAATGTCCAAGTATTTGAGATGGACATGTCTAGTCAGGACACAAATACATCTCATTCAAGGTTCCTATCCTTGTAGCACCCTCCTCATACCATGCACCATGTGCTTTTCAGGATGAAAATCCAGTCTTAGCTGTGGTTCTAAAGTTGCCAGTTCTCTGTGGTTTGAGGTACTGCCCAGACAGAAGGGTTTTGCCCTGGATATTTACACTGAGGGTGGTGAGAGCCTGGCCCAGGTTCCCAGAGAGGTGGTGGCTGAACCATCCCTGGAGACATCCCAGGCCAGGCTGGACGGGGCTCTGAGCAACCTGAGCTGGTGGAGATGTCCCTGTCATGGCAGGGGGGGCACTGGGGGAGCTGGGAAGGTCCCTTCGACCTAAACTGTTCTATGATTCTATGACTTCTTGGCCCTCTGCTCTGACATGTGCATCCTCTCCAGGGTGGGGCTGCACATCCAGCTTGGCATTTCCCTCTTTCCCCAAGCGTCTGCTCCAACTATCCAGCAGGACAATTTAAATTAAAATCTGAAGATATCATACAGATGACAGGGGACATGTCCCCCACCATCCCAGCAGAAAATCCTATCAGCTGCACTTTGCTAGGCCACTACAGAGCCATAGCATTTCTGCACACCCTGAGTACTCCCACAGTTCACGTCTCTCCAGTCTCACCATGAAACAGCCCCAGAAATCCACCTCCTCTGTTCTGCAAAGGATTTAACCTCCCAGCCTCTCCCAGCCTCTCCATCCCACCCAACAGGAGATGACCTTGCCCGTTCCACCTCTCTTGATAACAATGTCAAGGAAGGACACGAGTGGGAAATGAGAGGTGGACAATGACAAAAAGAATCACAGAAGGGTTTGGGTTGAAGGGACCTTCCCAGCTCCCCCATTCCCCCCCTGCCATGACAGGGACATCTTCACCAGCTCAGGTTGCTCAGAGCCCCGTCCAGCTTGGCCTGGGTTGTCTCCAGGGATGGTTCAGCCACCACCTCTCTGGGAACCTGGGCCAGGCTCTCACCACCCTCAGGGCCAACAATTTCTTCTCATGTCTGACCTGAATCTCCCTCCTTCAGTTTAAAACCATCAGCCCTTGTCCCATCACAACAGGCCCTGCTCAAAAGTCT
This sequence comes from Pampusana beccarii, assembly GCA_013399365.1. Taxonomy (NCBI): domain Eukaryota; kingdom Metazoa; phylum Chordata; class Aves; order Columbiformes; family Columbidae; genus Pampusana; species Pampusana beccarii. Next base: position 52,571 of record VWYH01008818.1, on the reverse strand, counting down.
GTCCCCATCTTTCTTATCACCCCATTTAAGTACAGAAAGGCCACAAATAGCTCCAGGTCTCTCTCTGCACAAGCATACGGTGCAACCATGGAGGGAATAAGTACAATATGATGTGGGAAGAACCAAGGATGGTGTTTCCAGGAGAGCTGGGGAAGTGCAGACCCCACTGCACCACCACTGGAGACCAGATCCAGACTGGTGCAGCCCTGGGAAAACCAGCCTGTTGTCTGGGATGGGTGAAGAGCAGAGCTCCTGGGGTGGAGAAACAATCTGGCAGCAGAAGACAAGCTGTCCTCCCTCACCCTGCAAAACGAAGGTTTTCTATAACCACGACAATATGGCAAGGAGTAGGAAAAAATACTTAATCAGGATTAGGGGCAGAAAAACAAACTAAGAGCTAAACTATAGACGGGAGATTAAACAAAGCTTTGGAACATGCAGGAAAATAATTTTTGGAAAACACCTAACGGGGAGGCTTGGGAGAAAAGACCTGATGAGATGGACTGGTATCCAGAGGGGATTGCATGACAGCGAACTGGAGCCACCAAGGCTTGGACATGACTGGTTCGTGTAGACCTGCTTCCCATAAAATCCATCTGAGCTTTCTCACGAGGCATCTGTTTGCAGACGACATGTGCTGACATTACAGGGCAGGCTTTGTCAGGGCGTTTGGGAGATGTTTGGTTCTATGTGACCTTGGGATGTCACAGCACGAAACCTGAACTGGGGGTAATTTAGTGTACAAGACAGATCTTGCACATGAGAAATTCTGAGGATGGGAAATGCTCTTGCTTTCGAGATGCTCCCAAGGGCACTTTTCCCCTTTTCAAACCCCTTTTCACATCACCCACAGAGCTGCAGGGAGTGGGGAGGTGATTTACTGGCTGCAGAAACTATGCCCAAGCAAAACCACGGGGAAAGCCTTTAGCAGATGCAATACAACAGCCTGGCTTGGGATACGACAACAACACCAGGGACAGATGGTAAAGCACAAGCTAAATTTTGGCTGTTCAGCAACTGGAAAATAGTCAAATGATATAGTTCACCACAATCTGGGAAAGAACCCCAAGAAATGGATCAGGCTCATGAAGGAAGGATTAAACTGGAATTAAAAAAATAAAAATCTGGTCTTGACTGGAAACAGTTTCATAGAATCATAGAAAAGTTTGGGTTGGAAGGGACCTTCCAAGCTCATCTAGTCCAACCCCCTGCCATGAGCAGGGACATCTTCACCTAGATCTGAGATCATGACAACTTCATAGCTTTGCTGTGATTGTCCCTCAAATAGGATTACTCAGGATACTTTGGTGCTAGAAACTTGCTGACAAGTATCAAAGCAGAGAAATAAAAACGTTCCAGGTCCATAGTGATTGATTTATGAAAAAAAGATGAAAAGAGCAAACTCTCATTATCATTAATGTTAACATTAAGTGCACAAGTAATTCCAGGAACTTCAAAGAAAGAAGCTATCAAATAAAGGTGAAGCTGGAACGTGATTGTAGAATAAATAATCCAGATCTATCTTGGCTGATGGGAATAGGTAAATAATTATTCCAATAGACTGAGGGTTGTGCAGTTACCCAACATGTGCTGGATGATGCCCATTGAGGAGGATGGTCCTTGGTCTCGAGAAACCACCAAGGGCTCAGATGAGTTGTGTAGAGTGAGGCAGGAGAAAGAAAGGCAGACCAAGGTAGGATGAGAATCAGAGATGAGAAATAGTGCCTTTGGCAGTGAAAAGGACTGAGCCATGAGCCAGTCTTTGCTACTGGGATCTTGTTGGTTGGACTCTGCAGGGGGAAAATGTGCCCACAGCTTGGTGTGGACACGTTAATCCCAGGCAGCCTCATCATCTACTGTGCGTGGTCCCAGGGGTCTGCAGACAGCAAGTGACACAAGGACAGCTTGGCCAGGGGCACCTGAAGTTCCTTTTTGGCCTCCAGAAGCGAAGCCCACAGTTGGTGGTGCAGAAACATAGAATCATAGAATCACTTCAGTTGGAAGAGACCCTCAGGACCATTGAGTCCAACCATAATCTAACCTAACTCTAGCACTAAACCACGTCTTCTTCCACAGACAGAGCAGTTCTGTGCTTTTCCCACATGTTTTTGTAGCCCCCATGCCTGGAGGTATCTGCTGTGGGTAAAATATTTTGCTGGGGCTTTACTAACACAGTAGAAAAGACCAGTTGATGCTTCAAGGACTTGCAGCTTGTGGTTGCTCTGCTGCTAGCAGATTTTTTTTCCTGCTTTGGAAAGGCAGAAACCCTGAAACCAAAGGCAGCCAAGGAAATGCTGACGATCTTTGAAACTGCAGCTGTATTTAGACAAGGCTGACCCACAGGTTATCACAGTGTCCTGCTGGGCTGCAAAACCCCGTGCTGATCTCATCCCTCTCTTCCCCTTTGCAATGTCTCAGGGATAGAATCATTGAATCGCAGAATCATTTTGGTTGGAAAAGACCCTCAAGATCATCGAGCCCAACCGTCCCCCCACCCCTGGCACTGCCCCATGTCCTGAGAACCTCATCTCCGTCTGTCCAACCCCTCCAGGGATGGTGACTCCAGCACTGCCCTGGGCAGCCTGTTCCAATGCCCCACAGCCCTTTGGGGAAGAAATTGTTCCTAATATTGAAGAAAAAAACAGATTTGCTCTATGACATGAGAAGAAACCTGGAAGCAACCCTAAAGCCACCACATGAGCCACCATGGCACCAGGGACCTACCAAGAAAGGGCATCTGCTCCAGCTGGGGCAGAGGAGTGAAAAATTGAGGTCAACGCTTTGCCAATGCTGAGCTTTGTGCCTGGAAACACACATTTCTTTCCTGCATATCTGTCTACCCAACCCTTCTGCAGGGTTTCACAATATTTTCCTGTTTGATGCTCTTTTGGAGGGGAACCATGGCTCTAAGTGCAATGGTAGATGCAGTAATTCGGTGACCTTAGAGAAACTGCTGCTTGCAGCTCGCTGGGGAGAAGAAGGGGCTGCTCTTCACGATGGAAAAGCAGTTTTGTTTATACCCTTAGCCAAACACTGACTTACCCCAAGGGCAAGCAAGAGAAAGTGATTTATATGTATATCTTACTTCTGCTATACCTACAGAAAAGCACCCGTGATGAAGCAGATTTCCTACAAAGCTTTGAGTGCTTCCACAGCAGATACGTATTTTACCCAGAACAGCATCTGGCAGAGTTTCTAAAGAGGTTTTTTTAAATTATTTTATTTAAGTAGGGCTCCTTGCTTCTGGTGGTGATGCTGATACGTCATGGGACGGGCATGAGCCCAGACACTGATCTCAGCTGGCCCTGGAACTTCTTGTCCTACGAGGAGGGCAGAATTTCACCATCCCTTAGACTATGGGGTTTTTTTGGGTTTTTTTCGTGTAAGAAGTTTCCCAAAGCTTTCTGGAGGAAATGCTCAAAAGGACAGAAATTCAAGAAGATCTGGGCTGCAAAGGGATAAATGGGTGCTCAGTCATGTGCAAACATTCCCTACAGATAGCAACCAGTAGAGCAGGAGGACATTCTCCTGCTGTTTTTTTTCTAAATTAATATCCAAACAATCCTTCCTTAAACTCTTCAAAATTGGTCAGATGGATCAGAGCGTAGCACTGGCAAAAAAAAAGTGCAGTTGTTTTAGCCTGAAGTACATTATTCTCTCTCAGGAGCCATTTATAAAGTTAATATTCCCATCAGCCCTAATAAAGAACCTTTCCCCTAAGATATAGTGTGCCACCCTTGCACGCCGAGCAGGTTCTGCTAATATACATCATCCGTAACGACTTTAAAGTGAACCGAGCTTCGGGAGGATAAATCAGGCACGTTGCATCCAGTATCGCACTCATCCCACAAAGTGCTGAGCAATTTCCACCCCACTACCTCCAAAGACCATGGCACCTTTGCAAACCTGGCAGCATATATAACCCAGGAGCAGATCTTTATATCCCCAGAAGCGTAACTGGTATATCAGGTCACGTTTTCCCAGCCAGGTGAAACCCAGATTTCCCCAAGAATCACTCATTCCTGCGGAAACACAGGCAGGAGAAATGAAGAATTATTCTGCACCAGACAGTGCACGGACTTGTTTAGACGTGAAAGTTTCGACACCGTTCCAAGATAAAATATATGTGAAAGATAATTAAACAGGCTGGAGTACGGCCAAGACATCGAGATGAGCAGAATTTCACCTACTAAGCGCGTCCCAGCAACTAAAATAACATGCGAAACCATAGCGTGATGCCTCCTCCAAAAGAACAATTTGCTTTGTTTAACTCCTCATGACGCGCCGGTCGCCAGAAAACACTGACCCGCAGCCGGCAAAAGGCTTGGGAAGCTCACAAGATGTTTCACATCGTGGTGTGAGCACTGAAGCACCCAGGAGGGATCTGGAGAGGTAAAAACCCCGGCAGTAAACACAGAACAAAGTTGTGTCCCACCAGTGGGCTCCAGAAAGAGCTGGGGAAAAGCATCCTGCAAGCAAACCACAGGCAGACGTTGGTTTGGCTTCTAATTACGGGTTCAGGCTGCTTTTTTTCCTGCCAGACAACTCTGAGGACTTTACAGAGCCAGGGTTGGAAAGTGCCTAAAATCCTTTTGGCCAGTAAAGAGGTTGCAGTGAGATGGTGGGTGAGGCTGGATGCAGGAGCAGCAGCTAACCCTGAGTCACATGGACAACTGGTGGTAAAAACGGGGTTTCGCGGTAGGAACAAAACGAACTGCCCTCCAGCCTCATAGAACCACAGAACAGTTTGGGTTGAAGGGACCT
>VWYH01008818.1:27959-47745 GCA_013399365.1 Pampusana beccarii | reverse complement strand
CAACAGGCCCTGCTCAAAAGTCAGTCCCCATCTTTCTTCTTGGCCCCTTTTCAGTCCGGAAAGGCCGCACTAAGGTCTCCCCGGAGCTTCTCTTCTCCAGCTGAACAGCCCAGCTCTCTCAGCCTGTCCCACAGCAGAGCTGTTCCAGCCTCTCATCATTTCTGGGGCTCCTCTGCCCCTCTCCAGCAGGTCCATGTGTGTCCTGTGCTGAGGACCCAGAGCTGGACCAGCACTGCAGGTGGCATTTCAAACATCCTCAGGGTACAAGCCACTTCTAAGGAAAGGCTCCTGATTCATATCTCCTGTGAACTGGCACCAGTTTCGTGGTTTCATCATCAGGCACACGTGACTCCTCCTGAAGAAAAACAACCAGTGCGACATCTCCTGCCAGCTCCCTAAAGAGGTGCAGCAAAAGGAGCAGGACCATTGCTCTCTAGGGAAGGCAGGGAGTCCCACCTCCAGGTGAACCAGGAGGGTGGCTGTGAGAACAACCTCAACGCACACAGGGCTTGTCTGGTGCTACATGTTGCTATGCACAGGAATCAACACGCAAGCACTGTTTCAGTGCCCCGCCAAAGAAATTGTCACGTCCATGAAGTTGCTTGCACCATGCTGCGTTTCCTTAAGCAAACTGGGCTATGCTGAGTATACAACACTTTCTGACACCAGAGGTGAGAGCAAACCATTGCTCGCATCTGACTTTGGGATGCAGCTATTGAATCATAGAATCAAAGAATCATTTTGGTTGGAAAAGACCTTCAAGATGATCAAATCTGACCATTAACCCAGCATTGTCAGTACCCCACGTCCTTGAGAACCTCATGTCCGTCTGTCCAACCCTCCAGGGATGGTGACTCCAGCACTGCCCTGGGCAGCCTGTTCCAATGCCCCACAGCCCTTTGCGGAAGAAATTGTTCCCACATCCAACCTCAACCTCCCCTGGTGCAACTTGAGGCCGTTTCCTCTGCTCCTGGCGCTTGTTCCTGGGGAGCAGAGCCCGACCCCCCTGGCTCCAAGCTCCTTTCAGGCAGTTCAGAGATCAGAAGCAAGGCACCTGCACATAAATGCACCAGGTATCTGTGTGCAATGCCAAAAAGATGACCTGCAGCACCTCTCCTACCTCTTTTGGCATTTCCTGTGGGAAGAAGAAATAAGGCACCGCAGACAGGGCCACGAGACTGGCTGCCACCAGGAAACCAAGCCACCAGGCTCCGACCCACCGCGGGTCCTTGTTTGTGAGCTGGACTTCACCTGCAACACAGATGGAGAGATGGGCATCAAATAAAAGGTGAACAGAGAGACCCCAGCGCACTGAAGGATGCTGATGGGTGGTCCCAGTCACCCCAAATGTCAGCATGCTCCAACGTGGTGACTCCCAACCTGGCGACCATCTGGTTTGGGTCTGAGCGGCATCTGCACTTGATTCATCCCATGGTGCTAAATCACATTTCATTCTTCGTGATCACCATGGTGTCTAAAAGCCTACTCAGCCCTTCGGATGGAGACAACTGGGACAGGGATTCCCTAGAGCTGGAAAGGCAAAGGAAAGCATCCCCATCACAGTTTTTTCAGACAACAGACACCCATGTTGGGAAAAAGCTTGGAAATGCTCACTCGGTGGGATTAGGGCATGATGTCTGTCAGGACAGAAGGAAAAATAGTTTCTTAATATTAAAATGGAGTTACCTCCATTTAACTTTCGGCATCCTGTTCACAGCTGGACTTGGACCTTGGAGCTCTGCCCACCAGTCTGGTCCACCAGCCAGTGCCTGATTTGCAGCTCAACCAAAGAAAATGATCTTTAAAAACACTTTAATAAAGATTATATCCCTTTCTCCTGAGTGCCTTCCTTCAGTTCTCCCAGCCTCCTCTCCTGTCATCCTCAGGGCATTCTGCCAGAGATAACATTTTCTGTTGGGGGGGTACTTGGCATAAATAAAACAAGATATGCCAAAGCCAAAATGCAAATTCACAACAGGGCGAGTCTGAAACAAGAAACATTTCTACAGAAAAAGGGGATACCTGTGGTTAGATAGCATTAACGAGGAAGCGCAGGAAATGAGTCCTCCCAGAAACCTCTTCCTTAACCACGATTTTTAACATAAATGAGATATTCTTGCTGGGGGGTGCAACTAAAACTGCAGTCAGTTTACTGGATTTCGGTACAGTGGATACTGCCACATCTGATCTCCCATCTCTGGAAGTAACAAGTGATAGGGCAAAGACATTTGATAATCTTCTCCCTGTGTGGTGCGTTCAGCAAATTGGGATTTTAAATCTCTTCTTGAATAAACACTAAGTATTTTTTTTTCCTATGAAAATGTGAGGTTAAATTAGATTTAGCATTAAGCTGCCACAGCTTGCTTGCTTTCCCCAGTAGGCTGAAGACATCTCTAGGCTGAAGATAGCTCTGAAACTGGGTGTTTTCCAGTTCAGGCTGCTCGGGCACATTTCTCATTCAATGTCCTTCTGCAGAAGACAACTTAGAGGAATCGAGCATCAGTCTCCAGGGATGGGGCATTCACCACCTCTCTAGGCAACCTGGACCAGCCTCTCACCACCCTCACGGTCAAAAATTCCTCCCTTATGTCTGGCCTGAGGATGCACCTTCATCCCCTGGAGATCAGGATGCTCAAAGAGGTGCTGGACCACTGCTGGCTCAGTAAATGGGATGCAGGGAGGAGGATGCTGGTGGGTCTCCAAGGGCACGTTCACTCACCTCCGGTGACTTTGTCGATGTCGACATAAAAACGCAGCATGGCAGAGCCCAGCATGAAGGCCACCCCTGGCCCGATGACGGTGAAGGAGAACAAGATCCCTGCAGAGGGGCGAGAGCAGAGAGAGGCTCAGTCATCCATGAAGGGACCAGGGGAACAGGAGATGCCTTGAGGCAGCACCAGGATCCACCCCATCTGCCTCCAGGCTATTTCCCTGGCAGTTTTCTTATCTCACATCTTTAAAAGGATAACAACCCCCATGCCTTCCAGGCTCCCTTGGCAGGAAAGGTTTTGCAAAACTCAGATCTTCCCTGCCACTTTTCTTCATCCTCCCAGAAATCCAGGAAATACGCTCAGGAACACAATGTGCCCCTTAGCATAAGAAATCCAGGAAACGTAAAGATCTTTTACAAGGTTAAGGAGATAAAAGTTATCAGCAAACTCTCCTAGGTGAATTACTGATAAAAAAATAAACACATGTAAGATTAAACTCCTGTCTTAAAGGTGATCCTTTCAAATATCGTTCAGAGGTTTGGAGCATCTACCAGAGTAAAATTTGATGTGGTACTTCCAGTCTCTGGACAGCAATGACTTGGTTTTGGGACACCCTTGCTGTCCCATTCAGTTCAAAAGGCCCTCACAGATAATAGGTGGAAAAGGGCTGGAAGGACCTGCAAGGACCATCTCGTCCATCCCACCACCCTGGGACATCCCTCGCAGTTCTGTGTCCAAGCAGTTCCCCAGCACCCCCTTCCCTGAAGGACACTTTCCACCTCCCAGATGGTCAATCTTGCTTTTTTAGCTTCCTATAATTTTCTCTACATCTAAATAAAGTCTTCCTTGCTGCATTTTGAGCCCACAGCTGCCTCCTGTGAACACAGAGATCAGATTCTCCCTCTTTGTCTAAGTATTCTTGGAGGAGGACACAGTTATCGTGTCCTTCTCCAGCTTATCACCCTCATGCCAAAAATCCCAGCATCTCCCCTAAATCACATTTTCCAGCACTGCTGGTCTATCTGCAGTCTGTCCAAGCTTGAGGCAAACAAACCATTTTTGCAGAAACCTTCCTAGCACTGGCTGCAGCAGAAGGGCTATGGCAAGCTCTGCTCTCATTAACGCAAATTAATATTGTCTATCCTTCCTATAGATGAGTAATTCTGGTTTCCCATCTCCCCACAACCACCCCAGCCTTACCCAGATAGAGGGGGGAGTTTCTCTCACTGGCGAAGTCGTCGATGTAGGAGATCCCGAAGGGCTGGATGGGGACACCACCAACACCCAACAGCGCCTGGGCGATGAACATGACCAGGAGAACCTCGTGGTTCTCCCTGGCAGCGTGGGGGGTGCAGCCGGCATCGCTGAGGTTCCCCTGGGGCCCCAAGACCCCAGGCTGGCACAGGTCGGTGGTGTTGCTGAACATGCCTGAGATGACAAGGACAACAGGTTTAAGGAGCTTAGTCTGGAGAAAGAACTTCCCTAAGACGCCAGCAAGCATGTAGATGTGCACCCAGTACATGCCAAATGGAAGAAAATGCAAAGAAAGTGCAAATATTATTGTGTAGGTGTTCACAGAAAGATGGATGCATGTGCCATGAAAGGCCACCTCCATGGAAAAAGCAGAGCTGAGGTCACTTCCAGGACTTATGATAGATTTTTGCAATAAAGGTAGGTGAGCAAAACTGCAGATTTCATGAATAGCTACTCAGGAAATGAGAACTCGTTTTACCCAGAAATGGAACGCAATGCTGCCTAAGTGGAAGTGCTGATTCTAGCACTCTCCTCTTCCTTAAAACACTGGGGGAAGGGATGTTTATAGCAGGATTTCCATGGTTATGTCCCCAAATCATATAGAACTCTTAGTGCTCAACACAGGGCCACTGGCACCAGCACTCCTGAAATGCGTGGTTAATTGTTTCCAAATTGTTGTTAGCACCTGACCCCTGTTTGCAATTTTTTCACCTTATTTAGTCTTCCTCTGGTGTCTGCAGCTGAGTGAACCAGCTGTGCTCTCTGATGAGCAAGAGAAAAGCTGTTTAGTGGAGGTTTCTAGAAGATTTGCTGGAGCTTCATGGCAGGATTAGGGAAGGTAATGTGAAAGTGGTTTTTCTCCTTTCTTACTTTTCCCATCCTTTCACCTTTCAGTGAGAAAATCCCAAATCCACCCTGACCTGCTCCTCCATGGGTGATTTACACTTTCAAGTTCCTCTCAAAAGAGGTTGTTTTTTTTCTGGTGGGATCTAAAACCTCAAAGACAGCTCAGGGAGATGGGAAGACAGGTGAGGTGGCCTCAAGCAGAAGTTAGGTGTGAAATCAACTTTTCCCCATTGCAAACAACAGGTTTCACCCCCAAAACTTCTCCGTTGGGTTGAATCAAGCTACTTCCCGTACCTCTTGTTTCCTTCCTGTGAAGGGCTACGGAGTTCATGAGACCTTATCTATGTTAGGAAAATCAGGGAGCAGCTCATAGAAGATGAGAGCTCTGACGGTTGGAGAAGACTTTCCTGCTACCTAGTCACTGTCTGCTGCATGGATGTGCAGAAGACAATGGGAATCAAAGGCAGAACCTGTGTTTTGATGGTTTTCATGCCCTCACTTGTGGTTTCAGCTGTCCTCTGGCTCTTATTCCCACCAGCAGCTGTTGCCTCTCAGGACTGAGATTATTTAATTCCCAGAAAATTAAAATTGCTTGAGGACAAACCTACAGCTTGCAGCTCCCAACCCCACAAGGGTAGGTAATTTCCTTTTTTCTATCCCAAAAGGCATAAAATTAGTTCCTAGAGTACCTACTGGCAACAGACTGATCATACTCATAGGGTCCAGTTATGAAGTGAGGGAGAGACATGAGGAACCCGGCCAAGGAGACGAGGATGGCACCGCAGCCGATGAAACGAGGTCTGTGCACTCGGCTCCCGAAGTAGCTTATGAAGACGATGAGCAACGTGTTCCCAACCTGCAGCAGGACACATAGACCAAGAGGTCTCACAAGGGAATGACGGGAGCATGAGAAGAGCGTTGGCCAGGTGGACTAGGGGAATCGAACTGGTTCTCACCTCATTGAAGGACGCGAGCAGCCCTGATGTCTGGCTGGAGAGGCCATACCGTTTCTCAATAGTTGAGATGGAGCTCTTCAGATAGCCGGAGACCAGGAGCTGGGAGAGCTGTAGGAGTCCATGGCAGAAAACAAAGAACTGACAACACAAAAAGAGAACGTCCAGCACAATTACTGAGAGCTGCAAGATAAAGACATGAACTACAAAAAAAGCCCTTGAGGTGCTGGAGCGAGTGGAGAGAAGGGAACGGAGCTGGGGAAGGGGCTGGAGCACAAGTGTGATGGGAGCGGCTGAGGGAGCTGGGGGGTTAACCTGGAGAACAGGAGCTATGGGGACACAGGGGCGCAAAGAAACAGCCTCAAGTTGCACCAGGGGAGGTTGAGGTTGGATCTGGGAACAATTTCTTCCCCAAAGGNTTCCAACCAAAACCATTCTATCATTCTACAACAAATGGCATCTATTACACAAAGGCACAATTATTGAACATGAACCTTTGACCACGAGCCTTTGAAATATTACCCTCACTCCTGCCATCAGAGGTCGTCTGAAATTAGGTCAGGGCTATTAAAGAGTCCTCTGCCAAACATGACAATAAGGTTGGTATTTGTAAGGAGAGCGTAGTCTCTTCAGCTGAAAGTGGCTTTGGACAAAGAGACCATTTCACTTGGGATGCTGTGAGTTTTTGTTGGCCTTGACCCTGAGACCCATCAGCAGAAGTGGGAGGTTGCACAACCGCCTTGCTCCCATCCAGCCTGCGGCAGGCAGCCTTCCCCAGTGCTGGCAGGAGCTCTTCTGGGTCAGGAATGAGCCCTTCCAAACACGGCAACAAACAACTTCTTCAGAGAAAGTCAGGAGAAGGTCAGGGAGAACAATTCAGACTTTCTGTTTTCGCTTCCTTCTTGCGAAGCCCTGGGTGGAAATGATGTATCCCCTTTGGGAAAATGTGATGGTTCTTTTCTGCTTCCAGAAGGAAACCTTGTCAAAGATCATCATCATCATCACCTGGAAAATCATCTGACCTCATCTCCTCCAGAGTTTGGGATGTACTGGTGCTGGGCTGCTCAGGCGAACACGTGGCTCGAGCTGCCCCATTACTGAGAGCAGCATCCATCTCCTTGCTCCTTACACTGAAATATTTCATGAGTGATGAATGAACTGTCCCGGGGGGATGGAAACCACCTCCTCCTCATCCACAGCTCTGCAAAATACTCAGGGAAGAGCCAGCGGGCCGTGTCCCTCCCTACTGCCGTGTGGTTCTACACAGGCAGCCTTCCACCCCCCAAAATGAGTTAAAATAAGGTGGCCAACCCAAACTGTTGCATGTGTAAGAAGGACATAAAGCTACTGGAGAGTGAGGAGCAGCTGAAGTCCCTGGGTTTGTTCAGCTGGAGCAGAGGAGGCTGAGGGCAGAGCTCATGGGGCTGCAGGTTCCTCAGCAGGAGCAGGAGGGGCAGGGCTGAGCTCTTCTCGGTGACAGGGACAGAATGCAGGGAACGGCAGGAGATGTGCAGGGGGTCAGTGGGACATTCAGAACAGTTCTGCACCCAGAGGGGCTGCACACCAAACAGGCTCCAGGGAGGGGGCACGGCCCAACCTGACAGTGGTCAAGAAGAGACTGGACAAGGTGCTCAGACACAGGGGTGAGCTGTGGGGTGTGCTGTGAGGGACAGGAGCTGGAACCCGGGATCCTGTGGGTCCTTACAACTCGGAACATTCAGTGCCCTAAGGAGACGGACCACTCGTCTCTGCGGGACAGGCTGAATATCCCTGGAACCTGCAGAGCTGCTGCCCAAAGCCGCAGGGTGCGACTTCTGGTAGATGTTTTTGCAGTTGCTGGCTGGAGCAGGGCATTGCTCTGCATGTTTTGCAGCCAGCTCCCACCAGCCAGGAGCCTTTCCTGGAGAAGCTGCTCAGCTTGGCCTGGCTTTCTGCTGTGTCTCGTTCTGATCCAGGTCTGAAGTGTGGTCACTGCCAAACCAGACTGCTTGGTAAGCAGATGGACTATTTGCAGTGCAAAAAGAGACAATAGCATCATAGAATCACAGAACAGTTTGGGTTGAAGGGACCTTCCCAGCTCCCCCAGTGCCCCCCCTGCCATGACAGGGACATCTTCACCAGCTCAGGTTGCTCAGAGCCCTGTCCAGCCTGGCCTGGGATGTCTCCAGGGATGGTTCAGCCACCACCTCTCTGGGAACCTGGGCCAGGCTCTCACCACCCTCATTGTAAAAAACAGGATGGTCAGGCCCCTTCGGCTCCCTGATAGCGCTGGGGTACGGGTGCCACCACCAGAAGTGATGTGTTGGCATCACGCAAAGCAGGATGACATCCAGGACCTTCCCCCTTCCAGGTTCGTGTCACTACTGAAGGGTGGACCATGTTTGGAATAGGAAAATGTCACCCAGCCAAAGGAAAGCGTTCCCACAGTCAGCTTTCCTAAAACTCCTGTGTTCCTGCAGGACATGCTGGCTAAGTCAAGGCACCGTTTCCTGAATACATAAGTCCAGATGGAAATGTTGAGGCCAGATGCATTTTTTTTCCAGGCATCTGCATTCACATTTGGGTATCCAAAGCCAGGACCTTCACGGCATGTTGGTTTACAGCAGCTCAGCAGACACCCACCACTTCCCTTCACCCCCTTGAGCACAGGAGGTCAAAATGGGTTGGGGATTTGGTATTTTGTTCATCCTGATCTGGACAGACTAAAGCACAGAGAAGAGAGATGGCCCTGCAATGGACTTGCAGTGGCTTCGTGTCAGCACTGGGCAAGGACCCCACTTGTTCTGTTTCCAGGGGCTGTTTGCTGTTAGCCACCAAATCACAGCACAGCTGGTGATTTGCCAGGAAAAGAAGGAACAGCCTCGTGGACTTTAGATCTGCTGGAGAGAGATCTACGACCCTGTTTGTCTTCGGCTGCACACGATGCTGCGTTTTGTCCTGCTGCAAAAGTCTCTCGTTTACATTTGTGTCTCTGACCGGGACATCTGGCTCTCTGACTTGTATGGCCCAGACAGACGGCCTTCACGCCTGGAAGGACAGAGCACCACTGACACCAGTGTGACCCTATAAACAGAGGGGGAGATTTACTGAGGAGCAACTTCTGCAGAGCATAAGCTCAGCTCTGCTTGACAGACACAGGGCACAAATACCTACAGCACCTCCAGGTTCCCAGAGGTCGTATGGACACACACACCAACGTGGTGCTGGAGCGAGTGGAGAGAAGGGAACGGAGCTGGGGAAGGGGCTGGAGCACAAGTGTGATGGGAGCGGCTGAGGGAGCTGGGGGGTTCAGCTGGAGAACAGGAGCTGAGGGGAGACCTTCTGATCTCTGAACTGCCTGAAAGGAGCTTGGAGCCAGGGGGGTCGGGCTCTGCTCCCCAGGAACAAGCGCCAGGAGCAGAGGAAACGGCCTCAAGTTGCACCAGGGGAGGTTGAGGTTGGATCTGGGAACAATTTCTTCCCCAAAGGGCTGTGGGGCATTGGAACAGGCTGCCCAGGGCAGTGCTGGAGTCACCATCCCTGCAGGGTTGGACAGACAGATGAGGTTCTCAGGACATGGGGCAGTGCTGGGGTGGGGGAACAGGTGGACTCCATGATTTTGAGGGTCTTTTCCAACCAAATTGATTCTATGTGCTTCTCCTATCCCAGGAGACCTCAGCAGGACTAAACCTACAGACAAACCCTGCTTTCATCTACATCCTTCCCTGCCAGCAGAGCTTCTCCATACTCGCAGCAAAAAGAGGGAGAAGCAGGAGACCGCGGTGTTTTTAAGAATAAAGGCATCACACTGAAATCAAATTATGTTTGCTTATCAGTTCCCAGGAAGCAAACCTGCCAACCTAGAGCATCCCTTTCCACCCTCTCAAAGTACAGGCTGTATTTACGAGCTTAATGTGGGCTTGAAAGGGAGGTGTGACACCAAGAGCCATGATTCAAACCTGCTCCATTAAAACCCGTGTCTGCAAGCCTAATTTTGGTTGAGTCCCAAAGCCTGAGTTGTGCTCTGATGCTAAGGCCGATGAGCACAGACTAACTTGCACCCATCCTACCAATTTCACTGAGTTTTCACAATAGGGTGGTTCCACCCAAAATGCTTGCTGGGGATGGTGCCCAGTCCTCTGCTTCCCAGGTTTTTAAGGAAAGCAATAGCTGGCCCAGGGGCAAGCCATGGAGTAGGTGACGATTTAAAGGTGCAGCCTCTGTAATGCTGAGGTCTGCTCGGGGTCTTGGGATGCAAAAAGCCCCCTCCATCCCTGGAGGAGCTGATGTGAGAACCAGAGTCAGCATGTCCAGACATGGTCCCAGGAATACGGACACAACACGATGCTCATTGTAAAGAGGATTTTGGTTTTCTCCCAGCGAGCTGCTGCTTGCAGCTCCAGTCATCCAGACCAAAACCCTATGCTGGAAGAAGGATCCTTCACTTTCTGCAACCCACAGAGCAGCCAGCACCTGTGACCCCTTCAGTCTTCACTCTGAGGGTTCATAGAACCATAGAGTAAAATCACAGAGGGGTTTGGGTTGAAGGGACCTTCCCAGCTCCCCCATTCCCCCCCTGCCATGACAGGGACATCTTCACCAGCTCAGGTTGCTCAGAGCCCCGTCCAGCCTGGCCTGGGATGTCTCCAGGGATGGTTCAGCCACCACCTCTCTGGGAACCTGGGCCAGGCTCTCACCACCCTCAGCACAACAATTTCTTCCTCATGTCCGGCCTGAATCTCCCTCCTTTAGTTTCAAACCATCACCCCTTGTCCTATCCCAACAGGCCCTGCTCAAAAGTCCATCCCCATCTTTCTCGTCGGCCCCTCTGAAGTACAGAAAGGCCACACTAAGGTCTCTGTGGAGCCACAGCCTGGAGGTCAGGACTTCCAGGGGATAAAGATGCAGACTTGGAGTGAAGAGAGCTCCTGCACTGGAATCTGCCATGCACTCTTACAGGCTTCTCTTTCCCTTTTCTGCAGGAAGCAAATCAGTACTGCAGGTCCTGGGGAACACAGCAAAGAGCTAAATCCTGGGTCAGGGCAAGAGAATTAGGATGGTGTTGGTGGTGGGACATTCCAAGGGTAGCTCAAGGAAACCAGAGGAGGAGAACATGGGGTCTGGGTAACACCAGGAGCTGGTGGGATGGTTAAAGACAACCCAGCCAGGACCCTCAAGTATGCACCGTGTCCCTCCGAGGGAGCGGAGGTGGTGGAAGAGCTGCAAAGGCATCAGACCACAGTGCAAACAGCAGCATGAAACAAAGGGAAGGAGATCCCCAGGGGCTGCCTGGAACAGCTTCCTGAGATCAAGCCATCGATAGCAGGTTTTAATTAAACATTTCAACCTCTGTTCTTCAATGTGTGCCTTTTTACAAAGGACTGCTAAACCAAACACTTTAGAAGGGCCAGCGTCTGACATGTCTGCACTCCGTGTGTTGAAAGAGCAAAGACCAAGAGATTTATAAAAGCCTGGATACCTGGATGGTAGCTGCACAAAGGTTTTCAGACACAAGTCAGAACCATAGCCTGGAGCAAGCAGGGGAACATTTAGAATGTCAAAATAGAGGTGGAAATGTTTGAGAAGGAAGAAACAAACAGGAATGTGAAGACGATTGCCTATGTTTTCTCCAACTTCCGCTGCAATTTTAAGTCAAATAGGTCTGGTAAAATGTCACAAAAAAACTTGGCTTTTCGCAGGATCTGCCAGATTTTCTGTGTTTCCCGTTTCTCCAAGATGGTGGTTTACTTTCCTAAGGCAGCGAAGTGGGAGGTCTTGCAATTAAAGCTCTTCAAGGCCAAGTCTCCTTCTTGCTCTTCAGGGAGCCGTTGTAGGCAACCACCCTAACCACAGGGCATTTTTAGTCTGGGGAATATTCTAATGAGTGAGAAACAGAGAGACGGTAATTGCTAGTGTGTGATTTCCAGATTGCCCCGTGGTAGCTGTGATGACGGCGGTGGGTGGTCGAGTCCCAACGCTGTGTCCATCACAAGGTTCCTCTGAGACCTCCCATGATATACGGTGTAGGGTCGACCCCATGCAGACCCAGATGCCACCCTGCACCTTTCTCAGCTGGGTTTGGAAGATAACCCATGCCAGAGGGCAGGTAGATCCTCTTGCACGGCCTTTCTGTGCCATCTAGTTACCTTTCCCAAGGACTTCACGCTGGGGTCCCTCCGTACCTGGACTTGGGACTGGTGGAATCAGCCAGCCTGGGTCTGATGAGCTACCCCAGCAGTGGGGGAACATCAGAAGGTGACCTGGGTCTGCAGACACCAGCGTTTTCCCAAGACCTGGATTTCGACAGCAGAACAGACTCATGGAAAGACAGGAGCAGCCCCAGAACTGGGTGCTCACAGAAGCAACCCCAAGCCCAGCTTTCTGGCACTTCTTTCCCATTGTGGGCCAAGCCACGCTCACATCCTTTCCCTTCTACACCAAAAGAATTAAAACAACTCAGAGAATCCAAACGAGCGCTTGTGTAGGCTGAGGAGGAAGGAAGGGAGAGTTTTTTTAATGTTTTTTTTTTTTTAATAAACATCCGTGAAGCATTATTGTTGTTTTAAGAGCCTCCTCAGGTTCTGCGTTGGGATAACACCAAATATCACACTAGACCAGGGACAGAGAGTGTTTGGTATCAATGGATCCCTGAAAAACCAACGCCTTTGCAGAGCCAGGGTGCAAAGCAACCTTCCTCCTCCGGATCTGTGCTACTACTGCTTCCCAGCACCCATGAGTCACAGAGAGTGCCCAGGACATCCAGTGCCCCAGAGGGAAGGGCAGCACCCCTGGTGAGGAACCCTCAACCACAGGCGATGACACCCCAACCCAACGCCTACACCCTCCACAACCAGCACCGGGATGGGGCCATCGCTGCTCTACCACAGGTTGAACGAGGAGCTTCTCTGCAACCAAGAATTTTTGGAGGAACTTGCTGCTTTTCTGTATTTCTCTGTATTCTTAAATATATTTTTACAGGCTTTCCATTGCTAAGCCTTACATTGTGTTGGCAAGGTGTCACTGTTCCCACTCCACACGTGTAAGAGAACAGAGAAATGTACTCAATCCTAGACAGCCAAAAAATTTATAGAATCATAGAACAGAAGCATAGAATAAATTGCAGAACTGGGGATTAAACATCAATATCTCCTCTCTTCACGGTCTGAAAAAAACTTCTTACAAAGGTTCCGTTGTGCTTCTAGTGTTGATTGCGCAGTTTGGCAACAAATCCTCCAGGTAAAGGCTCTGAAAGCCACACACAGTCTTGCCTCAGTTGCCACAGGGAAGTCCCCATCACGTTGTTGCCGTGTGTTTGGGAGACTTTTGCTGCTATTTTAGGAAAGGGTTTTGTGCCTTTGCACATGATAAAATCCCATGCGATGGGCTGTGCTTACATAGAGGAGAAAATGGGTCTGGGGCAAATCAGCTTGTTCCAGTTTCACAGATTCAGAGAATAGTTTGGGTTAAGGGACCTTCCCAGCACCCCCAGTGCCCCCCTGCCATGACAGGGACATCTTCACCAGCTCAGGTTGCTCAGAGCCCCGTCCAGCCTGGCCTGGGATGTCTCCAGGGATGGTTCATCCACCACCTCTCTGGGAACCTGGGCCAGGCTCTCACCACCCTCAGGACAACAATTTGATTTAACCTGCTCTGATGGACCATAGGAATTCATGGCAGGGATCTCTAAAGGCTCAGGAACCATCAGCCCCAGGATCGTTCCCAATACGGACAGCTTTGAGTTATGCCTCTCAGTTGCCTTTTGACACGTGGCAACTAGTTTTCATGACACACTCTCTCTCCAGAGAGATATATATATCTTTAAAAATTGCAGTGCTGTGATTTTTGGTCCTTCAGCCACTTCAAACACATAAACCACATTGAGAAATGGTTTTGTGTTTCTGCAAGAAACATTCAAACCCTGGACTTGAGGCTGTGTGTTCTGAGGAAGTCATTTAGAAACCGGACAGGCTGGCCTAACTTCTTGAAAAAATTTTAAAAGAAAAAAAGAGATCTGAGGAAAACATCCTGTGTTAACTGTGGGCCTGGTGACATGCATGGTGAGGTCAGCTCTGCCTTTGGGGTAAAAGCAGTTCAGCAGTTCAATGGGAAACATAGAATTGGAAGAGAGGATTTTCTCTCCTTGTCCATGGGCTGCAGCCAGGATAACACCTGGCAACGTCAGGAGAACACCTGGAAATGGCTTCACTGGGGTTGGTCCCAGCCTGATGCTGCTGCACCTGGGTCAGGGCAACCCCCGGTGTCAGTCCAGGCTGGGGATGGAGGGATGGAGAGCAGCCCCAGGAGAAGGACTTGGGGGTGCTGGGGGTGAAAGATTGGCCATGAGCCGGCAACGTGCGCTTGCAGCCCAGAAATCCACCCGTGTCNTAGCGAGTGGGCTCTTGGCAGGTCACTTGGCTTCTGGCTCATATTCTGTGTAAGTGGATACAATAAAATTAAAGAGCGAGTATAAACAAAGAAAGTTTATTTATAAAACGTCCCTGGAAGTTAATTATTCTTCGGGCTGTTACGCAGGTTTTTCAACTCCAGATGCAGCTGCCGGATCCGAATGTCTTTCTGCGAGAGCTCGTCCTTCAGCCGCCGGATCTCGTCCTGCTGTCGGAAGAACATCCGAAGGAGCTGGAAGGGAAAGAGGGAGCTGGAGGGACCCCTTTTGCTGGTGAAGATGTCCCTGCCCATGGCAGGGGTGGCACTGGGGAGCTGGGAAGGTCCCTTCAACCCAAACCACCCTGTGATTCTGTGGTTGTAGCCATCCCTGCATCCTCTTTCAAAGCTGCTCTGACCTGAAGAGATCGGTCATAATTTCCCTGCTGAGCTTTCCAAACAGAAACCCAGCAGCAGGGTGTCTCTCAGGGTAGGCTTCAGGGACCATTCAGAAAGCAACAGACTTCAGAAAACAACCGACCATTGTCCTGCCCAGGTCTGGTCTGCAACAACCCCCACCAAGAATTTCCTCTATGTCTCCATTCACACAGACACCCTTGCTAAGGAAAAGAGACATCGATTCCTCTCACAGGCCCGAGATGACTTTGCACCTCAGTGTTTTTAATCTTTGAAGTTTCCAGCTCCTTTAAAAAGACTCTGCGAGGAAAAAATCCATGCGATTTTATTTTTAAAGATGATGCTGCTGGCAAGTGAAAAAACAAAACAACACCAAAAAACCAAACCAAACAAACAAACCCACCAAACTCTTCCCCACAAAAATGGCAGACCTGAAGCCTTTAAGACTGGCCATCATCTTTTGCTCTACAGCCTGGTGAGACTGTCTAACAAGTCGGGGTAACTGGCTTCCGACACACCAAATGCAGCAATGAATTAATGATAATGCTATAATTACTCATAAAGCACAATTATTCAGCCAAAAGAGAACGAACCAGATGCCGCGGGACAGAGGGAGCCACCCCAGGTGCAGCCCATGGTTCTGCAAAGGGCTCCTCAAACATTCAGCTGGAAAGGACCTGAGGTTGCACCGAGCCAAGCAGGACACTCACAGCATTGCATTTCCATAAGACTTTGAAGAAGGAAGGTTTATACGGCTGGCTCTTGTTTACATTAAAATTACATGAAGAGACAAGAGAGAGAATGAGGAATCCAGTCTCCCAGCTTACCAGGTCAATACCAACTCTCCCAAGTAAATGAAACCATCATTTCCTGCACACCTTTGCAGCGACACACTAAGAAGAGCTCATGTTAAATCAGGTATGTGCATACCGCAGGCGTAAAAAGAAAATCCCCAAACCTGTGGCTGCATAATAACAGAAAAAGCATTTTCCACCTTGTTCTCCATCTATTCAGCCAGTTTCTGATCTGCTCCCACCACCTTTGGCTCCCCCGGAGCTCTGCGTCTTGAGCTCCCACTTCACAGTAGTCTGTTCCTGCAGCAAAATACTTTGTACCTGTCATCTCTGTTTGTTTAAACAAGAGCTTCTTGAAAGCCGACGCTTACAAGCCAAACGACACGCTCCATTGAACGTAACAATTGTCATCCAGCTAGACCTACAGCTGGCTCAGCTTTAGTTTGCTGCTTCCTCGCGGTGCACGCGAAGAGCACGAAACTTCAGAAATGTCCTCTTTGTAAGAAAAAGAAGATGGAAATACGAATTTGATTCTGATGCAACCTGAGCACTCACTTTTTCTGACATCACTGCGGCCAACGTTGATTATTATTTCCATTTGGCAGATACTTGTCTTATCTGAATGTTTACACCTTTTTTTTTTCTTTTGTGTGTTGCTACACTTCTCCAACAGCACCTTGTGGCAGAACACCAGTTGCACAAGTGGTGTGATCATTAGCATTACGTGGGATTTTTTTTTAAATGCCATTAGCACTATACAGAGAGAAAATGATTCCCCACCACCTCCATAGCCAAGGATCATGGATCCTCCTCCGCAAGTAACAAGCTGAGGAGTCTCCCTGGCACCAACACAGCCACGGGAAGGATGCGAGAGGCCATGCATATCTGCTGGCAAGCCCGAGATCGATGTGCTGATCTCAAACAGGCAGCACCGGTCACACCACCAAAAGATCTCATCTTCTACTGCATCCAGCCTCACGCCTAATCCCAGCTTTGATAAGGGAAGAAAAAAGGACCTTCACCCAGAGTTCCCCATGACTCAGTGGTTTGGGTGTTCCAGGACAGAGGAAATGTGGCTTGACATCTACGTTAAGCAGGTCAAACTGGTCCTCTGCCTTCCCTGGGCACCTCTGACCATCACACTGCTGTGCAGAAGTGACCACCACCTCCTGCCGCTACCACCACAAACAACTTTTGGGCCTTCTCCAAAGAGTTTAACGAAGTCCACTCATCTGGTTGCCTGCACTGGACCTGGTGGAGCTCTTGGTTGAAGATATGGAGGAACTACCCCCCTGCATACTGGCCCAGGTTGGCCAGGGAGGTGGTGGCTGAACCATCCCTGGAGACATCCCAGGCCAGGCTGGAGGGGCTCTGAGCAACCTGAGCTGCTGAAGATGTCCCTGCTCATGGCAGGGGTGGGATTGGATGAGCTTGGAAGGTCGCTTCAATCTGAACTATTCTATGATTCTATTATATGACCCCAGACACCCACCAGCAAAACAAGAGGAGCTGGGTGAACTTACATCAAGGGCAGGAGGTATTGCAGGGCTGGTGGACTGAATCATTGCTTAGGACATAGGTTTTCAGTGAACAAATGAAAGCAGGGGCAGGATTTAAGCCAACTAGATGCCACTCCTTGCCTAAATGGGGGCTAATACCCAAAGCCTTGCAGGTTGCTGTGTGCTAAGCTCCAAGAGTGAGCATCGATTCCCCCTTTCCTCCCTCTCTGCTGCCCCGTTTACATACAAGCATTTATCACGGATACCATGAAAAAGCATTTCCACAAAGACCAAGGTTCATGGCTGCTTGAAGATCTGGGATTTGTTTCTCTTGACAGTTTGCTTTGGGCTCCGGGAGTTCCACTGACAGGAGTTAAATACTGCAGAACCTGAAAGTTAAACTTGCGTTGCAACATCGCCGTCCCACCGCTCGCTTTTCGGTGGAGGTGTCTGCACATCCATCCGCTGTGGGGAGCACCCCATCCATTTCCAAACACATTTTGTAAACAGAAATCCTATCAATGCCTTCTGCGGAAAGCTAAACTCCTCTTTACCAGGCCGGTAATCCAAGCGGGGATTATAGAAAGCAGGAGGTATTTACCTTGATACTGAGAAATGGGTTCCTGCAGAGTGTTTTCTGGGACCGCTCTGGGTAGCTGCTCTTTGTGGTGGTGCTTGTCATTCTGTCAGGTCTGCTTTATCCGCCTGCCAAAATAAATCATCCAGCACAATGCTAAGTTGCTCTGCTTGAATTCGCCTTGCTCAGCACAGCAAAATCCTCTCGTGCTTTGCAAACACCCACACAGCAGGCACACGGTCGTCACAAGAAATTAGTAATTATTCCTGTTTTTTTTTTTCGTTTTCTCTCAGCGCTTTGCTTCTGCAAAGCAACAAAGCAGCAAAGCAAAACACTAACATGCTAATCACCAGGGCACCTGAGAGGTTAAAAATTATCGATCGTTCCACTTCAAAGCAACAAAGCAGTGCTGGGCCAGGACCCTGGTATTCGCAAATCACAGACATACCGGAGTATAAACGGGGCCAACGCTGTTCAGCAAGCGCCAGGAGCAGAGGAAACGGCCTCAAGTTGCACCAGGGGAGGTTGAGGTTGGATGTGGGAACAATTTCTTCCCCAAAGGGCTGTGGGGCATTGGAACAGGCTGCCCAGGGCAGTGCTGGAGTCACCATCCCTGGAGGGTTGGACAGACGGAGATGAGGTTCTCAGGACATGGGGCAGGGACAGGGGTGGGGAACGGGTGGACTCGATGATCCTGAGGGTCTTTTCCAACCAAAACGACTATATGATTCTATGATAAGCAAGGACAATATTGTTTAAACCTTATCTGGGTGATTACTGTTCGACTTTCTTATCAGTGACCTGGGTGAAGGGGCAGAGTTCACCCTCTTTCACCTGGCAGGAAGACAAAAGACTGGGAGAAGCGACTGGCGCCGATGATATTTGTGCTGCCATACAGAGAGACCTCAGGGGCTGGAGAACCTCATGAAATTCAACCAGAAGTGCAAAGTCCTGTCCCTGGGGAGGAACAACCCCAGGCACCAGCACAGGCTGAGGCCTGACCGGTTCTGCAAAGAAGGACCTGGGGTTGAATACGAACCAGCAACACTCCCTCATGTCAAGAAAAGCCAGCTGAGCTTCTTCAGGAGCATCTCCAGAGGTTACTTCCAACCTCAGGCATTCTGTGAGCCTGTAATAATTATTTCAATACCAATAGGGGGAAGGTGGATGATTTTTACTGTCCCAAGCAATGGGACTCTAATTGCTCTGATCAACCTTTTCATATCCTTGAATCACACAAGACATCTTGGCTTCTTTTTGTCTGCTATCAACCACACACCTACACTGACCATCCCAATCAGTAAACAGATCTCTGGACCTAATCCCACCCTGAATTACAGCCACAAGGTGCATCCCAGGGTCTTCATAGAGTGCCTGGGACAGACTCTGGTCTCCACCATGGTGGTGCAAATCTCCATGAGCCTTATGCTCCTTCCCATGGCAGTGCAGCTCCACAAACCCCAGAGCAGCTCCTCTGACTTGGTTAGACACCACTGAGACCAGGATCCAGCCTCCGCATTATACATTGCCCTATATCAAGCTGTCTTAGGTATGTTTGCAACGTGCATTACATGGTGACACTGTAGTTGAGGGTCAGAAATACCCACAGCACTTGAAGAGATGGGGAAAGGGGTTGAGAGGAAAAACCCACATGGGTGTTCGCTCAGCCCTTGCATGGTGCTGGAGCCAAGTATGAGGGATCTGCCCAGGTATGAAGATGACACCAAGGCAAGTCCAAGCTCACCATCTGTGGCTGAGGTCACATTTGCTGTTATATATAACAGAATCATAGAATCATAAAATAATATTGGTTGGAAGAGACTCTCAAGATCACCAAGTCCAAGTGGTATGTATCTGGTTTTAGCTCCCCACCACACAGGGCTGATGGTCGCACCAGGGCATGGCGTGCAGAATTGTGCGCATGAGATCAAGCAGTTTTGGAGGTGCTGGCTTCAAATATATACCACCACTGCTCTGCCTAAATGAGGGTGGGCTTTGGGGACTGCTCTACAGAGTCAGAGGCAGGAGGCACAGGCAGCTCCTACCTGCAAGAGGGGGACTCAGCAGGCCCTTCTCCATCCCTCCATACACTGGCTCTCTGATGGATTAGATCCTCCTCTCATAGAATCATGGAATCATAGAATCATGGAATCATAGAATCATAGAATAATAGACTCATAGAATAATAGAATCACAGAATGGTTTGGGTTGAAGGGACCTTCCCAGCTCCCCCAGTGCCCCCCCTGCCATGACAGGGACATCTCCACCAGCTCAGGTTGCTCAGAGCCCCGTCCAGCCTGGCCTGGGATGTCTCCAGGGATGGTTCAGCCACCACCTTTCCGGGAACCTGGGCCAGGCTCTCACCACCCTCAGC
>VWYH01008818.1:0-24451 GCA_013399365.1 Pampusana beccarii | reverse complement strand
TGGGGCAGTGCTGGGGTTGGGTTATGGTTGGACTCAATGACCTTGAGGGTCTTTTCCAACCAAAATGATTCTGTGATTCTGATTCTATGTTTAGAGGGCTGAGGTGGTTGAAGAACGTGGCTAGGGCCACGGGCACATCCCTGCCTGCAGGAGCGAGGGCAGAGGTTGCTCTGAGCTCCTTTCAGACCCGAGGACAACCTGGCAACATCCCTCCTCCTTCCTGAGGCCTTCCCAGCCAGCCTCAGAGACGTGGTTTCTGCATGTTGGTCTACTGGTGATGGTGACGGGATGTTTCTGCAAAGCTAGAGCTTAACTTCAGTCATCTCTGCCTGGTGAGACACTAATCAGGACAACATGGCCACTGGAAGCCTGCTTGGTGAGCTGGTGGCCTCTCGCTGACCGAAGGGCATGAGCTAGACCTGCACAGGGATGGGATGCAATGGGATGGGATGTCTAAGAGACACAACAGTGGGGCAAGGAGCAATGGCAAAGGCACATTTCTCCCTGAACACCTCCCGATTAACGTGCTTTAGCAGCTGGGGTCTCCTCCTCCTGGGATGGTCTTCACCATGGATGGTAACTAAAGACAACTCAGTCAGAGTCTGCTCCCCATCCTCACATCTCAATATCTCACAGACCAGCCCCAATGACACAATTCTGCTCTGGGAAACCCCTCTGAGCATCTTCATCCCAACACATGGCTGTTCGTCCTCCTTTCCCTTCCTTGACCGTGGGGAGTGGAGCCCCACGGCCAAGCAGATGTTGCAGCCAGACCTGAAACTTCTGCCCTGCTCTCTTGTGCAGAGCTGTACCCATCGCTCCGATACGGCTTCATCCATCCACACACATCATCAGAGGGGAGAGGTGCGATCTCAGCCCAGTGAGATATTTACGATGCCGAATGCTGCTCCATTGGAGCTCTCAATGGTGCATTTCACCTTTTCTCCCCCAAACCACAGGAGCGTGAAATTCATTTGCTCAGCAGACACAGCAACCAAGAGGATGGTGACAGCTGGGACAGAGGGTGACAGGCAGAGGTGGCAGGATCTGTGACCACAAGCGGCATCACTAACCCAAACACAAAGCCCTTTAAAGCCATCGCTGCACCCTGATGAAACAGAAAATAATTTCCTTATACACGTGCGAGTAAACTCTCCAGCAAAATCACTTCTGCAAAACTCATGGGGACTTTCAATGCTTAAGAGCAGTGTTTAGGAGCCTAGGAGGTGCACAGGTGGCCAGGCGTCACCCAGGGTGACATCTGGGAGATGATGTTCTCAGCACGTGGGCTCAGCAGAGCAGCTCATGCAGCAGGACCCCAGCCAGCACCTACAGGTTTTACTCATAATAGACTTCAGGGAAGGTGATGGATGGATGGTTGTTCAGAGAGCAAAGGTGTCTGACGCTACAGATCCATCAGCTGATATTATTCCTTCAGCTACGGATGAAGGATTTGCCCTCAGAGCCCCCTTTTTTCCACATTTCTAACCCGGGTCACAACATCATTTGGGATGGTAGGACCTGGTACAACAAGCCCTGGGTGTTGTGGGTACAGGAAGCCGAGCTTGAATGCACCAGCAGGTCAGTCCCGCACTAACTGATGCCATCAGGCTACGATAAAATATCGCCATTAATTACAGCCTTGCTTGTACGACACCACCGCTCTCGGGAGTCATTGACCTGCAAAGTGGCAAAGCAGGGGGCTAAAATCTGGGGAATAACCCCCATACGCACAGAATTCAAACAGGTAATCTCATAAAGCTTTGAAGCGCAGATTAAGATGCTCCACTTGTCCCCACACTGCCCTTTCTTTGATCCCCAGGCAGCAGAATTACCCCAAAACCTCCCAATTTCTCTGGGACTCGCACAACGGTCCTGGCTACAATAACAGGGGACCAGGCTCGGTGACACCGTCCTATTCCCAAGGACATAAATCTGTCTTGATGCCTTTATTAATAGCAGCACGGCTCCTGTTAGCTGAACAAGGCAAAACACACGCTGGGCTCAGCAGAGCTTGAGTAAATAACGGCGAATGTAACACAGCAAATTAAATCCCGGCAGGGGAGACAAAATGCCAGCAAATATCCCGTAATCTGTCTTCCTTCTGCTGAATTTCTAGATAATTTTCATCCACCGGCGGTTAAACTGGAATAGTGTCAGTATGGGTATTTATGAGTGTGTCTGTGTTAAAAGGGAAGCTGGCTTGGAAAACGTGGGTGCAAAGGTGCTTTATAATACAAGAAAAGGAAAAGAAAAATCACTGTGCACAAGTCATTCCCTGCCTGGAAAAGCACTGAGAAATAAAAGGGGTGCATAGATGTGCCTAAATGCTGTTTCCACCTTGCACCAACCTGCAAAAAGAAAGTGAAAATGAGATCAGCCCAGCTCGGTGGTTCTTTGTAATGAGAAATGTGTCAGGGATGACACATCCCAGAAGCCCCACAAGAAGCAAAACACAAGGAAATCTGTTACTGAGAAGTTAAAAGACTAGAAAAAATGAGAAAATTGGTGTTGAAACACATGAAACACAGCCATGGGCGATGAGACAGGGGCACCAGGTGCGGGGCAGGATCGGGTGCTCTATGGAGGTCCCTCACCCACTCTGACTTGAGGAGGGTGAAGCCTTCCTCCCATTTTTTTGGATGGGGTCTCCCAGACCTCCCTGCTCAACCCAGCAGGCTCTGACAGATGCTGGAAGCATGAGACCTTCTTGGAGGGATCCTCACCTGCTCAAAGATGTGGTGAGGGGGTCAGAGCCCACCTGGTGATGCTGAAATTGAGAGGGAAGCTCTCACGTCATCCCCTGTGGACACGAGGCACTGCAAAAGGTCAATGTGGAGGAGCTGGAGCTGTGGGTGCTGTCACGGAGCTGTGGGGTTCACCTGACCCTACATCTGCATCGGGGACATCTGCACCATCTCCCAGACTATGCTTGCAGTCAACAGAGACCATCACTTCCATGGCCCAACCCACGGCCACCAGAAGAATCGTAGAATCATAGAATCACAGAAGGGTAGGTTGGAAGGGACCTTCAAAGCTCATCCAGTGCCCCCCCTGCCATGACAGGGACATCTTCACCAGCTCAGGTTGCTCAGAGCCCCGTCCAGCCTGGCCTGGGATGCCTCCAGGGATGGGGCATCCACAACTCCTCTGGGCAGCCTGTTCCAGGCTCTCACCACCCCATCATGACAAAACAGAGAAGGTTTCCCCACTGAAAAAAAATGGGTTGCTTTTGGGTGGTCATCACTGAGACAGCATGAAGCTGTCCTGCAACTCTGCAGATCAAGGCCACCAGAGCCATAAGCCTGGCTTGGGGACTGTCCCTGGGTGCTGGATGACCTTCATGGTGACGACTGCCATCATCATGCATCCTTGGGAAGAAGACAGTGCCCATCGCATGGGTTGGGTTGGCCTCACCTGCAAGAGGACAAAATGTCCCAAGAGCAAAAGTGACTCAGAACACAGAGGGAAGAGGTCACAGGCAAGATGTTGCCGCTGAGATCCCCAATCTCAGCCAGTTACATAAGCAGCAAGGCTGGGAATTGCATAATGACGTGAATAATTTGCACAGTTTCATTTTCAAAGGCTGCCCAGACCTCTAGAGATGTCGGGGTCTGGTATCCCCAAAGACCCCCCGCTCTCCATCTTTCTCCTGTTACTTCCCAAGCTCTGGTGGGATCCATCCCACTCCTTGCAAACCAAACATCTCATTAAACCTCGATGCAATTCCTGCCCTTGTTTCTCCCCGCTTGAACTCCGGGCTTGCTTGTGCTGGCAGTTTGTGCTGCAGGTGAGTTAAGTTCAGCTCAAGGGCATTCAAGACATTTGCCAGACAGGGATCTCACAGCTTTGCAAGTCTTACTCATTCTCCGTTAAGATTTTTTTTGCAATATATTGAACAAAGAAGTTCGCCTTCTGCTCCGGCCCCTGCCAGATGCTGAGCACGGGGGGAAGAACAGATGTGGTGTGTACTATGGAAAAGTCATGACTTGTATCCTCAGTGGGGATTTTCTATTTTAGCACCATGTCCTGTGTGTTTGGCAGGAAAACACTCCCCGCTCCAAGCAGCAGTAGGAGGAAAAACAACAAATTAAGTATGAAAAGCCCTTTTTTTCAAGAGGACCTGCCTTCCCGTAGACACAGTGCTCGAGTCTATAGAGAAACATCTGCCAAAAGGAGACTGAAGGAAGGTGATCCCAAACCAAAGTTTTTCTAATTTGGGGTTTTTATCCATCATAAATATCTCCCTGATAATTTTTTTCCTCTGTGTTTTGCTGATGCTTGGACAGGAATGAAACTGAGAAAAATATTGGCTTTTTGCTGAGTATTTCTAAAGAGCTGTGAGACTTTGCAGCACCGTTCGCAAGGAGCAGCTGGAAGAAACGTATAAAAGTGAGAAAAAGGCAACATCCAGAGGGGCTCCAGCGCCTGGTGGATGCAGACACGCTCTGATGAGAAAAACTAACTTTTTGAAGAGGAAGCTATTGCAAAACGAAGAGCAGGAGACGCTGCAAAACCCTCGTGTCTCGCACAAGCATCCTGAGTGAAAGCCCAAATAGATCCCTGGAGCACAGTCTTCCTGGAGAAATCCAGATATTGCCTGCTATAGATTATCTGTAACTTCTGAAAAAAAACCCCAAAATGAGAATTTTCCACCTGCACACATGGTCTTCCCAGGACCATGGACCCGATCCCCCATGCTGACGCTGAGCATTGCATGAGGAGCACCTACACACCTTTGCTTCCTACTCGTTTATTTCAATGGGATATTCAAGGGCAACTCTTTCCTCCCTCCAGACTAAGCCACAGATGAGCAATCAAAGCATCCCCAAAATGCTTTGGGGAAACTAGTAAGATTTGCTTCACTGGGAGCCGGGAATGATGCCGGCCACCCGCACACAAGAGGGATTGATCGGAGGGCAGATGCAGAGAAATGCTGCTACGATGAACAGGGAACTGAGAGTAGAGATTAGGAGAAGTGAAAAAAACTTCCTTAGCCAGCAAAAGAGACGCGGAGAGGAGCTGGTCATAAACACCCATGAGGAAATACCGAGGGTAGAAGAGAGGTGGTGACATTACGGGGTGATGCTGGGACAAGTGCAAGACCCAGCCCAGCAAAACCATCAGGATATTTCGGGTAGAAGGGGCAATTAATTCCCGTCACAACTAAAAGTCATTCTTCCACTATTTAATATTAATGGACTGCAGAAAGTCATCTTTATGATGGAGGGATGTTAGTTCTTTTCTTTTTGCTACCAGGTTTTCTTACACCCTTTGGAAGAAGCATCTCCTGCTCACCCCGAGAGCAGGGGCGGGCTGGAACACCCCAATGGATGAAGGGAGATCAGTGGAAAAATGAGATTGTTTGCTGGAAGTCCCCAGACCTGCAGCTGGAGCCACATCTGGCTATGGTTGAGCTGCCCGTCTGCAGCCCAGCACCCAACCGGTGGCAAGTCCTCTCCTGTAATCCTGGCAGAAATCTTGTCCTGGGGTTTCTCCAGCCAGCCACTCGCTATCAATCTCTCCTACAGTATATATATACACCCATATATCTATATTTCAGAGCCTCGCAGTGTTTGAATCAAGTTTCAAGCCAGAAATCCCCCACCTCGCTCTCTGCTTTGCAGCATCTCATGCTGCTGCCTGCATTTCTTTTGAAAATTAACATTTTCAAAGCCTGCGGGGGCAGGTGCTGAGATGGGTAACGAGGCTCCAAAGACATCCCTCAAGTTCACATTTAGCCAGGTAACAGCTCGGAACACCAAATATTTAATCCGTGGGGTGGCTCAAGCGCATGCAGAAGGTTCAGGATAAAGCTGGGATGTGCTGATGAACCAGTACCAGTACCCCCAGGGAAGCACTGGGACCAAACTGGTAGCCAGGAACCACAAAGATGACATGTTGGGATCTGTTTTTGACCAGACCAAGGTCCCCAGAGACCCCTGGGCTGCTGCGGGGGCAGGAAACCAAGGAGTTCAGCAAACTGGGTTAGGAACGCTCCTGTGAGCCAGGATTAAGCATTTCAGAGCCTGGAAATCCCACCCACACCCAGCAGCAAGGCTGGCAAAGGCAAGAAAACTGGAAGAGTAGGAGGGAAAAATGAAGATAAATTAGAGCGCATTGCAAAATAACCAAATATTAGGTAACAACCAGAAAGGCTGGGAGTCAGGAGGGCTCTCACCGCCAGCTCGGTGCCAGTGGTTCCCCCAAAAGCCCTTCAGAAGCTTTATGAGGGAACTGTATGAAGCAGAGCACAGGTTTATACGTGTCTGTCCAAACAAGGTGTGGGCAAAACCTTGCTCAGACTACACATTTTTCAATAGCTACTGCCTCTTAGTGCATGGCAGAGCAGACGGATGCCACGATGGATGCCCCAGCAGGGATGCAACGCTCCTTTCTAACACTTTTCACCTTCCTGGCATCTTCTGCCTGAGCACAAGACACTGTAGACCAGTGCAGGGCAGGGAGCGAAATAAAAGAAAAAAAATTCAGTCATGAAATTTCTGCACGCAACTGATAAAAGGCCCTTTGGAGGGGATCGATATGGCTTGGACCACTGGTGAGGAATCAGATACTGATGGGAGGTTGGATAAAGGATGCTCCGTTGCCCGCTGGAGCCATACGAGCAACCACGGGTGAGCTGCACTGCCTCAAACAAAATGTAAGGTTATAATATACAGCTAGTAAGGTGAAATATAGACCGGAATATTGATAAGCTCCTGAAGCAGCTCAACTCTGGCCTTTTTTTATGGCTGAGTATCCCTGGTGCTGCTCATAACAAGCCCTATCTCCTTTTTTTTTCCCCATTTGCCCTCGTTCTTTGATTTATTACAACATCCTTGCCTGGCATTTTCCTTTTCCTCGTGGACCTGGAGCGCTAAGAACAGCAGTGAAGAACTGGGAGCCTTCTCCAGTTGGACACAAAGCAGCAGGACCTGATAGCATCATGGTCTAGAGATCCCACCTGTTTCCCAGTGCATTGCAGGGGTTCATTGCAGGTGGAGAAAGTCCATGGCATGGCTGTCAACCCATGGAGGCTGTGAAAAGATGCCTCAGACACGTATCCAGGTAATACAGGGGTGAGGGAGGGATCATGAGATCATAGAATCATAGAATCATTTGAGTTGGAAGAGACCCTCAAGATCATGGAGTCCAACCGTTCCCCCACCCCAGCACTGCCCCATGTCCTGAGAACCTCATCTCCGTCTGTCCAACCCCTCCAGGGATGGTGACTCCAGCACTGCCCTGGGCAGCCTGTTCCAATGCCCCACAGCCCTTTGGGGAAGAAATTGTTCCCAGATCCAACCTCAACCTCCCCTGGTGCAACTTGAGGCCGTTTCCTCTGCTCCTGGCGCTTGTTCCTGGGGAGCAGAGCCCGACCCCCCTGGCTCCAAGCTCCTTTCAGGCAGTTCAGAGATCAGAAGGTCTCCCCTCAGCTCCTGCTCTCCAGCTGAACCCCCCAGCTCCCTCAGCCGCTCCCATCATACCTGTGCTCCTGACTCAGCAATTGCCTGAAAACACCAGAAATACAAGAGTTCCAGGTTGCATCCACACCCCCACATTGCAGAGAGCCTTGGGCATAACATGCACCTTGAGCAAAGAGAAACCTGCCCAGTAACCCAGCATGGCCAAGGCACGATCAGCTGGGCTTTGCAAAGCACAACACCTTCTTCCAGCATTTAATCTCACCTCTTAAGTGTTAAAACTCAGGGTTTTCAGGAAGGAGAGGTTGATGCTATAGCTGACTCCCTCCTCCAAGGCTTTAAGCACCAGCTGCTTTAAGGGAAACACCAGGTCCGCCAATCATGACCCAAGAAACCAAGAAACCTGCTTCACCTGAGGTCCAGCTAAGGAAAACGCATCAGAACACAGGTAGGAGCAGGTGGAGGCAGCAGCTCAGCCCCAGCTTGTCCCCAGGCTAAGCCTGAGCAGAAAATGCGCATAACAAATAAAAGGATGCAACCCATCACCCTGGTCACTGGGCTGTTCCCATCTTCACAGAGCTGCACAAAGGCTTTTCCCTACCATCATTAACCCTTTCCCACTGCCTGCCACCAATTTTCTCTGAGCCAGGAGATCCCACCAGCTTTTTCTGACCAACACGGTGGTCCTGCCTCGAACTGGTTCTTCTCCCAAGCCGGTACTGCTGGAGAGCCTTGGGTTTGGCCAATGTCCCTGTGTGATACCAACCCTGTGCCAGCCCAGAGATGGGTCAGGTCCACACCTGCCTGGCATCCTCCGCAAAAGCCTGTCAAGACCTGGGGTGAGAAGAGTTGTTGCCATAAAAGAAGAAGAAAAACTGTAAGAGAAACCAACCGTGGCAGCCTTAGAGGTTGGGAAAACTCCCTGTAAAGGGAGAAAAAAAGTGGAACTACATTACTGGGGAAAAAAAAAAAACAACAAAACTCCAATAAATAAGCACAAGCAGAGAGGAAGCAACAAAATACATGCGCAGAAAGCTGGGTGCAGAACATTTGTAATTTCTCTTTTTTTTTTTTTTCCCCCAATTTATCTTTTAAGCTGCTGGAAAAATCCAGCTCCCGAGACAAACAAGTTCGAAGACTCTTGCAAAACGACACGGGGAAAAGCGGCGCGAGAAAGTTCACATCTACCGAACCCTCAACCCATCCTGCAGCCCGGAGGCAGATCCCGACCGGAGTCATCCTCAGCGCCTCCTCGCAGCCATGGTGCTGCCATACTCACAATTTCAGGACTCTCCGGATCCCAATCCCACCGCGCTGGGAGCAAAAAAAAAGTTTTGCTCCGACAGCGGCTGCTGAGGCCATTCACCACTTTTACTTCCCAGCTGGGAGGTGGGGATGGGTGTGTGGAGGTGGGGCTTAGGCTGCGATTTCAAAAATCCGGACTAAATTTGAACCAAAACTTTCGCAATCTCTTTCAATAGTTTGTTGGTTTGATTTTGGTTTGTTTTGTTTTTTTAAAAATTAGTTTTCCTGAAGCTGCAATCCAAAAATGACAGAGCTACCCATGCGGTTTGCTGAAACGGGGCTTTGCAAACTGCTCACACAGTCCCAGTCCAAACTAATCTCTACTTCTGCTCCATCTCTTGCCTCCAATCCCCTCTCCCCTACACACAAGGATCCTATCCGACCCCAGCTTTTTCTTTACATTTTCTTATTCCAATTGCTTTATCTGCATTTATTCCTTTAACTTCTGAAGCTGTCCTGTTAGCCTGGGATGTGTGATCAGGTGTGTTTGTTTGTATAACCCTGGGTTATTTATTTTTCAACAACTACCCTATTGTTTAGTTTTTTTCACAAGTCGCTGAGGCTTTTCCAGATAAGAACAGGAGGAGCTAACAAACAGGCAGCTCCAGTGAAAGCTGTCAAAGGGAAGCTGGGATTTCTCCCTTTGGGTTTTTTTCTGGTGTTTTCGTGTGTTTGGGTTGTGTGCAGGACCGCGGCTGTGGGTTGGCATCGGGGATCTCCTTGTCTGGACCCAGGGGGGATGCTCTGCCTGGATGCTGGCACAGCTGCTTACCAGCCCCATCAGCCTTCGCTTCATCTTCCTCCTCCTCCGTGCTCCTGGTTGCTGTGTTTGCTCCATCTGCTGCCAGTTCAGCTGTGGATGGTGGCCCGTGTGTGCCCACAGTGCCGTGGATGGAGCTGGCCCTGTCCCTGGCCATCTCTGTGCTGCGGAGAGA
This sequence comes from Pampusana beccarii, assembly GCA_013399365.1. Lineage (NCBI taxonomy): Eukaryota > Metazoa > Chordata > Aves > Columbiformes > Columbidae > Pampusana > Pampusana beccarii. Next base: position 14,787 of record VWYH01008818.1, on the reverse strand, counting down.
CGAGGGAGAAGAGATGTTGCCTGTACTCAGACACATTGAACCATTTTGGTTGGAAAAGCCCCTCAAGATCACTGAGTCCAACTGTTCCCCACCCCAGCACTGCCCCATGTCCTGAGAACCTCATCTCCATCTGTCCAACCCCTCCAGGGATGGTGACTCCAGCACTGCCCTGGGCAGCCTGTTCCAATGCCCCACAGCCCTTTGGGGAAGAAATTGTTCCCAGATCCAACCTCAACCTCCCCTGGTGCAACTTGAGGCCGTTTCCTCTGCTCCTGGCGCTTGTTCCTGGGGAGCAGAGCCCGACCCCCCTGGCTCCAAGCTCCTTTCAGGCAGTTCAGAGATCAGAAGGTCTCCCCTCAGCTCCTGTTCTCCAGCTGAACCCCCAGCTCCCTCAGCCGCTCCCATCACACTTGTGCTCCAGCCCCTTCCCCAGCTCCGTTCCCTTCTCTCCACTCGCTCCAGCACATCAAGGCCTTTCTTGGCATGAAGGGCCCAAAACTGAGCACACTGCAGCAGCAAAGAAAGTCTTGGTTGTCTTTTGCTTGAGCAGGGCTGTGGAGGTTGTCACATAACCTGGGAGTTGCTGGGACCCACCATGAAGGGACCCATCACTGGTGAGGCAAAGCAAGACAAGGTTTATTTCATCACAGCCGAGGGAACACCAGGAGGACATTATCACTGACTACATACCTGAAAGGAGGTTGTAGCATGGAGGATGTTGGTCTCTGCTCCAAAGTACCAAGTGATAGGACCAGAGGAAACGGCCTCAAGTTGCGCCAGGGGAGGTTGAGGTTGGATGTGGGAACAATTTCTTCCCCAAAGGGCTGTGGGGCATTGGAACAGGCTGCCCAGGGCAGTGCTGGAGTCACCATCCCTGGAGGGTTGGACAGATGGAGATGAGGTTCTTAGGGACACGGGGCAGTGACAGAGTTAGGTTATGGTTGGACTCCATGATCCTGAGGGTCTCTTCCAACTGAAATGATTCTATGATTCTGTGACTTGGTGTGAGGATATGGTCCCCAATGGGACTGGGCTGGAGGTGCTGTGTTTAACCCATGAGCATGGAAATACACCTGAGGACACTCACCTCACCCACCCTGGGAGCTCAGTCTGCCCCAGAAGGCTCTTGTCAGTCACCTCTGCAGAAGGAGGCAATGGAAACATCACCAAACACTGCTGGAGATATTGACAGGTGCTCTAGAAAGCAGGACAAACTGACCCTCTCAAAACAGGTCCCTGGATGCCCAGCCCACACCCCTCCACCCCCACTGGCCTTTTGCAGCTTCAAACACCAGCATTCCTACCATTTACTGGGAAACCTGGCTCTCCCCACCAGCCCTAACCCTGCTCACGCCTTTCTTTGCTCAGAAAATCTGAGGACCATCTGCAGATGGACTAGCTCGGATGCATAGCCTGATTTATAAAGCTTTTAGGTGGGACTGGGAAGATGGTCCCTCTCCAGCTACCTCCCCTCTCACCCTCCGCCTGCTGCTGTGCCACGGTGGTGGGAAGCCCAGGGGCTGCTTGGGGACCTGGTATTGTGGAGAAAGGTGGAGGAAGGAAAGTTTTAGTAGAGCAACCTCAGTTATGGATGCCCCAAGGCTCAGTCATTCCCTCAGTCCAGGGCAGCGCAGGTTTAGTAGCTCTCCGGGACAGCTGCAACCATCATTGCCTCCCTCGAGCTTTCGATGGGATGAAAAGGGCAAAGCGAACCTGGTGTGAGATACTGGGTCCGGACAATTAATGCTGAAGGTGTTTTACTGCTTCGTTTGATAATTCACAGTCTCTGGAGGTAACGTTTTCAGGACCAAATGTCACGAGACTCCACGAGCTGCTGCTCTCTCAGTGGATCGTGCACCTTTATCCTGCAAACGCTTTTGCCAGTTCGCCTTATAGTCTCCATAAAAGCAGTCTGTGTGTATCTTTAAAAAAAAAATAAATACGAAGAAATAACAATGAAAAAGCAACCAACCAAACAGGTCATTTTGAACCTTTCTGAATACCTGGATTTCAAAACCTCTGGAGGACTGAGTCCATCCTTTTAGTGGGTTGCCCATTCTCTTTTCATCCCAAAAGCCACAAGAAGCTCCCAGATGGAAGCTCCAAATGAGATATTTTCCAGCTCAGGGCGGTGGTGCAGCAGTAGCAGCTGAGAAAGGCACATTTGTATTTTCCTCCTGGCATTTCTTCTTGGGGTCTGACGGGTGGGACAGATGGGCCATGGGAAATGGGGCGCACTGGCCAGAGACACTTGATGTTTCCAAAGGGAAGATTATCTTCTTTCCCTGCACAAGTTCATTAAATAATAATTAAACAACGGCGTTATTAGCTCGAGCGGCAGAGATATTATACATTGTGCTAAGTAGGAGACAGCCAAATCAGCGCGTTCAAAAATATTCTTCGCCCAAGTGACCCTGAGCTGTCCTCCCAAGCAGGGCTGCATCAGACAGATAATGCACTGCAGAGAAAATAAACTTTATCAGCTCTCGTCGGTTCTGCAATATCTCAGGATCTCTAAAAAAAAAATGTATTATTAATATTTTACAGCTGCGTAACTCCTTTCTTTACAGAGAGGATACATGGACAGCAGCCAAGGACCCACAAAATGTGGTTAATTTGGAGGTGGGAGGTCGGAGCTCTTTGGTGGGAGAAATAACCTGGTGCAAGAGACTCTCCAGCTGCAGAGGAGAAAGACAGACACCCAAAATGGCCTGGGCCAAGAGACTCTCACCCCCCCCATGCCTAGAGAGCGTCAGGGAAATGTGGACACCCTTTCCAGCAGCAACACCACTCAGCGATATTGCACGAAAGAAGAGCACCATCTATTGACTCCTCTTCCTCAGCACCACATTTCCAGCTGCTGTGAGCCGGCAGGAGCTTTGCAAGTGCACGGGCTGCTGCTCCATCCCAGGTGTTTGCCAGAGCATCCTCGTTTGCAGAGGTGCATGGTTTCATCACAAAAAAATGCCCTTGTCCCACTGGTCCAAGTGGGCTGCTCCATGGCACATCGCCGAGTTGCATCTCCACAGTCAGACAGGCTCCTCCTGCAGCCACAAACGCCTTTTTCCCTTGCGGGATGCAAACAGCTTTCTGCAAAGCGTTAGAGCTGAAGAGGAATTTGGCTCTACACTGATAGATGCCATGGGACAGTGGGTGGCCATGGCCACCACGGACGCCCCTGTGCAAGGGATGTACAGCAGCCACCATCTCCTTGGGCTGCAGGAATTCCATTAGCTATGTATGTGCTAGCTATTTATCAGTTAGCAATATTAACTGATATTGCATCTTATGGGGAAGGGATGCAGAAGAAACGCTGTCCCAGGTTGGGCAGAGAGGTGGTGGCTGAACCATCCCTGGAGACATCCCAGGCCAGGCTGGACGGGGCTCTGAGCAACCTGAGCTGGTGAAGATGTCCCTGTCATGGCAGGGGGGACACTGGATGAGCTGGGAAGGCCCCTTCAACCCAGACCACCCTGTGATTCTATGATTCTAAAAAAGCCCATACACTCTTTGTGTTTCTCCTGGTGGGCCAGCCCCGTGGCTCCCAGCCTGGAGCTGTCTCCTGCCTGCTGCTGCCACTCTCTGACCAAGAGCTTTCCTGCAGCTTTTTCATCTTTTAGGTCACTGCAGGCCTTTAACCTTCAAATATTTGGGCATGAAGATGCCAAGTGCATCCCATGTAAATGAAAAGGATAATTCCATTGAAAACCGAGCATTAAGAAAGCCCCAGAAATTAAAACCTAAATGGGCTACATGAAGTGCTTTAATAGAAGAAAAATCATACCAATCTCATTACAGCCAGTTCAGTGATGTTAAATCCTCCAGAGGATGAGGTGGAAGGACTATTTCTTGGAACAATTAAAACCAGTTTGCAGCAAATGATAACAGCACTTACCTTGTGCAAAGAGATTATAAAATTTCACATGTCTGAGATTAGAGATATCCACAGATGAATAAATCAGGGCTTCCAGCCTGGAAGAGACCGCTTTGGTGAGTTCATATCTGCCCAGGCTGTGCTGGTTACCCCAACTCTGCTGTAGGCCTGGAGAAGAGAAGCTCTGGGGAGACCTTAGTGCGGCCTTTCTGGACTGAAAAGGGACCAAGAAGAAAGACGGGGACAGACTTTTGAGCAGGGCCTGTTGGGATAGGACAAGGGGTGATGGTTTGAAACTAAAGGAGGGAGATTCAGGCAGGACATGAGGAAGAAATTGTTGTGGTGAGGGTGGTGAGAGCCTGGCCCAGGTTCCCAGAGAGGTGGTGGCTGAACCATCCCTGCAGACATCCCAGGCCAGGCTGGACGGGGCTCTGAGCAACCTGAGCTGGTGGAGATGTCCCTGTCATGGCAGGGGGGGAATGGGGGAACTGGGAGGGTCCCTTCAACACAAACCGTTCTGTGATNNNCCCCTTGTCCTATCACAACAGGCCCTGCTCAAAAGTCTGTCCCCATCTTTCTTCTCGGCCCCTTTTCAGTCCGGAAAGGCCGCACTAAGGTCTCCCAGAGCTTCTCTTCTCCAGCTGAACAGCCCAGCTCTCTCAGCCTGTCCCACAGCAGAGCTGTTCCAGCCTCGGGTCAGTTCTGTGCTCCTCTGCCCCTCTCCAGCAGGTCCCTGTGTGTCCTGTGCTGAGGAACCAGAGCTGGACTTCAGGCCAGGGCACTGCAGCGGGTCTTGGGAAAAAAACAGCTGAATTAGGGCTGGGATTTTACATCTGAGCTCTGCTGACGTCTTACAGCCACAATCTGAGACGCTAAGGTTTTGAATTCTGCAGAAACTGTCCGCAGAGCTGGGATCTAAACTCAGTGGCCAAACTTCACCCGTGGCCATTAGCCACCTTGCTTCAATACATTTTGGAGCTGCTTTCTGAATCCGCCCCCCTTGCCTTTTAATGCACCGAGAGCTGTCGGCAGCCATAGCACAGGTCCTGACTCAGGCTGTGTTCAGAAGAGGAAAGTCGAAGACGAAAACAGGGGCTGAACTCGTGGTTCCCTTTCCTGTCCCTCACCCACGGGACTTTCCTTCCTGTCCTGAAGAAAGAGGAATCCTGTGGGCTGTGCAAACACAGTGAGAACTATCCTTGTTATTCTGCTGCTGAACTTCATCCCAAAACTCTTCCAGAGCAGCAGAGGGAAATTTCAAGGCATATATTCAACTGAAATTTCAATTTTTATGAATGGGCAGTGTTATAGGAGAGCAAATTGCGACAGGGCTTGGTTTCAACATTTGCAGCAATAGCTGGGGAGGGGCAGAGAGAAATCCTGCCCTGGGTAAGGAGGAGGAAAACGAAAAAGAAAAAGGGAAAATGTACAACTTTCCCCCATTCCGTTCTTGCGAAACTGCCAGACCACTCCTTTGGGTGTAACTTTTTCGGGATTGCGATGTGTGAGATGTCCTCAGCCTCAGAAAATCTTCCAAAATACAAAAATGTTTTTTTATGAATAACACAGAAGCAATAACATTTACTGAGGGATGTGCTTTGACTTGAAAACCTTCCAGCAGGGGATTAACACCACGCTGAGAGGCTGCCCGAGCTCAGAGCATTTATGTTGCTGCATAATTGCACAAGATGCACTTCTCGGAGAGTTTCAAGTCTATTATGCGCTTCGCCCCTCGGGGACGTGGTGTCAGAGAGACTGCGATTTATGGACAGAGGCCATAATGCTGTTTGTAATTCAGCTCAAAAAAACAAACCAGCTTGCAAGTCATGGTGCTTCGCAGTCTGGTCCAGATTTCTACCCCTCGCTATATCTGATTGCTAGATGCTAATTAGAAGACCTAGAGGCATTATATAAAGGCAAGTGGCTAAAATTATTTCCTTTTTTTTTTTGATGATGCACATCATACAAGTCAGAGCATTGTGGAAAAAAAAGGTCTTTCCTTGGTTGAGGACATTGGCTGGATGAGCATTTAAGCCCATCATGCTCCCAGTGTGGCTTTAAAATGCAGAAGATGGACACTAATTAATGACACACGTGATAGCAGAAGGTTTTTTTGAAGCTTAATTTTTGGGAAAGAGTCCTGTGACCATGTCCAGCATGGGCAGCTCGATCCACATCTAACAGGGAGACGCGAGGTCCTGCCATCCCCCGCCGCTCCCTGAAGCCTTTATGTCCATGCAGGCTTACAATTAGCTCTTAATTGCTTCTAATGACCTGAATGACGATAGCAATGCTATAAGGAAGGGCAGAGTTTCTCCGAAGAAGCATCTTACTGAAAAGTAATTAGTCACTGAGCCAGACTGCACAGTGAGTTCAAGGCGGGCACCGCCTGTCGCTTAATAATTGAACGGGTTCCTGCTTCGTGGAAGCGCTTGTAATTTGCAGTTGTTATTGAAGTGAAAGTTTACATTAATTTATCCACAGAAATCCTTAGGAGAACTGTGCCTTTATCTGCCCTCAAAGCTATCTGAATTACGATCCACTTTGACTTTACTAGAGTAGGTTAAATAAATTACTGTGCATGCAAATGTTATCACAGTCCTGATAAAGAGCTGCGTTCTTCCCATTTCCACCAGTATCCTTTTTCTCTTTTTTTGAAGACGTCTACTATCACCTATCAGCTGAAATGCAGCCCCACCAAGCCCAGACCTAACCAAATCTAAAGGAATGAGAAGGAACTGTAGTTGTTTTCCAGAATGGGAAAGTCCTGGGGAATTAAGGCCAGGTTGTGTGGTCCAGCAACATACTGTTCGGGCCAAAAGTAATTTAAAAAATCGTTTTGACATCATAAAAGTCCATCTGGGAGAATTTCAATTAAAAATCTATGGGACTGAGAGATATTGTCCTTCAAGAAATGGAGCCCATGAAATGCATGAGATATGAAAACCCTCAGGGGAAGAAAAGGGCCGGGGGGAATTTGCTCTCTGTGATGCCACCAGCTGGGTATTGCTGAAATGGGAGGACAGCCAAGGGACAAAGAAGGACAGATCATCTCCAGCAGACTCCAAACTGAGTTTCCCACAAAAAAAAACCCAAAACAAAACACAATACTGCAGGTTAAGCACGTTTTTCTTGGGGTTTGGGGTGGGTTTTTGTTTTTTTTTTTTTTGTTTGCTTGCTTGTTGGTTGGGTTGGGTTTTGGTTTGGTTTTTATCATGTCCTCACCAGAAGAAACCAGTAATAACAAAACTCATCCTGAAATTGCTCTGCCCCAGCACAGGCTTTGTTGAGGAGAAGGAGGCCAGTGGAGATGCGAGAAGGCTGCGTGATGAGCATCTCACTGGCTTTCATCCGTGAATCCCAAACAAGGAGCAGAGGCAGCAAGTGGGGAGAGCAGGGATGGAGCAAGACTAGGATCTAGACCCACGCAGAATAGGCTTAGTCCTAACAGGGGTAGAAAAGAGGGATGAAGATGATGATGGGTTAGTCCACCTAACTTCTCTATATCTCAATGCAAGGGGTGTGGAGGGGAATAGGAAGAGCTGTAAGCCTGGACTTGGGTCAGTGGCTCAAACTGCCCCATCAGAGACCCAGCAAAACAATCTCCATCACTAGATTAATCATAGAAAAAGGACTAACATTTTCAGGAAGGGCAGACAGGAGCGAAAGGGGAGCACAATGGTTTCTGTACCATTGCAGAGGTACAGATTTATTCTGAAGTTCAGACCACGCCAAGCACTAAACAGGCTGAAAGTCCATAAGAGATGGGACAAGAACACGAACACTGTTATGTGCATCTGCTACAAAGCCATGAAGATCAGGTGGAGGGAGTGTTGCTGGCAGCCAACAAGGTCAAAAACAATGGAGATTACAGAAATGAGGGATTTTCAATTCAAGGAATGGACAGAAAGAGCTGTAAGAGCATGGTCGGGTGCTCTGGTCTCAACCAAGAAGGTGGGAACTGGGTAACACGTCTGGGACAATACTGAAGAGCAGCAGGAGCATGTAGAGGGGATGAAGCCAGCAAGGACGGCCACCAGAGACACAAGGACAGCGACTGGAGATGCAAGGATGGCCACCAGCATGTGAAAAGGAGGAAGCCCAAAGAGGAGCTGGTCTTCTGCTTCATGGTGGCATTGCCAGCCAACGCTGCTGAATATTCACCAAAAGGTCAATGACAGCTGTGAGCAATGTAGACACCTGCAGTGGAGGGGAATAGACAGAGTCTAAAACAGTGAAAGAGGAGTTCAGGGGGAGTTTAGATAATCTCAACAGCTTAAAATTGCCTGGGATTTATTTTGAAGGACTTAGGACAGGGTCACTTCCATTGACGGCTTTGGAAAGTCATGGCGAGAGGCTGCAAATCTGGAAGAGTGCAGGGCGAAAGCAGCTGAGAAAACAGGCAGGAACCATGTTAAGCCCCACCGTGCCAGCTGCAAGCGGAGATAAGCTGAGCTTAGAGCCAGCTATTGCTGATGGCCAAGGAGGGCAGTGCCACGGTGACATTCAGCAGGCTCCAAAGTCCTCTCCATCAGAGCCTGAGCAGCAACACGCAGAACAGCCTCAAAGTATTAAAATATAAGGGTTTTTTTTCTTGATTTCCAAGTGATGATCAGGTCTCACAGCAAAGCTGACGTGCTCCATCGCTAATCTCCTTTCTACACCAAGAGCCTCCCACGAGAAGGACACTTGGCCGCCCCTCTGAAGGGCTAAGCTCAGCTGCAACAAGATGAGAAAAATACCTCCCAGGCACAACGGCACCTTCTCATTAAGCCAGGCTAATTGGGTTTTCTAAATAGGAGAGGAAGATGTCCACATGTGAGCAATCGTCCTGCTTGGGAGGAACTCTCAAAGGTTGCAGGAGCAATTAAGAAGAGGGCGCCCATGTCCAAGTGGCGAGCAGCCACCTCATCCATAAGATGGTCCAACAGTGGCCCCAAGAGCAAAAGCATTTACTACTCCACATTTCCCTGAGTCAGGACAGTCATTAACTATTTAGCAATCCCAAATTTCTCTTCCCCTGACATCCCAGGTCCTTCCTTCNAGCCTGGCCCAGGTTCCCAGAGAGGTGGTGGCTGAACCATCCCTGGAGACATCCCAGGCCAGGCTGGACAGGGCTCTGAGCAACCTGAGCTGGTGAAGATGTCCCTGTCATGGCAGGGGGGACACTGGGGGAGCTGGGAAGGTCCCTTCCAACCCAAACCATTCTATGATTCTAACATGAGGTTTGCAGGGCCCTGACTAGCCCACGTGTCACAATAGGGCTTCACCTGACCAAGTGGAGATTTCCACATCTAGGTATTTCCTTTGGGCTCAACTGAGAAAAACTACATGCTCTGAAGACATGGTGCCTGACCCCCGTTTGCAGGGGGGAGGTTGGGTTGGTGGCCAGAAAGGTTTTCTCAGCCAACACTTCCAGGGTCTTCACTGTGAGTCCAGGGCAGATGTTGCAAACCCTGGTGAGCCTTGTTCTACCAGTGCGTTAGTCCAAGTCCCTGGGATAGGACTGTGCTGATAATAATCCCAAATTCTTTCTTGTGTCATAGATCAGGTTCTCAGGGACATGGGTTAGTGCCAGGGTTGGGCTAGCGGTTGGACTCGATGATCTTCGGGGTATCTTCCAACCAAAATGATTCTGTGATTCCATGATTCTATGGTTCCACAATTCTATAGTGTGGCACAAAGGAGGATTAAAAGGGTGTCCATTGATGATAAATCCATCCATAAGTGAAAACCTCAATGACATATAAAGAAAGAGGTTGTGTGATTTGCAAGGAGGTAAGGTATGAGGGACTCCCACCCAAGTGCCAGCCACTTGAGTCATGCGTCCCCCCGCTAAAAAATAACTACCTGGGGTATTTGTCTGCTGAAAAGCCGGCGGGAACATACAGAGACATCAGCCACTGCAGCCCAGGATGGAGATGGATGATGGCAGGGACGGATGGGTGGGTGGACGGATAGATGGATGGATGGATGGATGGATGGATGGATGGACGGATGGATGACCTCTTCTGCCGCTGGCAGAGAAGAGGAGGGGTCCGGTGGATCCCGGGGAGCTGTGTGCCGATGTGCCGGGGGGTGGCAGTGTTAGAGCAGAGAAGGAGGACACTCCATGCAAGCAGGGAGCCTGCAAAGTCCCGGAGTCCACATCCCCTGAATCCTCCATCCCTCAGCCCAGCAGCTCCACGGAGACTCCTGGGGCTGGGGATGGATTTTAATTCTGTGCATATCCCTGGGCAAAGGCAGGAAATTTAAAAAAAAAAAGTAAAAAATTAATTTATCTGACAATTTTTAGCCAAGCAAAAGGGAAAAAGGGACGACAGTTCCAGGTTTCCACTGTTGCAGTTTTGTGTGAGCAAGGGTTGCACACATACACATCTTGAGCGGGTCCTAGGGACATCCCAGCTTCCCTTCAGCCTCAGTTTCCACAACTGCAAAGTCAGGGCTGTTCAGACAAATTTCCCACTGAATCAAAACACTGACACCCACTTCTTCACTTGCTGCACAGAAAACGCCCAGCCCTGCCTATAAATTTGGGGCTGCTCACCTGAAGAGCATCGCTTTTTAACAGGATGGCACATGCCTTGTGAACAGGAAAAACACAAGTGCAATAGAGGAAGGAAGTTGTCATCCTCATCCTGCCCCAACACCCCCTCTCTGTCATTGTTTTGGCAACTCAAGCTATGGGGATAAGATTTGACATTTGAACATCCCCAGCAGCAGGACCAGGGGATGCTCACTGAAGCCAGAAGATTGGTATAAAACAGGAGAGATCTGGTTTTATGCAGCGGGCAGTGAAACCTGGGGATTTGCAGCCCATGAGGCTGCAGAGATGCAGAGGACCAGCAGTTCAAGTTCAAGAATCATAAAATCTCAGAATAGTTTGGGTCGAAGGGACCTTCCCAGCTCCCCCAGTGCCCCCCCTGCCATGAGCAGGGACATCTTCCATCCCCATCAGAATCTTCACTGGGGTGAGCTGGGCCATGGTTTGACACAACTGGGCATCAGCTGCACTATTACGCTCCTGGCCAAACACTGCTAATTTATTTTTATGAAGACGTGTTATTTTTGGTTTTTTTAAAGAAATAGAAACATGGCATAAGTGTAAGAATTTTTTACCTAAATTCATTCTTCGCTGGATCCTTTCTCTTTAAATCTAGCATATATATGAAAATGGAAGTATTTTCCAGCAAGTCATAATTAGGAGAATGAAAGCACTGGCGCTGCTCTGGGACATTTTCAGGGTAGAGCAGTTTCCACGGCTTTATTACTTATAGGAGAACAAAAGGTGGCTCCAGGATGACACCCCACATCTCTAGGGCAGCCTGAAGTGGAACTTCTCTCCATCAATCAAGTCATCCAGAGCTTCTTGACATGCCAGGCCTGCAAAAACAAAACAGTTTAAAGGTTTAAGACCTTTAAAACTCCTACCGGATGCTCACTGGAACATGTGCAATCAGCGGCTGGGGCTCCCCAAGGCTTTGGAACACTCCAGCGCCAGCCATGCAAGCCCTGATTATCCCATCCCTGGACATTAATTATTCCGAAAAACATTTCTACAACCCCAAAGATCTAAAAGCCACTGAGAGACCAATTTGCGCTATTTTCACTGGCGTTGCCACCCAAGTGTAAGAACTGGTGTTTTGAAACAAACATGTTTGGAAATTCAACTTCTCCCGCATGTTTACAGGGAGTATTTTGAACACGAGCACCCAGGAGCTCCATTGTCAAGGGCAACGTGTCCACTTGGATGCAAACAGAAATTCAAGTGGGAAATTGCTCCAGAAGGTGTTTGTTAGAAAATGCATAGAAACGAGCAGAGCCACTCCCTGTCCCATTTGCGCTGAGCGTGACCATGGCTTTGCATTGGTGTTATTTGCTCTCGAGTCCATGGAGCAGGGCCAGATCCTGCCTCCTGCATGAGGAAAAGGGGACGCATGCCCTTGGTCTTCTTGCACCAAGAGGTGCTCCAAGAGGTGACCACAGAAACCAGATGAGCAGAGATGAGCATGCGAGGTGGGGAAGGGAAGGAGTGCTAGCAGTGTTGATTTGCAAACTGGCAATTTTTGAAGATTTGCGAAAGTGTTTTCAGATTTGCAGATTCAGGGAAGGTGAGGGTGGGATATTGGGGTTTTGGGCTCCAGGCAGGGAGAGGAACAATCTGGAGCACGAGGGAGACCCATGCGATTGCAGACAGGGGAGAAGGTACCTCAGACAAGTCTGAGGGCAAAGGGAAGGATGGAGGAGAAAAGGAGATGGAAGGAAAGTCATGAACTGAGCTGGACTAGCACGGAGCTTGGTTCTTCTGCCATCCCAAAGGGTGGTCCCAGCTAGGAAGAGTGGGAGCTCCCAGGTGAAAGGACTTGGCCTTCAAGAGGTACCAGCGACCCATTCGGAAAGGTCTGGTTGGCTTCTGCTGCCCTGTTCCACACCTGGCCAGATGTGCTTGGGAACGGGGGATGGCACAGGGAGGCTACTGCTCGGTGCAACCATAGCAGAGGGAAGGGATTTGTCCTTCACCCAAACACCGGCACAGGCTGCTCAGAGAGGTCACGGAGTCTCCACCTCCATCAACTGCACAGTCCTGGGGAACCTGCTGTAGATGATGTAGATGGTCTCAAGAGGTGTCTTCCAACCTGAACAATCCTGTGATTCAGTCATTTTTGTTTATACAGGATTTAGCAGCCTCCTGGGCTGACATCTGCTAGTCACACTTGAGCAAGCCCCCACAGCTCCATGCCTAACATTTTCACGGTGCAATGTCTCCAGCTATGCCAGACATCTGCTTCCAAACGAGATGAGCTTCCCCAGGGGAGCATCTCGCTCACCATGGCCTGGAACAGGAGCAGGGACCTCAGAGCTGCTGAGGGTGTGTTTGTGGTGACCTCTCCATCCTTCCCCGCACCATGGCCGTCAAACCTGGGGCAGCTGCAGACACCACGGTGGTGACAGCACCGAGGTCCTACAGAGCTGCTCTCCTGGGAATAGATAACAGCTACCACCAGGCGTTGGTGTGCTCAAGACCATCCAATATTCAGGTCTAGCAGATCGCTGTGAACCAACTGACACCTCGAGCATCTCTGTCCTGTCCCCAGGGAAGCCAGCGATGGCATTTTAAGCTGGAGCAGCTCTTAGTCGTGGGTGTGTGGGTGTTTCACAGAATTGGGTATTTTAATAAAAATTGCCACTCTGAAAGAAGGACTGTTGTCCTGTAATGTATTTTTCCACGAATTTGTTGAGGATGAGCAGAGGCTAGATAATCCCAGGATCACCTATAGTGCATGTATCTGAAGTTACGTATAACTAAAAATGAAATTATAACTGACAAGATCACAGCTCAAATGGTTTATAATTAGCAATGAGTTCCTCCTTAACACCATACAAGAGAATTTTAATTACATGTGCTTCTAGAACAATATTAGAACTAAATGTTCAGGTGACTAAAGGTGGGGGAGACTTTTCTCGTCCATAGTCTAAGCTCAGGAAGCCATAATTATGTGGGTTTTCTGCTTGGAAATGCAGCTGGTGTCCCCCTGTTAGTCCCTGGAGCAGATGTGGACTGCAGGACAACATCCACAGCAGAAACTTGATGGAGAAGGTGTGAACCTCACACCAAAACCTCAACAAGTGTCGTGAGCAGATGGAGGCTACCAAGGACACTAAGTCCATTCAGGAGGGACTTTGCACCGCTCCACCGTATTACTGTTTCTGGCTGTGATGGCTTTTGGTCAGCATGTGACCTGAGAATGGCAGGGGGCACGATAATAATGAAAACATACTGAGAATTCAATAAAAGTTTATTTCAAAGGTCCTAGCCGGCCCAATCTGCCATGAATCCCACCTCACATTTTACAAATAAAACCAAGCTGGGATCCATCTTTGTATCCCCAGGTTCCCAAAGAGATCTCAACCTCTTGCCAAGCCCTCAGAGATGCTCTGCTGACCCCTTCTCCTCCAGTCTGAGGATTCAGCCCCAGGACATTGGACCCAAGGAACTGTTACCTAAACCCCACCTATATTCTGTCTTGACTTCTCCTCCCAGGGATCATCCTGGGCAAAACGACTTTGAGGACACACTGCAGGAGCACCAGAAGATCCCACCACCTGCCAGAGCTCTCCAGCTCTTTCATTTGTCAAAGATACGTCTGCAATTTGGAGGAGTAATTGGATTTGAGCAATGGAAATGAGACTGGCTTGTGTTTTTGTTATGTATCTGGATGCTCCTTAGATGCATGTGGGTGCATTACTCACCAATTTCTAATATTGTAACCAAGGCTATATGTTTCTGTGTGGTGTCCAAGGACACATCCTGCACCACAGAACCTGACTGCATCAGAACCTTTTCACACAGGGCAGGATTTAGCCCTTACTAATTGCCATCTGACAGCTTTCGCTTAAGATGGTGAAGAGACAGTGACAATATTTATGTATGAATCCGTAGCAAGAGGACATTGATCTGGAAGGATATTTGGAGAAGGAGTTTAGTTTAGTGACTAAAATTTCCCATCAAAGGGAACACCTCCCTCCATTGACTATAGAGCCGGGTGGCAATGTCTTCTCATGCCATATGCCTGGAGTACCCAGGCCACAGAGCTCCCAAGGGCTGTAGTTTTTCCCGTGGGCCTCAGCCACACTTGACAAAGCCTCCAAAAGAAGCAGCTGTGAGGTTTAGAGGTGACCGTCTCAGGGATGGAGACAGCAAGGAGACGGGCTGCTCGCAGAAGTGGCTCAGGGATGGCTGAAGTAGTCACCTGGTGGTCCATGTAAAGGGATTGTATGTTGGTCAACGTACCTAGACATACATGGTGCACGGAGCAGTCCTGTGCTCTTGTCTGAGGTGGAATTAAGAAACAGAGGCCAAGCTGCAAGGAGAGCACTCAAGGAAACCCAAGGTTGTAGCACGAAGGGTGTTG
>VWYH01008816.1:254992-290407 GCA_013399365.1 Pampusana beccarii | reverse complement strand
ACTTTGAAATCCCAGCCAAGTGATGTAAAGAATTATGTGGGCACATATAACCCTTTGGCCATAAAAAACATATAATCCGTTACTGGCTTTCCCTTAACCTCTATGTTTTTTTGACATGAACCTGTGACCAATTCTGGGGCTAAGTTTGGATCCAGCTGCACCTGAAAAGCAGTTTAGAGAGCAAGGGGGTCCGTTCTGAACCTCATCACTCAATCATTTTGTAACTCCTGTCACCGTATAAATCACTTTAAAACAACTCTCAC
Source organism: Pampusana beccarii (assembly GCA_013399365.1). Classification (NCBI taxonomy): domain Eukaryota; kingdom Metazoa; phylum Chordata; class Aves; order Columbiformes; family Columbidae; genus Pampusana; species Pampusana beccarii. Next base: position 290,144 of record VWYH01008816.1, on the reverse strand, counting down.
CTGATTCTACTTGGTGTATTTCCTCCATGCACTAAGTACGAGAGTGAACCTTGACATTGAACTCTGTTAAGTCGCACTTTTCTTCAAGTGACCTAAACACTGCTCTGCAGCAAGCGGGACCCTCAATCACTCATCTGCAATAAATGCAAATCCGTTTACAGGAAGGAGGATGCTGCTCTCAGAGGGGTAAGGACACATATTTCTGTAAGAATTACGCTTTCTTGTAAAGTGAAAAAAAAACTACCCAACAGGAAAACAAAAAATGAACTTCCAAAATATGTGTCACATGTAACACTATAACAAAGTAATTGCTTTTTGTCTTCATCTATAATTTAAGAAAATAACTTAGTTTATCAAAAATGCTGAAAAGTAAGCCGTAGATTAGACTGCTCCTCAGCAACTGATTTTTTTTTCTCCAGAGACTGATTTTAGACTCGTTTGAAGGAGATTATTTCAGCCTTTCAAGTCCTGTTAAAATCCCTGGCAGGCATATGGTTGGTATGTTTTACAATATTTACAAAACACATGAGCAGGTTTTCTGACAGTCCCTCAGCATTTTCTCACCAAACGACAAAAAAGTGCAGTTAGAAAACAAGAGAAACCACACAGAAAAAAAATATTTTTTTGTTAGGACTGTATGGGATGCATAGAAATGACATGAGAAAGGTGCCCAGTGTGCTGTGGGGCTCTAAATGGGGATTTTTCTGCTTTGTTTTCTCATGAACATGGAAAGAACTGCTGGAGTCACAGACACTTCTCCAGTCATACAGCTGGATAAAAAATAATTGTATAGAAACAGTGAATAATTCAACTGAGGGAAATCGATCTCGTATTCTTTTGATGAACATAGTCTACTTAGTTTTCATCTGTGGAAGTTAGCAAAAAAAAAAAAAGACATTTCTTGACTTGGACTGTTCGTACTTATTTTATCATTCCAAGTATACACAAATCCACCCTTTGTAGAATTTTCTTCTGCCAGAAAAAAAAAGGTGCTGTCAGAGACCAAAAGACAAACCAAGTTGAAAAACTGCACATGGAGATGCAGAGCTGTCAAGAATACATGGGGAATGGCTCTTTTCCACCAAATACTGAGGGGCTTATTTTTTTTTAACCTTTCATCAGAGGAGCAGTCTCACAGACTGTTGCCTAACTACTGCTTTTGTTTAAATACTGTTGTGCACATGAGTAAAAATTATGAGAAGCATCATCTGCGTCTTGGAGTCATGTAGTAGGACTGTACGGATTCATAAACCACTCTTATTAACCGTGTTCAATCACACTAATAAACTGTGAAAACGTTAAAGGAAAGAAAGCCCATTTTTTTTCCAATAGGAAACTGATGGTTAATTAAGAGTGCAGGGCAGTAGCTCTTCATTGATCGGCGCTGAACAACAGTCACTGAGAAAACAATTACTCCTCTCAAAAGCAAGGGGTCATTTGACATAAAGAAGTGATCGGGAACAAATGCAGGGGAAGTAAAAGATGTAATTGGCAATTGGGTCCACTGTGTGAAATTGTTCAACGTTGTAAATGACTCGGGTAGAATAATTCACTGAGTTGGAGCCAATGAATGACAGTGACAAAGGATGACAGCATCTCGCACACGCTCTGTCAAGCCGCTGTCGCACTTAGAAACTCCTGAATGAGGGGACCGTGGTTGCCACAGCCTCACCAGCAGAAACTGAGGGGAAAAAATTCCGTGTCATCAAATACAAGAGGGAAATACTGTTTTCTTTAGGGTTGAGAGATGTTAATTAGATCAGCAATGAGAATAAATAAATAAAAAAATCACTCTTTCCTGCCATACGGAATTTGCTTTTAAACTTTTAAAATATTTGGGAAAAAAAAAAGGAATAAAAACATTTTTAAAAAATTGTTTTTTCCCATCAAGAAGTACAAAGTACATCTGTACAGGATCCTTTCCAATAGTGACCGGTATTCGTTAAAGGGGCAATCATTTATTAAAGAAGAGTAGAAGTGGAGTTAAAACCTTGCTCACTATTTCCATAGCTCCTTATATTTAGTTTCTTTATTTAGTTTCTGCAGATAATTTGTAGGTGAATTAATTTAAAAAGTGAAACCGTATGATCATATTCAGAGTTTAAGAGTTCTCCTGAAAGGATGGAGTAACGGCACCGATATCCCAAATTACTATCTCAAAAATGGGACAAAAACCCCTACGACTTCGATCTGTTACAATGATCTATACAAATCCCTAAATTAAAATCAGTGAAACACAATGTCCAACTGTAGAAAAGCACACAAAGACGTTTTTAATAAGTTTCAAAATTAGACAGATCTTTATTAGAAACAAATATAATTTGCTGTATTTTCTGTAGCTACTCAACTGAATTTACTGGGAAGTTCAGCTGCAAGGTAGATGCAAAAGACACTAATGTTATAAAGTGATCTTGCTGCTAACTATGTATTCTCTGAACTCCTACTCATAAATTATATGTATAAATAACAAGCTGAAAAGAAGCAAACACTACAATTACATTTTCATTTTAGTATTTACATAGCTATTACAGATGGTCAGATGACTGCAGTTCGGGCACAAATTTGATTTCCAGAAGAAATCTGATTATGATTCAATTAACCCTGACATAGCCACAAGGGGGTTTTATTCCAAAAAATCTAAGCAGATATAGAAGAGAATTTTTTTCCTGCCAGACCTACAGTGGGAAAAATCAGAAAGTTTTGAGGACCCCAGTGGTGGTTCATCCTGTGAAACCTTAAATTATGCTTAAAAATTTATTGGTTTTGAGGAACAGTTTCATCTTTCTCTTGTCCACAGAACTTTTACATAATGCAAAAAGCCAGGAAACAAATGTTTCATTTGTATTTTAACTAACTAGAAAAGAAAAAATAAAACAAGTGCAAATTTGCAACAGCCTGACAAATAAGACACTTCTGGAAAATATACTCTGGCTTAGAAGGCTTGTGCCTTTTCCTTTGGCTCCAGCTGAACTTCCCCCTCATTAAACAATCATCTTTATGGTGAATTCCAATAAAGACGAAAAAAAGAAAGATTTTGAAAAGAATGCATAAATAATTCTGGTTGCCTAGCTGTGGCAATGAATTCCTGTTTGTTTTGCCACTGAAGGGTGAATGCAGCCCTTTGAGCAAGTGGGAATTCATTATCCCGGTGACTGAGAAATGATCCACTTAAAGAACCTAATTGGTTCTACAACAGTGATTTCTTTCAAAGCACCGTTTCCGGAACAAACAACAAAAAGAAGACAGCTCTTTGACTAGTACTGGGTCTACAGGGTACATTTGCCTTCCCATGTTTCAGCTTTAAAAAGAAAATGTCACACATACCCAGAACAAAGGAACAAAGAACTAGTGTTTTAAAAAGTACAGAAATGTAGCAGGTCTTCCACTTCTTTCTTGAAGAGTAAAGCTGAATTTCAATAAATATTAGTGCATGCTCATGACACTTGAACTGTCAGTAGGAAAGAAAACACTGTGCTGACCGCAGTTCTAACTCCTTTCAAGAGTGATCATTACTAGGCAAAAGCTACTTGAATATTTTTCTTTCAAATGAGAAGTAAAGCAACATTATTTACCCATAAGTGCTATGAAATAGGTGAATTAATATGCCCAGCCTACTGAAACAAATAGAATATTGCCATTTATTTTTAACCTAACAAATTAGAATATGCAAAAAAGGAACTCAGACGCACAGGTAGACACAGTTCTAATTTACATCTCAATAGTTACGCATGAAGAATAAAAATCAAGTTCTGATTGTTGCATTCAAATGCAGAATCTTAAACAGGAGTTTTTCTGGAGGCAAGGTGCGGGTCAGAAACAAATCTGATTGAGGTTAATGGATGGATATCTATTTGCTTCAAAATGAGCTTCAGAACAGGCCCCCACAGAACAACAACATTCAGTCTGAAATCTGAGGAAAAACTTCCAATTCTCTACAGGTTCAAGAAGTAATTTAATGCTATTTTTAGAATTAGTATGAGTAATACAAGAAGAGTTAATGCATTGTTTACACATCACTTTCAATGCGTGTCCAGTCCCCAAAGAACAGAATTGATATTAAATACTCAGTCTGGAACAGAAATCTCTCCATCTTTGTTATTCAATGCACTTGTCAACGCAGTTGTAATACCCCCGAAGCAACAAGAACCTTTTCTGTTCTCACAATGCACCTCAGTTTTCCCATTTGTGGCATCAGAGAGTAATTTGGGTGGGCAGCAACAAGAGCAGACAACATCACTCGGTGACATAAAATCTAAAAATTATAGAATAAGTGGGATAGCAATTTATGTTCTATGACACACCAACCAAGGCCATGCAGTTTAGGTGCAGTTTAGACCAGCACCACAGACCCAGAAAACACTTATCTGGGGACATTCATGTCCCACCTGTAAATCTGTCAAACCCTGGCTGGTGCTGGCTCCATCATTTTGCACAGTGCAAACTCAAGTACAAACATCTAAACAGTTTCGCAGGCCCGTGGACATGCTATTTCCACCACCTCCTGCCCCAAGGGGACATTGTCTTCAATATTTGTTATTTCCTGTATTCGTTTGTCAGGATAAGCAAGCAATGGCTTTGCTCATCCCACAGCTGATCCAATCTCCTTGACTTTCTCCATATTTCAATCAAAATTTGAATTGCTTCAGAGGTTTCTCCTACCTCTGATCTCCTCCCTGAATGTGTTAAAAAGGTACAAAGTTTGTCCACTGCTGATATGAGCTCCAGACCAGAATAATCTAGTCAGCTAGTGATGGCCAGGTGTTGTCAAGGTCTCATCTGAATGATACCTTGACAGCAGATATGTCCTTTTGTCTGCCTCACGTCTTAAAATCTACTACACTCTTGAGGACTTAGTCTTTTCTGAGCTCATTTCTGAACTTCGGCTTCAGAGATAATAAATTTATAGACACTCTGCCAGAAAGCTCATGGAAATCAAAAAGCTGGAGATGCTTCTGTAATCTCAGCTATTCTGCAGAACCAAACTGCTCAGCAAATTGTCTCTTGGGGACCTGTACCTTGACAGTGGATCGGTGTTTTGCACCAATAACGAACGGCCATTGAAAAGCACAGCAAGAAACCAAAAAATTCAAAGGAATGAAGATACGGCAACAGATGAACATTATTACTTACCTCACGAAGGATTTTTCCCATTCAGTTGGGTATCTGAAGTTCACAAAAACCTGTGATACCACACCAGCGTGGCACAGCAACCAGCTAGAAGCACAACAAGAATCTCAGGAGAATGTTCAAAATATACCGAAAAATGCTTGGGCTGACCATCATGTCTGATACCCTGCTTATTGAGCATATGCTTTGTATCAGTCTAAAGTAAATGAAACTCTGTGGTTTTTTACATCTACTGACTGAGCATACTACTACCCTGTTTCCCCGAAAATAAGACAGGGACTTATATTAATTTTTGCTCCAGAAGATGCGTTAGGGCTTATTTTCAGGAGATGTCTAATTTTTCCGTGAACAGCACTCTACAGCTATTCTTGAGCAAAAAAACAACATTTATTGAAATATAGTCATGTCACCACTTTGTCACATCTGTTAAATCTGTCACATCTGTCCTGCTGCATTCTACAGCCAATTAATTTTACTTTTTTACGTGTATAGCTGCCTGGACAGTATTTAAATTGACTTTTTAAATGAACTGTAACTAAGGCTTATTTTTGGATTAGGGCTTATATTTTGAGCATTCTCAATAATCCTGGAAAATCATGCTAGGGCTTATTTTCAGGGTAGGGCTTATTTTTGGGGAAAGAGGTTAGCAGACAAGTCTCATGCTTAAATTACTTTGTGATGGAAAAATAGTTCATCAGCACTGTAGCCACATGAGTAGTTTTTCACTTTCCTTCTGTTGCTATGAAGTTACACCAGGTCAAATGAGTTACTGAATATGCAGCGATAACATTTTCTTTAGCTTTTACTGGCTGCATTTTGAGGTACTTCTGTACCAATCCAATGTTTTTGAGTAATTATTTCTGTAGTAATTCTCAAGTAAAAGTTTCCTAAGTTTTATGATAGACTGACTTATATCTGTGTCTTATCTGGTTTGTTTTATAATTCTTACATGACTTTACACTTACTTACACTGATTTCAACCACTTGCTCACCTTAAATATGATGCTTCGGGGAAAGTGGTGCTTCAGCAGAGAGATTAATCCAGTTATTTGAGAAAAGATGTTGATACAATGTTCAAAAACAACAAGAATGTGAACACCTCTGCTTGTCTATGTGTTCTAACTAAAGACTTAGCTGAAGTCCTCTTCGATTGGTATGTCAGTCGAAGACAATTCCCACTACCTTTTCAGGGACTGCTTCATATTTTAAAAAATATGCCCTGAAGTCATCGTCAGTTCCGAATTACAAACATTTTAACTAACAATCACTAGCTAAAGGCTTTGTCACCAGTTTCCATAGCTGATCTGATACATATTGCAGGAGTCTGACTGTACCTGGGCATTGAACTAGACAAGAATTCCCTATTCTTTGTAAATCACATAATAGTAAAGAAACATTAATTACAGTTTGATTTTCACTGTATTTGTGTGTAACACAGGGTATCTTCATATTTTACTATTATCAGACTAACTGATGACTCAATTTAATAAACTTAATCCTTGGCATTTAGCAAGTTTTGAATTTTCTAGACTTTGGAAATATGTTGAGTGTGTGAAGAAGGAATCTGAATTCAGGATACCTGGATTTAGTTGCAGATTTTGTTGCATTGAGATCCCAATGCTACAATGGTAGCTCTATAAACATGGAATGTTGTTAACAATACACTCTTCTTTAATATGCGTAATAAACGTTTGGCCATCATGAAACTGGCTCGCAGTCATCTAGCATTTAATTGGCACACAAACTAAAATCATAGCACTGATTCATCAGGTTGATGATAGCACAGTCCTATTTATTGGAACTGAACTGAAGTAAACAATTTAAAATACACCGCAGGTCCCTCCTGGGCACTTGATGAGCAGGGAGACACCGAGTATCATTCGTCCGTCATGAAAACCCAGGCAGCTGTGCACAATTAAGCTTTCAAACAAACTGAAGTGAAATCACATTGCAGTGCAAACACATTATGCAGTCATTAGCACACTTACGCCACAGAAATGTAATAAAGCAGCTCTGATTAGCGTGCTTTGATGCGTTAAAAATCCTCTTTTTATTTAATACTGTTTCACGGAGTAATGAGCAATTGTACAAAAAAAATCACAGGATGCCACATTCAGCTTAGCGCGCCATTGGGAGCCAGGGACGTGCGTAAAGTGAGTTTCCAAAAAAGTGCATAACCTCGTGTACAGATGTTAGTGACCATTTTAGACAATTAAAAGACAAGCATTTTTCAAAAGGACTGAGCTCCTAGGGAGATGAGTTGAAACTCTTTAATCGGTTTTGCTCCATAAACATTACATTTGCAGTAGATTTTGATACACAGATTCTGTTTTGTGTCTTCCTCCTCAAGGAGTTAACACGTTTTCAGGCTCTGTGGAAATAATCTTCCTGAAGCAAACAAGGTGTGCCAAATGTTTACTGAATAATTTACGAAATAACCAGCTTTTATTCAGCTGTTCCTTAAGTAAAATTCCATTTCCTTAAGAAAAATTCTATACCTAATTCTAAATTCTAAATTCTATCTTATCCGTGCAAGACGACGGACAAAACAATTGTTACAGAATTAAGAAAGCACAGGAATCGAACTCATCAAATGGCACATGCGGAGTGGCAACAGCAGCTTACAGAAATATCCAGAACACCAGAAGCTGGAGTAGCAGATGGAAGAAACTGAAACAAGAGAAAAAGGAATTATTATGCCACTAATTTTGTTGCATTTCATGGGGGACAAAATGGACCTTTTTCCTTTGTAAGTGTCGAAAATAGAATTTGCTGAAAAGTGAGCGATCCCTGTCACCCAGCTACAATTGCTGGAAAATTCTGAAGGCTCTGCTCAGGAGTATCAAAATAAAGAGTAATGGTGGAGTAAGACTCTCAGCTTTAAAAATGGTAGATAAACTATAGTACGTAAAAATAGTAGATAAATACAATGAAAAAATAGTAGATAAACTGTGGTATTATTAAACCATGGCAGATGTTACTTAGGTGAAGGCTGGGAAGCATTTTCCTTACCCCAGTCTCACAGAAGTCCCGTGGGATTCACAGGTTTACAAGTTTCACTGTCTGAAATTAAGTCCTGTGAGTAAGCCTTTTTAATCATCAAATCAGTCCAAAACATATTAAGTGAACACAATCGTTTTTATTTTCTTTAAGGCTGTGTTCCATTATCTACTGTGAAAACCGAATGGTTTCCACTGAACCATATTGTCTTTTAAGTACTTAAGCTCCAAATTTCTAATTTTCTGGTGTTAATTAAATGCAGTTGGAAACAATTACAGAAATAAACAATATAAACATGCTTTATAGAAAAGATTTTGAAGTGGAAAACAGTTTCTCTCCATCAGTGTTGGATACAGACAGGTCGGTCCATGGCCAGGGCTAAAAGTCTTTTCAAGAAAAAGTTGTTTATAAATATACATTCTGCTGTTCTCATAAGCTTCTCCTGCTCATTAGGAGCATTAATTACCATGTGTTCTCCTAGAAATTGAAACATACGCAGATGTGATTATCTCTGACATACACAACCTGTTGATCCCTGTTCTGCAGAGACACTAATTACCGGGAACTGTCACAACAAGTCCAACTGGTGATAGAGCTTATGCAGATTTTCCTTCACACAAAGAAGGACAGAAAATTCCCTTTCTCTTACCTGGTTTGCTGTTATGTAAGTATGATGCTTTTACTAGAGGAGTTTATTTGTAAAACCAAACATAAAACAAAAAAAAACCAACCTTTTTTTGGCCTTCATGAGCAACACTTGCACCTAAAGATACTGAGGCCATGCAAACAACTGAAGCTGTAAAAACATTTTAAAAGACAGAATGCAGGTTCCTCTAAGTGAGGAGCAATATTTTTCTGATGTGTTGATGCATTGTATTGCCTGAAGTAATTTACTGGCTTATAGTGCATATTAAGAGGGGTTTAGGGCTTCCTCTTCTCAAGGACATCAGTTATCTTGTTAGAAAACACATTCAGTCTTTAAAAAAACCGCACGATTGTGCACAGTGCTATTCTTGAAGTATCTTTCTAATCAGTTAGGAGACCTCAGGGAGTTTATGACATTTACCACTTTGCAAATATGACCCATTAAGGCTCAAATCTGTTCCTGTTTAAGACACCTAAAAAGTCCTGTTGATGTCTATGTAACCAGGTCAGATCCTACAAGATTTTTTTTTCTGTGGCTATTTTCAGAGGATACATGAGGATAGACATGGTTGAAAGATAGCATTGCAGTTCATGGAAAGGCATCTGGTTTTTAAATTTGATTTGAGGACAGACTTTTAATTTATCAAATAAAATTATTCAAGGCAGGACAAAATGATCTAGAAATCACAAGGAAATGGGCATTTTTGTTGGTTTAATCCTAATTACTGTCTTCTCAAGTCACTCCTGCTCATGGAGAATACCCCTGGGGTTTACTGATTCCTCAGTCTTGACAAGCCTAAACCCTTCCTAATTTCAGACCAAGTCTACAGTGAGAACTGTAAAACCTTGACATTTCCAAAGCTTTTAGACATCAGGTTCTCCATAAGGCTCCAGAAACACTGAGACTCATGTTTTAGGCTGTGGCCTAACCCCTTTATGTCTTGGACTTAGACGCTTCGCAAAGCTGACTCCAAGTCAAACCGAGTCTGACCCAGGACTTCAAACTTCAGTATTTTGTCCATGACCACAAGTCTAGAAAGCTTGTCATGATGACCACTCCAGCACCCCAAATCAGAAGACATCAGAGTACTGCAGCAAACCACTCGAGTTGAGTAGCATTTCTATGGAAATCCTGTCTTCGATTCAGGGAAAACTTGGGATGTTTGATATACATTTCCGTTTCACGTAATAATAATTTTTTATTGAAGTGAATTTGCCTTGCTGAAAATTTTCCTTTGACAATAGGTTTACACCAATTCTGCCTTAAACTGGGTTTCTCTAATCCCTTTTGAAGCGTAACACACAAATAAAGGGGGAAAATTAGAAGGAAGATAAGGGATCTGTTTTAGATATGAGAAGTATGTAATACTACAGTGTCAAAGCAAATGGTAGATTTCCCTTTATACTGTTCTCTTAAATGGAATTTTTATAACAGTGCCAAGATAATCTTGTTAAAAATGTATAGCAAGCCTTCAGAATTTTAAAACTAAAACACATCCATTACTATGTTGAGTGTGATTCCAGTAAAAATTCATACAAATGGTTACAATTAGAAGAATCTATTTTTCCTGATGTTCGTACATCAGTAATTTTAGTCCATGCTTATCATTCTTTGACCTGGTTTCCAAATAACCATGTTATCTGTTCTACAACAGCTTCAGCAGAACAGATTCTCTTCTCCTCCAAATCATCCTTATTTTGATTTACGATGTGTCCTTCTGTTCTTAGCGATGGGGAAAATTAGAAGAGTCATGGCAGATATTCTCCCAGTAGGAGCTACCCTGTTTTGAATGCGCATGCATTATTGTCAAAGCTGTCTTTCATTTTTCCTCCTTTCATTTTTTCATTTGTCCTCTCTGGAAAAAAATCTGTAGACTTTGTACAATATTCAAAGGTTTTTGCCAATTTAGCCATGGAATAGTCACATTATGTCCAGGAATGCGTAATGACAAAGTTCGTGTAGCCGTTGTATTTTAATAGATTGAAATTCACACTCAGACTTTAATAACACACTTCTAACCATAGATTTGTGAATGAAATATCATATTTAACCTTATTCTCTACAGGATGCATATCCATGTCTGAAAACCCTGTCAGTATATTTTCAGTTTAAATGAGATTTTCAAACGCGTCAAAAGTTTTCTGGGATGAATCAGTATCAGCAGAACTGTAATTTTTCTCCAGAAAAACAGTTTCTTCAAAATACCAATTTCTACTCTTTATGAGTTAATGTAGAATGAGTTTGGGTTTTTTTACCCTGTAGTAGCCAAATTTTGATAAACAGCATAGTTTTGTTTAAAATATTACACACTGTAATTTATTATTTTTTTAATCCCAAATATTTAGTCAAACTACAAGAGTGGAACAGCATCAGAGGTATAATTCAGATTGCTCAGATAACATTGGATTAAAATATTCAAGAAATTCAAGTGTGCTATAAGAACTTGGAAAGAAAGCTCTAATGTGGAGTGGAAGGGATGTACAGAAAACACTTCTAATACTGCACACAGACTTGCTTGGACAAATATACAAGAAACAAATGAAAGGAAAATAAGCACACATGCAGAGGCCAAATCCTGAAATGAAGTTATATATTCCACATTTGAAATCTTTTTAGGGGATTTTTAGTTATTTCCTGCATAGGCCATCTGTGAGCCATGAACTGTGTAGCTTATTTCAGCTAAACTGTAAAGCTAGAAGAGAAATAATTCCTATATAAATATGGGTTAAGTTGGAAAGTAATAATGGTGTGATGGATATATAGTAATGAGAAGTGGTCATGGATTATAGTAATGCTTATAGCAAGCCAGTCTAATTTCTAGTCTACCATGAAGTCTCATCAAGAGACCTCTCAATGACATGATTTCTGTTCGATTTTGCTCACAACAAATTAACTTGCATTTTAGTTCCTACTGAATTCTTGTTTCCTAGCAGTTAATTTTTTAAAATATCTTGCTTTCCTTTTTCCATTAGGCACACACATACTTAACTTCTAGAATACGAGGGTTCTACAGATGCAGTGAGACTGTGAGCAGAAGTGACAGATTTGACAACTAGACCTGATTTTCTTCTCTTCCCTTGTGTCGAGTCATCTCAGAAAGTTGTTTTGGATCTTCATTGGAAATGCAGGCTGTACATTTATTTTGGAGGGTGAATATCAAGTGAGTACGAGACCACGGAGTGGAAATACATGATTGATGATTTGCAACAGTGCCGGAGTGACCTGAAGTACATGCGCTACCCTGAGTCGTGCTAAAGGGGATCAAACAGGGAGCAGTTCTCTGCCAGAGCTGGTGCAGACCTGCAGTAAACTTGAATCTCCTTCATCTCCTTTATTCAAACTAAGACGACTCTTCTGTTGTGTTTTTAAAAAAAAAAAAATCAAAAGGTCCAGTTGGATTTAAAGTCCTTTAATGGAATTAGAAGGGCATACTATCAAATTTAACAGATAGCTTCACTCAATTATAGAAATTAGGACAAGTCTTTGAAAGCAACAATGACTACAATAATATCTTTATTGTTATAAATAGCAATAATTCTATGTAGTTTTAAAATATTTTCATAGGTGTTTATGGTCTTTTCCCTTTCAAATCACCAGTTTCAAGGTCCATTGCACTGTGAAGTCAAAGAAAATGTTAAAATCCAACGACTTACTACCTTTATAAACACTATCCAACAGTATATGTTTACCTTAAGTACATAGGTACAAAATTAATAGGGCTGAAAGATTTTGCTCAGCTTCCTGAATGTTTTAAAGGGGCTTTTAAAAAGCAAATAAAAGATGTTCATCATCAAAGCCAGATGAAAAGTCAGTGCAGTATTTTACATGGACACAGATCGTGTCTGATTGATCTTCCTCAGGAACGACGCATCGACTGAAAAAAATGGGATTATTTAGAACTGTGATACCTATTGCTGTGTTCAAACCGACACGGAGATATATTTTTTTTTAACCCCCCATTGGCAACTGTGCCACCATGTCACTGCAGATCAAACATGCTGGGATTTAGTTTCATGCCCTGGAGATAAATTTCATCTTTTTTAATGACAAAACAGTAAAAAAAAGAAAAATCAGCTGGCAGAATATCTGACCTACATGGCAAGCAGGCAGCTAAACTCCAATTGAGTCTTTAGTGAGACTGAATGCCAAGACCTGCATTAGCTCTGCTTACCCTTTTAGAATTTCTGGTAGTTTGCAGCTGGAATTATGAGACCATATTATTTCTTAGTGTGCCAATTAAACCCCAAAAGTGCTAAAAACTTGTGTATTTTTACAAGTTCTAGGAAAAAAAAAATATATATTTTGCCTGGATTTGTCACTGCTGCTTACCTTGCACTCAAGGTAACCCTTTGGCATTCAGAGGAAGAATAATATTTCATACTTAAACTACTTGATAGCTTGCACCATGAAGATCTGCAAAGCAATTCTTTGTTCTGTCATTTAAATAGATAATTTTGTAGTGCTTTCTGAAGTGATAAATGTTCAATGGAGAAAAAAAATCTTACTTAGGTCAAGCTATATCATGTGAAGGATAGAATTATTCGTTTTAACAGAGAAGTGTAGGCAATGGATATTTGTTCATTTTCCTAAGAAGAATTTGAAAATGCCCACTAATTTAAGAAGTTACAGAAATGAAGGGGAAAAAAACCCAGAAAGCCCATTTATGCAATGCTATTCAAACAGTTTTGAAAGTGCCTTTCCTGTGTCATGTTCACCGTCATTTGGGAATGGAGCAGGATGTAGATTAAGGAAACTGAGACACACAACCATCAGATTTTTTTTCTACCAATCTGCAGACTCAGTCCTTGGAGAGAGTGGAGTTAATCCCTGCTTTGGAGATTATTACTGGAGATGGTGTGGTAGCAATTTGTGCTTCGTTTGCTATTTCAAGCTGAAAATCTCAAAGCAATTGAAGAAGCAGCATCACTATAATAAAACATTGCAGAAATAATTTTTACTCTTTTTAAAAACACGAAACTAAAAAAAAAATCACAGATGTTTATAGATATGCACACATATATGATAAAAGGAAAACTTATTTTATACTTTGCATATGTTAAAGTAGCCCACATGAGGCTTAATTTCTTTAAAATGTCACTTTTTTGTTGTTTTTTTCATCCCCAGCCGTAGTGGGTCGATGCTGACCAGCAGCTAAACACCCAATCAATTTCTTTCTCAGGCATAGACAAGAGATTCATGTGTTATCAACGCTGCTTTAGCCACAAATGTTAAGCACAGCACTACAGGGAATGTTATATAGGAAGTCAGCTCCATCCCAGACAGACCTGGTTGACTGGCTTAGTTGTGCATGTAGGTCTACAGGCATCAGAGGCCTTAAAACCACCGGTAGAAAGACTATTTGACCTATGATTATTTCATCTTTTTCCATTTAGAAGAAGGAACTCTAATATATATATATGAATATGAGAAACATTATGTATTGATAGCAAAGCCAAAAGTCCAGAATTCTGGTGGCAGGAAATTTTATACATCAAAACGAACAAACAAACCCAACATACAGCAATGAAACAAACTCTCCCTCCCAGAAAAATGAACAAACTACTATGGTCTTTGTAAATTCAGTAGGCTTAGAACATCATCTCTGAAGTCGCAAACCAAACAGTTTTCAATAGATTTCTATTAAAATTAAGGAATACACAAGATACTATTACCATAAGTTGCCTAGAGGAGCGGGAGTGGGTGAGTTGCTTGGTTTATGTTTTTTCCTTTTTGGCAACTGGGAATAAGATTTTTTCTGTCTGCATAAAATATAAATGAACTGTAACATTCTTACAAATAATATAATTCTCAAAGACCTCTCAACAAATTGCTTACAAAATGCAGTTCTTAGAAACCAGTAGATTAGTAATACATGCTTAACTCCTATGGGCTTTTCTGTTTGGTGATTAATGTAAAACTTTTGTTCCCCAAAGAAAAAGAGAAAAAAAAAAAAGGAAAATAGGAAAATATTGCCTAATATACCTCTGTTGTTCCTGGAAAATAGCACCGCAAAGTTTGGAAACAACTTGATAAACACTTGGCTTGAGTAGAGGCATCTTACAATCAACATCACGTTCATGCAGGTGAGAAATATAATGACTCCATAACGAGCTCTGGCCAAAAGTGGTGTTTATCAGGCAGAGCATGTTACCGAAAAAATGTGGAGGAACACATTTATGGTAGCAAAGGTTTTTGTTCCGGAAGGAAGAAAAGAAGGAGGATAACTAAGGAGATACTGCTTGGAGCTCCCTTACATCTTCACTGCAACAATTAGATGAGGAGGAGAGGAAGAAAAACATTTAGTGGCTATAAGAATAACAATTATGCACTCCTCCCTTCCCTATCCTCCCCGAAAGATGGAAAAAACAGGCAATAAGAAGACATAGATTAAGTGGGAGTACTGCTTTGCATACAGTTGTACCTAAATATGTCAAGAGCCATGGACCCAAGAAGCCAATTATAATTAATTACACTGTAAGGCATAAAATTTCAAAACACCCCCAACATTCTCCTTGTTCAATTCTGTGTTGTTTTGAAATTATTTCAGCACATGTGTACTTACACCAAAGGTTGAATGATTTTTTTTTTTAAATCTCTATGTACTATTAACTCTAGAATGATGATGGGGATATAATATATCGTTAATTTACATCAGCATTTTTCTTTTGCTGTTAAACAGGCAGGAAGAAATTGTGCACTAGGAAATGAAGCCAGTAAAAGGAAGTTTTATCTGGTAATTAAGGTTCCATAATTTTTCATGCTTAATAATCTTGTTCCTGCAGTTTTACCACCAAAATTAATCCTACATTGATGCAACGTTTCCTAAAAGGGGCATCTCACAAGATACCCCTTTTCAGACCCATTATAATTCAAAATAGAACAGGGTTGGCAAATCACATATCTGTAAAGAAATGTTAGAAATTGTGCCTGTTGCCCATGTCATCAAGAGTATTTTGGGCACAAACCACTATAAACAACAAAAAGTAGCAGCCACAACCTTATCTGTTTCATTCACTGTATATGTACATTTTAGAAAAAGGAAAAGTCTACATGCACACCGTCATTTCATTCACAAGGTGCTTTTCTACAGATTTTTAAACTTAATAACTAGTTTGTTGTGATTTCCTTATTAATACAGAGACAAAAAAATATTGCTTCGTTTGGCAAAAATGTTCTCTTTGAAGTTTTGGGTGAGATTTCCTTGCCAAAATTAAGCACAATAGAATACGAGGTGCATTTGAAATGGAAAACTTCCGATTCAAGTGACCGTTTTTCAGAAAGAAGGAGGGCTGCGGTGTGACTGTGGTGTCCCAAAGCATACGGCATAATGAGAGAAGGATGGAATCTCAGGAGAAAAACTCCCACCTGACTTAAGGTAGGACCAGCCCTGGTACATGACTCTGCTGCCTCAGTTTCCCCAAGTATCTTAATCTCTTTGCTTTCACAGTCTCTACTTTGATGCTCAGAGGAATTGTCACATAGGAGACCTGATTAGAAAGGAAATTCATCTTGCTCTCCACAATTTACAGACTGCTTTGCCAAAGGAACATCAATATCTGTCTTTAGACGATGTTCATCCCCAGTGAATCTGAGGGCTCCATTGTGCTTTTGCGCTCCTTTGGAATATTAGGCCATTGCTACTCAAAGGATCTCAAAGCCATGAATCTGTTACTAAGAGGTAATTCCAATTTCTTTCTGCACAATCAGGAGTTCACCTCTACTGTGAAAGTCAAGGTGGAAGACTTCAGAATGCTGCTTTTTAGGATTGGGTCCTACCCTTTTGGGTTTCTGTGTTTAAATAGCTGATTCTTGCCAATAGTGTAAAATGAAGATGTTCCTTTGATTCATAAATCAATACATTTAGAAATCTGATAATGTCTGTGGTCACCTGATTTTACACTCCCAATGAAATAAAAAGGGACCACAAGGCATCATATGTGTATGTCCTGGGTAATAATGAATTTTATAGTTTTGCATTATTGCAAATGCAGTAGCAAAAGAAACGCAGAGTACAAAAAAGGCAAGATGTGTTATTGAACTTGCTTCCGGATTAAAATTTTAATGGAAGAACAATAGAGCAATGTACAAAAATTGCAATTAAATAAGGAAAAATAGAGTAGCTAATTTATTTGTTCTTCACTTGAATTACAAGAAAGTACATCAGCAAAACAGATAAACCACTCTTAATGTGTTTCAATAATACCATGGAATTGTCTTGGGGAGACAGAAATAGACGTTTTCCTAAAGATGTTCATCACAGAGTTAGTTAAATATCATCTGATATGTCAGATACAGTACTCATAATGTTATAGCAAATGCTACAAAATCCAAAAATATGGATAATTCCTACAAGTTAAATAAGATTGGCTTATGAACAACTTAGCCTTAAATAAGTATTCAATATTAATTTGAACCTATTTAGCCTGAAAGAAAAATGTGACCTGAAATGTTTGGATTTGCTGGGCAAACTGGAAGGATAGAAATAGGAAAGCTTCTCTTAGGTGAAAACACAACCAGACCAATGTGTGAAGCAAATGGAAAACTCACTGTATGTTTACTGCTAACGAAGTATTGAGTAAGGCCAGGAAAACAAAAATTCAAATCAGGGAAGGTATCTTAATTCTGGGATTCTAAATACATTTAAGTATGAACTTCACTTTGGTGGTATTTCATTATGTATCTAACCTCTGTATGAATCCAGCAACATGAATTTGGCCTACAGAAGTAATAAACCAAGCAGCCAAATTATGCTGGCCTTATTCTGGCATGAAATCATGTGAACTTCATTGGGAACCACTTGAAGAAATTGGGTGGAATTCATAACCTAAAGTTAATATTGAACATCAGAGGGGTAACCCAGCTATTATATGACAACACAACTGCAACACTGGACGCCAGAAAATACTAGACTGTAAAAAAAGATAAATTTTTATTCTGTCAAAAAAAAAAGAGAGTGCAGAATGTATCTACAAAATCTGAAGATGGAGAACTGTAAATAGGAAATGTGGGAGGTGGATTTTTTGGCCAAGAATATCTGTAAAGAGAGAAGAGCCTGTGATTTTATTTGACATATGTCAGTAGCATAAAAGTGCTCAAATAAAACAGACAATCATCACTCATGAAATGTCAGTCTGCTCCAGGCATACTCTGTTGAAGGACTCACTCACGTGGACTGGGAGTATTTACTTAAGGCGAACTTCAGCTTAAAATATTTTCAAATTATTTGAATACCAAAACAAACATATTGAAATTCTCTCAAAAATCTATCTTGAAGAATGGTTTGTGCCCAAAAAGAAGGAGTAGAAAAAGAAAACTGTTGCACAGGAGTATAGCTAAATATTTGAATAATTGACCTCTAGCTTATGAAAACTGGAAGAAATTTATTGAAAATGTTGCTGCAGTTACCAAGAGTATAAAATAATGTTTAGAAGTGTCTTAAAACCAAACTAAACCTCCAAACTTCAATATATACTGAGTGAGCCATTAACTGGTTGAACTTAACCTACTGTATTAAGTCAGCTATGAATTTCAAAGCACTCCACAAAAATCTGCTAAAAATCCTTTTAGCAAAAATTTATCTTTTTCAAACAATGGCACTTCTTAGCACTATTTTGGTGTTTGGATTCCATACACTTCATGTGCTCACAGACTTACAACTACCTTCAAAATTTTAATTAACTACTTTTTAGTGGCAGTTTGGGCCGGACAACCAGCAAAGGTACTTCCAGCTTGAATTGTCATAGACTGCACCTAGTCTATGACACAAACTTTCAGCTCTAATCATGTAATTGGTGAAGAGTATTTCTGCATTTAATTGGTTTAACTAACATTCAGTCAGTTTTCTAGTAAAAAAATGGGCCATGTCATTTTAGAAATTGGGTACATTTTCTTTATACTGACTGAATGACAACTACCAGTAAACAGTTACCCTCAGCTGAAATATGCTTAGGGTGTCCTCCCAGACAGAGTCACTATACTTGTGGCAAAACATCTTTAGAGAGGGACATGTTTCATCAATGGTGTTCCGTAATTTATTTCTATAGATAAAATAATCCTAAGCCCCACAGAAATGATCTGAAATTTACTGAAACTCAGAATCTTTCAGATTTCAATAATGTCAGTTCATATATTAAGTCCCAAAACTATAACATATTCAAAACCTTGAATAACTTACCTTGGTGGCCCATGTGATTCAATGTAGAACTCAATCTACTTTTTTTCTTTTTTTAATCAGCAAGTGCAGCCAATGAATGTCATAAAACATTTATTGCTAAATTGGTTATTGATATTTTTCCTAAAAGGCATTGCAATTGATTGATGCATTATAAATCAATGCATAGGCAGATATTGTTAAATGCTTATGTTAAATATTGTTAAATTATGATGATTTAAACACTGTTAATTAATTGGGAAAAAAAGGCAAAAGCTCTTGAAACCACAAACTACATTTGTTCATAATGTCTGTTATCTCTTCAATGCATTTCTTATTCAGGAAGAGAAAACTGGTTTACCAGTCCTTGAACTGATTTTGTTCCCTATACATTCCTATATACATGTAGGTGAATTGACTCAGCTGGTTCTTAGCCTGAAAATCTCAGTTGCTGCAAGGTTATGACTACAGACCAAGATTAACCATGGACCTTTTATTTCTATTACATTCTTGATCCACTAGTGAGGCATAAATCCCTTGTTATCAAGGAGAGAAAAAAAAAAGTGAATGTAAGTGAATATTCTCACATTTAGACGAGGCCTAGATAAGCAAGCAATTAAAAATTCAGGTTGAACGGAGATGACAACTAAATTCTAACTAATTCTTTCCTCTGAATGTTTATCTCCAGTGGAATCTTTAGGGAAACAATAAATCAATGTACTATTTAGCAGTGGGGACACCATGTTTTGAGAGAGTTCTAGAGTATGCAGTCATTTTGCTTAAGTAAAGAAGCCAAGGAGGCCTTGAGATCATCATTCAAGTCTCCACCTGTGTTGTTACTGTCCTTTGCTCTTTCACGATCCAGCCTTTTCCAGATGATATTGTTAATAACCGTTACGTGTCTGCAGGGATGTTATTTGTAGTCCTTCTGTTCTTTTCCCACTTTGTTTTCCAGAAATCCCCCATTAGCTTAAACCAATATAATTATATAAGGAATTGCCAAATAATATTTTTTACACTATCGCAAACTCTTGTAAAACAGATCTGTTTCTGCCGCATCCAGTGCCTGTTTGGAAGTTACTAGGAGGAGATAAGTTTATATGACTGCCATTAAAGGACAGTCAAGGACTAAAAAAAAGAGTATAGGAGAACAAGATAAAAGCAAGAACAACAACAACAACAAAAGCTTTATGGCAGATAGCACACTGGTTTGGTATTTTGCGAGGCTGGTCTGGAGCTCCTATTGCAGCAAAGCAACTATAGTGCAATTCCCCGCAATATCTTTTAGGTCAGATATTCCAAACACAGAAAATAGGACAGGCTTTGCAGATCGCAGTGTCAGGTAGGACAGCTGATTCTCTGAATGACTTGTCCTGCAGGGAAGAAAACCCGAAGAAAATAAATCCCACAACTTAGTGCAGGTTAGTGACTCCATTGAAGGCCAATGACGCTTTCGCATTATTTCAAAGCACGCATAAAATTGCACTCCATGAAGAATATTGCAGGAATCCCGGTGCGTGCAAGCAGGAGCTGTCTGTGATTTCTTGCACTGGATGTTGAATTAGAAAGGTAGGAACAAAACAACCTGAGGAGTGAGAGCAACCCACTGGAAAAATGAAAGCTGCTGCTCCTGGTAGTTTAATTGTGTGTGCTTCCAAAACTAAAATATCTCTTGTCTGCAGCACAATCACTGAAGATATCCAAATTGCTGACAGAACAGCTCAGACGTTACAGTCTGCAGGTTTGGTACCTAAAGTAATAATCTAGAAAGATCTGCCTAAGGTTTAATTGATTGTTCTGACTCATCAGCATAATGCAGCTCGACTGCTTCAGCACAAATGAGAAAACAATACAAACGACACCAGTGCTGAAGATGAGGGGTGATAAAAGCGGTTGTATAAAAGATCATGTTTCCTAATTGATCTTAGGAGGAGGAGAAGAATGTCAGCTCACTGATTTATGATGGAATTTGATGATCCAATAATATCCACAGGATACTCCTGCACCCTTAACACCTTGTCCATGCTTTTTCATCTGCATATGAAATTAACAGGGTGATATAAAATTCTGCATTTTTTTACTCGTCATTGTAATTTAACAGTTTTCTCAACAATGCGACAGTTTGGGTCACTGCCAAGTCTTCGTAATTATCATTTTGATGTGTTTGCCCCGTATTGAGGACTTCCATGGTACTTCTGTAATGACCCTTTCCTCCATTATGCACACTTGATGAAAATGTAATTTAGAGTTGGAGAATGTTATACTGAAAACTTGACTATTGGCAAAAGAAGAACACCATCCAATATATAAATCTAAGAATTTACTGTTCAAGTAGTGTTTTAACAGTCAAATTAAACTCACAATCTGTCTGCCACTTAACGTTTCAGCTTTTCACAAGCAGAATGGATGGAGTGAGACAGGTTCTGAAAAGCCATCAGCATCCTGAGATCTTTGCTGCAAGGATATTAATGGAAGGGTTTCTTTCCTTTTCAGTCTTTACTGGTCTTGGAATTATTTTGGTGCAATTCTTTATCCCAACCTGCTTCCTTCTCCCAGTCTGATTTCTGGTACTCAGATGAAGTTTGAAAGTTGGACAAGGACTCCATGATTTTGTCAGGATGGTCATACATGTATATTCATAGAGATAAAATGTGTTAGGTGATTAGAACTTTATCACTAGAAAAATTGTTACAGCAAGAAAAAAGCAAAAGGCATGCCCAAAAAATCCACAGACAGTCAGGTTAGTACAAAGCTTAGCGACTTACTAGTAATAGCAAAAAACACACTTACTGAGCTACAAAGAAAATATATGAAATTCATACTATTATTTGTAATTTTTTCATGCAAAATCACAAACAGGGAAAGAATAAATAAAGTATAAGTTATTCATCTAGTCTATAAGATACGTCTAGAGATTCACTATTCAGATATGTTAGACAGGATATAAATGATTAGTTAAAATGGCTAGATTTAAGACATCTCAGATTACAAGTGACTGGCCGTCCTGTTTTAAAACTATAGGATGATCACAGAGATTAGATTTTGTATGTGGGCAGGTGTTCAGAATTCAGAATAAATTAAGACAGAATCTACAGTTGATGTAAAGATATCATGAAGCTAGGTATTGTTTTAGGGGGGAAGTCAAAGCATTTTTTTTCTGGATTTTGGTAAAGTTTTTGATCCCATCCCTCAAAGAATCCATCTGGACAAGTTGTCCAACGGTGGGATGAACAGGTTCACAGTGAAGAACTGACCGAATGGCTGAGCTCAAAGTGTTGTAATGAATGGGGCTACATCAGATTGGTGACAAGTCACCAGCGATATTCCTCAGGGCTCAATTCCAGAGCCAGTTCTGTTCAATATATCTGTCAATGATCTGGAGGCAGGAGTCGAATGCACCATCAGCTAGTTTGCTGATGATAGCAAACTGAAAGGTGCTGTTGACTCCTGAGGAACAAGAGTGCTTGCAGAGCGATCTGGATAGATTGGAGCATTGAGCAAGAATTAGTAGGACGAAATTTAACAAGACCAAATGCTGGATTCTGCACCTGGGATGGAGTAATGTTTGGTACATAGATAAACAGGGAGAGCAGTGGCTGGAGAGCAGCCCTGCAGAAAGGGACCTGGGCTGCTGGTCGGCAGCAGCTCAACAGGAGCCCACAGTGTGTCCTGGCACCAAGGGACAAACCCCATCCTGGGGACATCAAACACAGTCTGTCCAAAGAGGGGATTATCCCACTGTATTCAGTTTTGGTGTAACCTCACTTGAACACCATGTGCCATAGGTCCTTCAATGTGTCCAGAGGAGGGCAACAAAACTGGTGAAAGGGCTGGAATGTTTGTCTAGTTTGGAGAAAAGGAGGCTGAGGGGCAACCTCATGGCTCTGCAGCTTCCTGAGTAGGGAATGTGGAGAGGAAGGTGCTGAGCTCTTCTCCCTGGGATCCAGTGACAGGATGCACGGGAATAGTTCCTAGCTGGGCCAGGGGAGGTTTAGACCTGACATTGAAGCATTTCTTCACCAAGAGGCTGGTCAAACACTGGAACAAGCTGTCTAGAGAGGTGGTCGATGGCCCAAGCCTGTCAGTGTTTAAGAGGCATTTGCACCAGGCCCTCAATAATCTGTTTTAACTTGGTCAGCTCTGAACTGGTCAGGAAGTTGAACTAGATGATAGTTGTTGGTCCCTTCCAACTGAAATAGTCTATTGTAATCTATTCTATTCAAATCCATTACATTGTCTTGTATTGTTTGTATTATCTCCGTGCATTTGATAACTGCAAAGTCAAGACTGAAGTGAAGTGTAAGGAAACAAAGGTATGGAAGACCTATGTTAAAAGGGGGCAGGATGTGATTTTACTGGGTGTGCATGGCAGGGTTTTGACAGTGGGAAGCTGTAGGGAGGCTACAGGTGTAAGAGAGGCCAGAGCTGCCCTGTGCCAGGCACAGCTGGACCCAACCATCATCGCAACAGCCCCACTTCACCACGTCTGGGCCCATCAGCCACGCTGGTAGCACCAGGTCAGAGGAGGAGAAGGGGAGAAGATGCTCCATGCACCAGGGCAGAGGTTCTCCTGCAGCCCACGCAGAGGACCATGATGGAGTTGACATCCACACCGCGGTCCATGCAGGACCCCACACCAGAGCGGGTGGATCTGCCCTGGAGGGAACTGCGGCCCGTGGAGAGCCCTCAGGAGCAGGTTTATCCTGAAGGAAACTGCAGCCCATGGGAAGGATGGACACGGGAGCAGAGGAGAAGTGTGAGGAGGAAGGGTTGGCAGAGAGGAGCTGTGTGGATTGACCACAACCCCCATTCCCCATCCTGTGCCACTCAGAGCAGGGAGTGGTGCAGAGGAGCTGGGAATTAAGGACTGAAGTTGAGACTGGGCAACAGGGGTGAGAGAAAATTTTAGTTTAATTTGTCTTTGTTCCAGACATATTATAATAGTCTAATAGTTTAAATTAATTTTCCCCAAGTTACATCTGTTTTGCCCATGACAGTAATTGGTAACAGATCTCCCTGTCTTCATCTCAGCCCACAAGCTTTTTAAGTTTATTTGCTCCCCTTGTCCTCTTGAGCAAGAGCGAGTGACAGATAATTGTCAGAAAAAAAAGCAATTACAGATAGCAATATAACCATGTTATTTGGAGCACAAAAATTTTCTTTTTAATGGAAGAATATAGCTATAGATTAACCAGTTTCCATGGGGTTTGGAGAGTTTTTCATTAAAAATGTAATATGATTTGAAGACCATTTTACCATAATGTTATCAATCAAAAGAAATTTAAAGATTCCCATTATAAATGGTTGCTAGTCACAGTCTAACTGGCAAAGGCTTTCAGGAATGACTGGGAACGCTGGGAACACACCCAAGTATGTCCTCCTACCCACTGACTAACAGTTATTATGGCATCTCCTTACAGGAAAGTTTGAGAGGTTTAGCATCACTATTATAATAACTGGCAACATAATGGCCATTTTTTAAAAAGAATTATAACTATTTATTACTTCACATTTGTGGACTTGCTTTTCTTTCCTGTGATGCACTCATTACTGTTTCAGAAAGGATAAGAACAGCATTCAGAAAGTCCCATATACACTGGATTTTAGCTCTCCTCCTCATTTCAAAAACCTAGGTTCTATTTATGTTAAGTAAGATTTTGGAAAAGAGCTACATCACTGTCTGCTGCAGTGGCTTATGCTGCAGTAAAAACAAACAAACAAACAAACAAACAAAACAAAACAAAAAAAAAGAAACAAAAAAAACCCCAAACCAAATCAAATCAAATCTTTCCTGGAACATTTTTTTCCATTTTATGAAAACGATGAATAAAGGACTCTTTGATCCAGAATCATATTGTATTTTTGTGTTAAATAATATTGACTGAATCTCTCTTCCGTAGATTTCTTCCATCATTATATTGTCCTAGGTATACTGTTGGTATCTAAGGCACCTATAAAAATGAAATCCAAAACGTATTCAAATATTATTCCCTTTTTATTGGTTCTAGAACTCATATGCTGTAGTTTCATTTAGATGCTTCCTATTCCTCACATTATAA
Organism: Pampusana beccarii; assembly: GCA_013399365.1. Classification (NCBI taxonomy): domain Eukaryota; kingdom Metazoa; phylum Chordata; class Aves; order Columbiformes; family Columbidae; genus Pampusana; species Pampusana beccarii. The sequence continues at coordinate 265,162 of VWYH01008816.1, read as the reverse complement.
GAAACACTGAAAAAAGGGTCCTTATTCACCTTCTTTTTGAGATTTGAGATTGTTTTAATGTCTTCATCATAGTCTTCTTGATACCTTTTCCAAACAGAAGAATCTCAGTTTATTTAATGTATCCATTTGCAGAATAAAATAGATTAAATTTTATACCTGCAGTCATATTTGTTCCTCTTCTACATTCATTATTTTTAGCTCTTTTATGTCCCTGCGGTTTCACACAGTGCAACGGTGATATCTTCTGCCTCGTTCTCTGTTCTTTTCCTGATTTTTAACATAATACTTGCTTTCTGAACCACCACGAAGCACTAGCACTGAAATTTTCATATAATTATTCACAATGATTTCAAGAGCACTTTTCTGAGTGCTAATACTTGTTCAGGCCCTACCATGTGCACAGGCAGAGCTGTTTCTCAACAAATACCTTATCAGCAGCTATCAGTGCTGAATCTCATTTGCCACATTTTTGTTCAATCACTCAGCATTGCAGAAACATTCTGGAACAATTCATGATGTGTTCATTCTCCTTTGCATGAAGAATATTTTTATCTCTCAACCTTTGCTGTCTCTGTTGTCCACAGTAACTTCTAATGTGCGGAGGCCAATCCAAGATGCAGATTAAACAACAGATTTACATCAGTAAATTATCATTTCAGACCTTCCAGGACTCCTCTTTGGACACTGTGAGGTATAGTGAATTACTCAGACATTTTTTGACAGTTTGTTCTGAAATGAAAGCTCAACTTTAGCTAAATCTATCTTTTATTATTGATAAATTAATTGTTACTGCATTTTTTCTTATCATCATGGAAGTACTGATACTCCAGCTGCTTATTTATTCATCCATCTTTATTTATTTCTTTATTTTCTGATACTATAAACAAAGGAAATTTACCCTAAAATCTGAAAGTAGCCTTGGGGAATTTGTCCTATGTTGTCACTTTCTAAACAGATATTTCTGTCCTTATAGAAAGTGACAGATTCTAAAGTCATCTCATAGAATCAGAGAATTACTGAATCATTTCCGTTGGAAAAGACCCTCAGGATCATTGAGTCCAACCATAGCCTAACTCTGGCATATATTCGCTATTTTAAAACAGATTAGTTTCTAATTTAATATTGCATAGTTTTACTTTTCGCACCTGTTCTATTTATTTGATATTTATGTCTCTCATTTTCACCTCCATACAAACTACAGTAGCTTTTTTTTTTTCTTACTTTATAGTGCTTCATTGGTCTAGGACTTAAAGAAGGCCATTATATTCACTTTTCAGCAATGTCATTACTATCATCTCTATTGTGTTTCCTCTTGGGTTTACTCAGATATTACTCAGTAATTTCATTGGTACTTCAAATTTCCACTTCTGGCAGCTTTAATGATGGCTTGTACTATTGCTCCCTATTTGCCAAGATGAAAGTCATTAATAGTTGTGGAAATTATTTGATCCTCCACGTGCTGTGAGCATGGCTGGAGTGTGTGGCAGTGACAAATTCACGGGCTGTGACCCATGCTTGAGAGGCCTTCAGGGAATTTGTAGTCTTGTGAGAAGGGACCTGCCAGGGCTGGAAACCTTGCACAGGAGTGGCAGGTGCCTGAGTCCAGCTTCCATTTATTATTTAACCGGCCCTTAGGGACCACAGTGGCCTGAAGCGCTGCATCTGGGGACTGAGACAGGTCCCGTGTAGGGATCACCCCGCTGATGAGGCTGCTGTCCACGGCTGTCACTTGTGCTCCTTGTGCAGCAGTTCTCATTTCTGCTCCTCAGTCTTCTGGAAACTTCTCCTGGGACATCCAGAGCCAAGCTACTCCTGGTAAAGTCTGACTCCTAGCCCAGGAATGACCAGCCATTTAAGCTAGCACTAGAGAGACAAGGGGAGGGAAAGAGAAAACCGCCCAGTCCTGAGCGCAGGTCCCAGGAGCAGAATTTTGCAGGGCAGATTGTGCAGAAGGACACACCAAAGGCAGCTACAGTCTGAGATTGAACAACATTAGTGCTGATATGAAATGGGTCATGGTCCCAAGCAACCACCCCAGTAAATCATGGGCTATGGGCTTTTTTTCAGTCCAGTTTCCTGATGCAGGATGCTCTTGGGTCACTAGGGAATGATGGGGCTGGAGGACACTGCAGCCTGGGGCTGAGCAAGGTAGCAGTCAACAAAGGTCAAAAGCGAAGAGTACAGTGTGATGAGGAGAAAGAATGGGAACAAAAAGGGTAAAGAGACATCCACCTCAAGTGGGCTCGTGGGTCTGGAGTGCTGTGATGGGCAAGCTTTCAGGAAAGAGAAGCTGGGATGACGAGAAACAAATGACATGGCCCCTGTGTGTGGCTGGTGAACAGCAAGATGAACACGAGCCAGCAGTGTGCCCTGGTGAGGGCAGTGGCATTGTGGGTGTCCTGAACAGGGCCACGAATGAGGGGATGCATTGTCCCCCCCGCTCAGCACTGCTTCATCACATCCAGACGCTACACCTGGTTTTAGGCCCCTCAGTACAGGAAAGGTGTTGACAAACTCGAGTGAAGTCAGTGAGACCCACAAGGTGGTCAGGGCTGGAGAACCTGCCCTAGGAGGAAAGGTCACAGGAGTGAGGCCTGGTCATCCTGGGGCAGGGAGGGCTGGGGAAGATGGAACCAGGGTCTTCACAGAGGTACCTGTAGGGAGGATGGGACACAACAGACAAAATTGGAAACAGACGAGGTTCAGATTGGATATAAGGCCGTGAGGAAAGTGGAGCAATGGAAGAGGCTGACCAGAAGATTGTGACATCTCCATCCTCAGAAGTTTTCCAGATTCAGCTGGGTCAAGCCCTGAGCAACCTGGTCTGACCCCAGTGCTGTGAGCAGGAGGTTGGACGGAGACCTTCTGAGGCCCCTTTCAGCCTGAATTAACAGGCGAGTGAGTCTATGACATCTTTCATCTTAAAGCACACTGCAGCTATCAGAGGAATCACACCCCTGTACACGAGAAAGGAAGAATGTCCAAAGCATTAAGCACAATGTATTCCAGTTTCAAGCAGAGATCTCTTTTTCCAGCTGATAAGAGATGAGTGAGGATAAAGACATGCACACACACACACAAAAATAATTTACTCTGAATGGAAACTAGATATTACAGATGTAGAAAATAAATTACTTTTTTAGCAAATCAATCACCAGGAAGCCCAGAATAGCAAGTTTTGCTATTATAAAACACATTTGCAAATTCATTCTTCTAATTAAATATCATGCCTATGTTTTTTTGGCTGTGATAAATTTTGAACATTATGTTGAATATTGTTTTCTATTTTATGAAGATTTCTGTCACTGTAATAAATAAAACAATTGAAGAAAAAGAGTCCAGGACATGAAAGATTATTTCCGTCTCCCCCACTCTCACCAGGAACATTTTTTGATAAATTCCTTTCCTTGAGCCAACAAAACTTTGCCCCTTCCCATAAATTGTATTGGACGTTAGCTATAATCACAGGTTCTGTGTCCAGCCAGCTCTGATCTCCTTTCAAATACCAAATCCCTCAATAAAATTCAATAATATTTATTCACATAAAACTGGTTGTGTTTAGTGATGATACCGATGGTGATATCGTTCATCAAAATTGTTTTTCAAATGGTGATAAAATCAAGATGAAAGCACTGGCGTCCTGCACTTTAACAGCAGAAGAAACCAAGATTTGTAAAAGTCACGCTGGACACATTTGCCCAAAGTAATACAGAATACTCGTTAAATTCCTTCAAACTCTTTCTGTATTGATTAGCGATCAGACTGTCAGGGATCTGACCTATTTGCTCTCCCATATAGCATGTTTCTGACATTTAAGGAGAAATACAGCTCCTCATCCAGTACTACCTTGGTAGCAAATAAGGAAAGTAAGTGCAGGAGCAGAGCAAGCAGGAAACTGGGAGAAGTGACAGACATACCCTAATTTGCTCATTTAAAATAATTGTAAATTATTAAACACACATTCTAGCTATTATTTTATTTATTGTTTGGACTATGGAAATAAGAAATGAGAGAGTCACACTTCCATCTTTTGTTTCCTTTGGGTGGTTACACAGCAGGTAGTACTTCACAAATGCATTCAAAGACCTTAAATCATAACACAAGCGGATCTACACAAGTGAAGCATCGTTAATGTACTCTATTATCTATTTTATGTAAAACAGGCAGGTACTGGCTTCTCTTTCTGGCTTTACAGAATAGAAGGGTATGATAGTATTCATATTTATTATGAATGACAGTTTAGGAAATATAAAGACATACAAAGCCATTGTTCTTCAGATAAAGCGTTTTTCCCTCACACTGCATTTCTCAGCACCGTGACCAGAGGGATGCATCTGGTTCTGCGCAGCGTACAATAGCGAACAGTTTAACTGTACATTTTCTTCTCTATCAGGTCAGATATTTTTGCCCCAGCAAGAACGAGACATAAAGGAAAAACAGTGGGATTTCAGTTAACAGAGCACCCTCTCAATTGCACTATTCACTTTAAACAAGCACACCAATTGATGCAGAAGAACTGGCTGGGACCAATGAGTCATGCACTCCTGGGTATGGCATGGAATTGTTCTATCTATCAGTGTGGAGTGCTCTCTCTCTACTGTACATGTAAAAGTACATTAAATTAGGACTATTGTACTGTGACACGTCTATTCTAGACAATTGCAAGTTAAGTCAATGCACAGTTTATCATGTCTTTGAATGTCTAGAAACAGTTTGCTGCACAGTGCTTTGTCAAACACTTTGGTGTGAATATTTACTCAGGGGAGCTGTGTAATTCTGCACAGGCTGACTGAGGCTGTGATAAAAAAGATTCTCCACTTCAGAAACAACGTTATTCATATACTACTCCCACTTGAGCACAGGAGTAATCTGGTAACCGTCTTCAATCCTAGCAGCAAACGTTAAACTGGAGTAAAGCTCTTCCCAGTCCTCAACCATCACGGAATTATGCTGGGCCTAGGAAAAGGTCTGCAGAAGACAGGATCAAGTCCTGGTAGCAGAACTGCATTCGAAGCCTGAATGGGATGAACAAGAATCTGGGACTTCACCATTCGTTCATCACGGTAAAACAGTAGAAGCAAGGCAGTAGTGAATTCCTTGTCCTCATCTCTAGTCAGGCCTTAATCAGAATGAAAAATAGAACAAAGAAAATAAAGTCACGTTGCTCAAGTAAAACCAGACCACTGAAATTACAGACAATACCGAGCCCAAGATAGCTGCAAAATGTACTATTTATGGTAGTGCTTGCATTAATGCTTTTTCTGAGAGTATTTAAAAACACCACCTAAACATTTATCTACAACCTAACCTACAACAGCCAAACGACAGTGATAAGGTTGGAAGTAGGCTGTAAAAAAGAAAAATAACTGACTAGCTAACTGATTAACAGTAATCAAGTAGGTAACCTAGCATTAAATAGAACTGGCTCTTGTTTTCCAATTTAACATTTCTTCGCCTGTTTGATGCCATAGGAGTAAATACAGGTTTTAAAAGTAAAATAGAACTAATTTATTAATTTATTCTTAGCACTTCAAGTATCATTAATAATAATTGTCTAGTTTTATGTTGCCAGTGTTTAATAGACAGCTATTAGAAAATCAGTGCGTAATGATACTACTGAAGTATTAACAGTTTTAGTAGCAACAGATACTGGAGAGAAAGATTCTTGACTCATCAGTATTTGTTCACATGTAGCAATTAGCCATGAAAGTTGTTAATGAAATAGCTACATTCTTTTTCTTTTTGAATAAATGAAAATAATATTTTGGGAGGAATTTAATTCCTTTTGAAACTACAGACATCCTCACATAATCCAAGTGTGGTGGGTGGTTGATATAAATGTGAAAAGAACATTTACAGTTAGAGACTACAACAAGGCATCCAAAGCTCTTAGATGCTTCCTCAATATCAACAACTTTTAATTAACAATGGAATGAAAAGACGCCAGATCTTACTGCCAGTCACTCATGTTATCCATCAACCAATTATGTGTATGATAATGAAGAAATTTCCTTCCTTCTCCCCAGAAATTCTAACAGTCCCCAAGAACTACTTTGTAAGCTTAAAGTAACCAGCTGTCTTGAAGCTGTTTCTTGGTCTCAGCACAGTATAAAGGATAGCACAGAATTCCACTAGCACAGTTGGATTGCAAGTACACCTGTCCCTTAGCTTTGCACAAATACACAAGTGCTGATAGTGGACAGTGAATCACTGCTTTGGCAGTTTCTTCCCTGTTTCCCCCAAAATAAGAAAGGGTCTTATATTATTTTTTGCTCCAAAAGATGCTTACTTTTTTACATGTATAGTTGCCTGGATACTATTTAAATTGACTTTTTAAATAAACAGTAACTAGGGCTTATTTTTGTAGTAGGGCTTATATTTCAAGCATCCTCAAAAATCACGAAGAATCATGCATGTTCTTTAGGAAGGGATCTTAGGGTAATGAGAGCATTTGTATGACTCCATTACAACCTGCCCTTACTCAAAAAAATAAACAAAAAATGAGGACATGGAACAGATTTATATAGCTTTCCTTGGGCTTCCTTTCCTGAGGTCTTCTTGATGGATTGTGGGTTTATTATGAGTCAAAGTTAAAATAAATCAATCACAAACAAAACAGGAGACAATAATGTCATTGTAGGGGAAAGGCAGACGTCATACAGGAAATACAAAGATGAAAAGCAGATGCACATGAAGCAGTTCTTCTCCACTTATCCAGCATACAGCCACAGCTGAATGACTGTAGAATATCTTGAGAAAATATAGCAGAGGACAACAATAATGAACAGAGGTCTGGAAACCATGACTCAAGAGAAAACACTGCAGAAAACTGGAAATTTCACAGAACCCCAGGCGGGTTGGGTTTCAGGACCTCTGTAGATCCCCCAGTGCAACCCCCCTGCTCACGCAGGGTCACAGAGCAGATCACACAGGATCCCAGGTGGGTTTGAATGTCTCAGAGCAGGAGACCCCACACCCGCTCTGGGCAGCCTGGGCCAGGCTCTGGCACCTCCCAGCACAGAAGTTTCTCCTCATGTTCACACGGACCCTCCTGTGTTTCAGTCTGTGCCCGTTGCCCCTCACCCTGGCGTTGGGCACCACTGAACAGAGTCTGGTCCAGAGTCATCTGAAACTGCCTCTGTCAGACACGACCCGATACAGGAAATAAAATAGTGAGCTACACAGAATAATTGTAGATTTTCTATTCTTTGTGGCTTTGTAAGTTACAGTGAGAGTTTCAAATTTTCTTTTTATACTAGACGTGATTGTTTATAATTTGCGATCCATAGTGCAAGCACCTGTGTTTTTATGTTATTCCCAGTCCAAATCAAACCCAACTGAAACATTTGCACATTTTCATGGTTTTAAGTCTTGATAACAGTCTTTTTTTTCAATAAAGGAAGATTGTGAGATTCACTACTTCTAAAAATCCCTACACTTAGAAACCTTTGCAGCAAAACAACAGCAACAAAATCTGGTTCAGGAATGATGTTCCTGCCCACTGAAAACCTCCACAAAAGTCATTGGGAGTCTGGTTGCCTGCAGACCAGTGGATTGAGCCTTGATTGCATTCCTAGTTTTAAAGCCTTTTAAAAATTTTTATTTCTTTGTGCTTGACTCTCACAGAGCCGTTCTCGACTGTTTAAAATGTTCATTTCCTTAATAAATGTTGGATGATATACATGTGCAGTACATGACGTAAGTAAAATATTAGTGATTGTTAAAAATAACTTAAAGAAATGGTAGTTGAAAACAAATAGCTTAGTTATCATTCTGATGCATCTAACCCATTACTAGCGAGGATACAGCTTCTGTCCATGACTGTTTTCAATTAGTCTGCTGAAGAAAATTAAAAAATAAAGAAAAAATGGCAAAAAGTGATCAACTGGTGTTCAACTTCATATACAGTTGATAAGGCCAGTTCTTTTTCAGTTAATGCTTATCGCATTGTCAAACACACCTTACCTGACAGTGATGGCCGGAAACCCTCCAAAGTGTATTTTTGCTCTCAGTTTTCCTGTTTTAACCAGGAAATCACGATCAGCACATTCTTGGTCTGAAGACAGGTTGAAAGCGAATGCTACACAGCAATGGGCAAGCTCTTCCCTCTGGCTGTGAGCGCTGTGAAATGTCAACAGGCCTTGGTTTTGACCATCTTGTTAAAATATTCAAAGATGGTGGCTTTAATTCATTACCAGTAAGAAAATATTGAACATTATTTTGTTTTAACAGCCTATTTAAAGTCTAATTAAAAAAAAAAAAATCTTTCCATTGGTTGGTTGTAATTACTGAGGCATAAAAATGCTAAAAATGGTTTTAAAAACCCTGGTTACTTTAGAAACCAATTCAACTTTTAGCCCATACCCAGGCATGTTTGTACAGTGTGCCTAGAACTGCAAAAATGGGTTTAACACCATCATTGTTTTTGGAAAATGGTTGCCTAGTCACCAAATCTGCTGCCACTGAGCATCCCCATTTGCCACAATAATCTTTAATGTCCTTTATGAGAAGCTGTGTTATGCACATGTTATATCTACTAACACATCCCTCCCACACATAGATCAGAAATAAATTTAATGCAAAGAAACTTCAGTCATCAGTCATCTGGGGTGACAGCTGGCAGTCTGGCATCTCCAGACTTATTTAGTTCTTGGATGCTGCTATATCTATAAAAGAGTATCTATACATGTATAAATAAGCATAAATATATCATACAGCAATGCTGCCATAGTCCTATTTCAATATAGTAGAGAAAGCTTTGAATCAAGATTCAGAGAGCATTTTTGAGCCTTTGGATTTTTTTTTGGATTACTGTGGCAATCATTACGTGTGATTTTCCTATTCTTTATTCTTTATTCTTTATTCTTTATTCTTTATTCTTTATTCTTTATTCTTTATTCTTGCTTTATTATTTTTATTCTTTATTCTTTTTACTCTTTATTCTTTATTCTTTTGGAATAGCAAAACAATAGCTTCGATGGAAACAAATGGCTGTGGCTGAGGTGGATACTCAATAGCAGTCAGATTTGGTAACTGCACAATCATTTTGTAAACACGGCAATGATACATTTTAAAAGGTATGGACATATTACACATTTATTCTAAATAAATTACATAAATTTAAAGTGTGATGTCAGAGTATATTATTTAAATATCCGTAAATGTTTCTACAGGCACTTTACTTACACATATTAAAGCAAATCTTCAAGGATTTAATGCTATTTAGAAAAAAATTCAGATTAACTTTCCTATTTTCTTCTACAGAAAAACTTTACAGTAATCCACTATTTAGAGCAGAGTGAGATGCACACACACAAAAATCCAACCAAAGACATGCTGGTACTATTGCTACTGAATGCAAAGGGATTTGGAAGTAACAGTTTGGTCTAAAGAGAAGTAAAATGAAAACGGCTCCTGAAAGGCACCACAAACCACCACAATATGTATGTTCTGGTTTGTTTCTGGAAAAGACAACAACAAAACATTTTTCGTAGGAGAAATGGATTTCACATGGAGTGATTCTAAGCTTATTGATTCCTTTTTCATAGTCACCATTCATAGACTTTAAAACACAATAAAAATTTCTGAATTTCTGGATTTAAGTACATCGTGTTTGGTACTATTGAAAGTAGTTCGTGATCGGTGACAGAAAACATGACACAGGGTTAGTAAGTGTGAAGAATGTTAAAATGAACACCTAACTGTGAATTTTACGTTTATTTCCTTTCAGATCTCACATTCTATGTTAGCAAAGGTGACAGTGATCTGTAGGGACAACATTTAACGAGTGAAAAGAAAGGAGACACAGGGTTTCAGCCATTAAGCTTCACTTCAGCTAAACCGGAGAAAATCACCCCTAGGGAAAAGTAACAGAAAAACAACCAAACAACCAAACACCGGACTTTGTCAGCAGTAACCATGTGAAAAAGCAAAATTGTTTGTCAATAGCAAATAACAATTTGACACCAGGGCTTCAGTTTGACACCGACTAACTTGAAGTCTGCTGACTTCAAGAGAAACATTTACAAGCAGTGAAGGACCATGTAAGGCTGATAAATGCACAATAAAATAGCACTTTCTCAGCAACCGCAGTTTGCTTTTCTTTTTCTTTCTCCTTTCTTTCTTTTCTTTCTTTCTTTCTTTCTTTCTTTCTTTCCTCTTTTTTTTCTT
>VWYH01008816.1:206527-254772 GCA_013399365.1 Pampusana beccarii | reverse complement strand
CCTTCCTTCCTTCCTTCTTTCCTTCCTTCCTTCCTTCCTTCCTTCCTTCCTTCCTTCCTTCCTTCCTTCCTTCCTTCCTTCCTTCCTTCCTTCCTTCCTTCTGGTTTTGTCTGTTTGAGCTGGAACATACAAAAACTGCCACTGGGCTGAGCTCAGGGCTCAACAAAAAGGTTTCCTTAGCTCTTTTTTTATTTTTCTGTAGTGAGCCATCAAAAAAGGAAACTCTAATAAAAATTGATTTTTATTGTTAAATGGCTTAAGGTTCTGTGACATAAGTGTTATAAATACCCCCTGTGAATGTTTATATTTTTCTTCAGTATTAGACAAGTGTTTTTTCTTAATAGAATGATTGATTGACTAAAGGAAAAGTTGTATCACAGTAGAACCTAATACCTAAGAGACATTTCTTACTAAAACTACATTAGCTTTGTACTACCATCAGAACTTTTGAAAGTACTCTCAGTTTAATGCTCAGAAATATTCTTCCAGAGATTGAGGAAACTACAGTAATGTTTTTAAGGCTTGGAGCTATTGTCATTATCACATAGTACAGTGTTAGAAGCAAATTAAACCAGAAATGTCAATTTTTTTTCTCCCCCCAAGGGGAAAAAAAAACCCTATATTTAAAATAAAAACATAAGAGGCATGAAATGTGGTTGAATTATCCCAATTAAATATTATGCATATTTTTCTTATCAGAATGTTTTTATAATTGAGATACAGAAGCACTAGCGTATCATCATTCTCTTGTATTGATCTAACATGATTTGAGAGCATGTATGATTCACTGATATACTCCATATAATTTAATGCAAATTTCCAGTAACATTATAATAATTATGTGACAATACATGGCAACTGTTTTAAAGAATGCTGTTAGCTGTGTTTCTTTTATAAACTGTACTATTAAAATGACGATATACGAAATTGTTATTGTTCGATTCTTAAACATACAATTGACATCGTAGTTGCTCCTACTGGTACTGGTGATCTCTAATACTTGTTTTGACTTTCAGCAGCTTGGTATAATTCTACATTAATGTTGTTTTGTGTTTCTACCAACTTTCCATCTGCACAGTAGTAAACTCTCTTCTTGACTTTGATGGCCATTAAAGAGACTAGAATTTCACAGGAATTATGTGATCAATTATTGCTAAAAGGCTATCTTTGAGAATTTAAACGGCCCACAATAGCATAGAAATGTAGCTTAGGCCAACATACAGAGAGACTCCAATAAAACTGGAATTGCTCTTCAGTGTTATGAAAGTTGTACTTTAAGGTCACGTTTCAACTTAGACTTTTTAGTGATATTTATATCACAGCAGCTTTTGCTCTCACCTCTGACTTAAGTGATTTTAATCTTCATCCTCACACAGCACTATCACCAGAAAAAAAAAAAAAAAAACAAACAGAAACAAACATCAAATCTAAGAATCTTACTCTATTACAATGATTGGTTGTATTTGGTTTATGTGGCAAGATTTTGGTAGGCAGGGGGCAGCTTCAATGAGAAGAGACCAGGAGCTGCCCCATGGCAGACAGAGCCAGTTTTAGTCAGGCCCAAGACAGACCTGCTGCTGACCAGAGCTGAGCCCACCAGTGATGCTGGTGGTACCTCTGTGATAACACCTTTAAGAAAGGGTAAAAACCTCTGCACAGCATGTGCAAGAAAGAACAAATCATGCAGACACCAAGGTTGGTAGAGAAAGAGTGGGAGGTGATGCTCCAGACACTGGAGCAGACATTCCCCCACAGCCCATGGAGAGACCATGGTGGAGCAGACACCTGCCCATGATGGGCCCCACACCAGAGGAGGTGGATGTGCCACAAACAAAGCTGCAGCCTGTGGAAAACCCATGAAAGAGCAGGTTTTCTGGCAGGAGCTGCGGCTCACAGAGGATCTATGCTGGAGTACTCCATTCCTGAGGGACCGCACTCCATGGAAAAGACCCTTGCTGGACCCATAGGGATCTGAGGAACATTGTGAGGAGGAGAGTGGCAGAGACAAAGCGTTATGAACTGACCGCAACCTCCATCCTCCACCCTCCTGTACCACTGAGGAGGAGGATGGAGAAAAGTTGGGAATGAAGCTGAACCTGGGAAGAAGGGAGAGATCGGGGGAAGGTGGTTTTAGTTTTGCTTGAATTTTTTGCTATCTTACTCTGTTATTAATTTACAATAAATTACATGAATCTTCCTGAGCTGGAATCAGGTTTGCCCACGCCAGTAACTGGTGAGTGATCTGCCTGTCCTTACCCAACTCATGAGCTTTTTAATCTTATTTTCTCCCTCTGTCTTGCTGAGGAGGGGGAGTGAGAGAGCAGCTTGGTGACAGCCAAGGCAAGCTACCGCATTGCCGTTTCTAAAATGAGGTGAAACGTGCATTCGGGGATGGCTCCACATCATGAGCGCCATGACAGCATCTTGTGTTGCGTTCTTTTTGTTTGTTTTGGTTTGGTTTTTTTTCCTCTTCATTAGGGTGGCTAAGGGCACCAAGCTAGTGGAAAGCTCACTGAACAATATTGCTTGTTCTTGGGTTCATTTTCTGCCACATGAGCAACCTGAATAGCTCACTGAGAATTCAGGTGAGCGCCCATGCTGACACTGTTCTGACTGTGCAGATGTTGCAGCATCACCCAGGCCAGGGGCTTGTTGATACCAATAGTTCCAAGTTGAAAATATTGTGAAATCACATAAATGAAAGTCAGGTTTGAGACAGTAAAAAGAAAGGAAAACAAACACTATGAACAATAGGGTTATAGAATTACCGGTCTGTACATAAAAGAGAGATGTGCAGGTGTACTCTCCAGTATAAAATTCAAAATGACATCAGGACATTGGTATGTCCTACTCAGAATCTTCAGGAAGTCCCAGACCTATTTCAGACTACTGTGTGGCTGAAAAAAACAAAATAATAAGTAATTTTGTTATGTCACAGGGAATAAAAAACATGCCTGGATGTCAGAAGACTTCCTCCAAGATCTTCAGACTTGATAACAACGAGCTGATAGTCTCATCTCTGATTTTTTTCATGAAATTGTTAACTGTTTTGTTATGTCTTTGATCCCAAAGCATCAGTTTTGACCTTTCATAAGCCTAAGGCTACCCATTGACTTGCATTTAAGCCTTAGTTCAGCAAAGGGAGCTTAAAGGCTTGGTTAAGTAATTTGCAAGACAGTTTATGTTATTTGGAATGTACTAAAATGAAATGAGGACTATGAACTTTGGGAAAAAAAAGTGTTTAAAAGTATCTGAATACTTATTTAAAAATGGGTTCACGTTGATGCAGACGTCTGCCTTAGACATTGCAACTCATGACTGAACTAACAGTACCATCTTGATTTCTAATTCACCTTTTGTGTTCAAGTTTGACACCTTTGCAAGGAATTTTTCAGAGTTCCTCACGAAGTGATGACTGCTGCCTTACTGAGCATCCCACCGCCTCATTTCCCAGATAATGACCTGGAGGGTCAGGCCCGTAGACACCGTGGTTGCTGGGAGCTGCACAAGCAGCCGCTGCAATATTTCAGACTCTTAATCTACCTCTCAGGAGGCTCGAAATAGCGAACGCTGGTCAATGGTTCCTTCTGTGGATAAGGGGTTGCTGCAGGAAGCAGAAACAACAGTTGCATTGTATAGAATTAGAGGGCAGAATCTGCTGTACAATTTTTATGAGGCATCTGAAAAGCACTTTAGGAATAATAGGACAACAGCTTTTATTTCTTAAATGTAATTAAAAATGGTACTTAGCCAAAACCAAAGAACAGACCCTCCCCAAGACTTTCTTGAAAAATATTGCTACTGCACTTATTTACCACAACCTTCATTCTTCAGGGGATATTTAATGTTTCTGTGAATTAAATTTTCAAATATATGCAGTATAAATGATGGAAGTTACCTCAAGACAAAGTACAAGACATTGTTCTCTGGCAGAGAAAGGAAAATCAATATATTTTTTCCGCACTATTTTTTTTTCTTTTAGTCTTCTTTTAAAGCAGTAGTTGGATTTAACGCATTCCTCTTACACAAACACAGAGAAAAAATATACACAATAAAATGCTAGGCAAAAGTATTGTATTTTCTACAGTGCGGAAGGAAAGGCCTGATTTCTGCTCATTAATGTCCATTCTATGGTAGGAATAACCATTGATACTGTCCTCCAACATAATGTTGAACAGTTCAGTAAGTTTTTAACAACTGACTTATGACAATAAAGAACCCGAAGCATTCTAGAGTCACAGGATCCCTTTTCGTGGGATAATAATGGGATAATGCCATAGAGGTTCTGTCAACATATGTGAGTCCGCGAACCTCCCGAGAAAATCTACTGTTTGCACTCTGACCTAGAAAAATGAAAAAGTACACCACGAGTTTATGCAAGTCTTATAGAAGATTAAATGGAATATTCCCTCTTCCTTTTTTACAAAATAATTGAGAACTCTAACGCAATGCAACTTGGACCAATACCTGTACAAACAACTTCTAACATTTTTGCTGCCTACTGAAAAGTGTCTGACCTGATGCTACCGTTCCTTCAGAACCCACCACAAATGTCATTTATCACAGGGCATAAACTCCACCAACCACATGTTCAGAAACAAACAGACAGACAATTCCTTGATAACCAAAGACTTTCCTGTGCAATGATGAGTTTCAGTAAAACATTAATATATAACTATAAATATAAATACAAATATATATCAAATACCCTCAACTGCCTTCTCAAATATGTCTCAACAGAAGACCAGCAATACAAACAATGTGACAGCAACATAGAGAAGATCTGTCCGAAACAATATAAGCAATTATCAGCACTGTTACATCCATAGCAGATCTGAAATCATTATAAGATACTAAAAAGCATTTTTGGATGCATCTAGCTATCAGATTCTAAAGACTGTTCAGTATGAAATATTTAATTTACCTTGTGAGTGTGGCTAGGCATGTTGACCTAATTGTTTACCCTCTACACAAGGGATATGCAAAGGAAGATACTAGGTTTTCTACATCCTTCATTTCCTAATAAAGGACCAAAAGACAATGCGACCCAAAGGCAATGTGAAACATAAAAGAGGCTAAGGATCACCGCAACAATATGTACCAAAGCTCTGCCTCCCATCAGTACTGTCTTGCTACTTTACTTGGAAGAAAAAACAATGCAAAATACAGAGCATGTTGGAATAAAAAATTTTAGTCACCACATATTTCTTGTACTTTCTACATACCCATCTTTCATATGAGAAATAGGTGTTATTATACTCTTAGTGTTCACCTCGCCATGATAGCATTGCATAGACAAGGTTGTGATCTATCAAAAAGTTTCACTGGGTGTTGCTATGACTTTCTATAGTTATGAGCTATAGGTCCCAATAGGACAAAGAGAAAAATAAAAGAACCGCAGTTTGTATGCATTCCTCTAATGGACTTCACCCGTTTCATGGATATTTGCACTACAGAAAGAAAAGAGGTCATATTAGCTTCAGTAATAGAGGCATGAAATTCAGAAATTACTAAATTTTGTGCCTTTACAGCTTCTGAATACTTAGATTTCGACTTAATTTTAGCAAATGACAGTATTGCTGCTGGGTGGAATTAGATAAACTATTTCAGCCCAGAACAGTGGGTATTTTTGTGGAAGCTTTTTTTTCACTGAGTTGCCAATTTCAGATAACAGGGGCTTAGTAATGAACATGTTGAAATAACTTGAGCAGCCCAAACAGCACCACTGCAATAAACTGCAGCATAAAAATTCAAATGCTGTTAGAGCTTATAAGCTTGGCTTAAATGGAGCAAAGCCTTACTTAAGTATTATCTTTTTATTTGTTTCTATTCAGCATATTTTACTAACAGACAATATAAACCAAATAATGACTGTTAGATACTGATTCCCTCCCTTTCTTTACATTAAAAACAGATTGCGAAATGGGGCTCATACTCAAAAATATCTCAGAAAAGACATGTTGGAAACTATAATACCATGGCTGTTTCCATTTCAAATTCAGAAATACAAACCCCACTACCATTAGTGGCCATATCAAAGGGACTATGACCCTAACAAACTGCTGGTGTGTAGTTTCTGGTAGGGATACAGAAACAATGTTCCGCTGTACAAGGCAAAATTTAATGATCTTTAATATTAATCCTGATTCAGTCACTAATTTTCAAGGATCAGGACTTCAAGTACAACATGAACACAAATTACTAACACAAATGGGTTAATTTATAAGCCATTCCTAGTAGAAATATGTGACTGGGAGCAAAGATTGCCCTATAAACTCATCGAAGGATAAATACCATAGATGAAGAACATATATAAGCACAATACTGGCACAAGTAAACAAGCATATTAATTGATTTTGAATAATTTTAGGCTGGAGCTTATTCAAAGATTTTTACCACCTTGAGGAGGTTTGTGAAGAATGGTGTATTTTGGAAGTATATATAAAGTTTTATTAATTTGGGGGACATCTGTAGGGAATTATGTGGTGACTCAGTCAGTGTCTGACAAGGTATCTTTTATTCCTATACTTTTAAGAAATTAGGAGAGAAAAGCTTGGTTATTTTCAATGTTATATTTGTTTTTGCATCTTTCATTACGTGAAAGTCATCAACCAGCTGCACCATAGTCCTAAGCATTTTTGGTTTGGTTTTTAAATAACATCTTTTTCAAATTCTGTATGGTATATGTTGGATTATTTCTGACTTTTGTCTGATCTTTAGTTTTATTTAGGTCATGCTCTCAAGGTTTTTATGTTTATTTGTTTTTGTCACACCTCAGAGGACTGAAAATCCTGTGGTGAGTGTTACTTACATGGAGAACACAAAAAAACCTTACACAAAAAGCTTGCAAGAAGTCATATTGGCAAGATCATGTAATTCTAGGGCTAATTTTCATAATAAACAACAATATTTTGTAAAAATGTGAGCAGAATTACCATTGTTTGTATTAAAAAAAATATAAGTAACATAGTGGTTCTTTTTTTTCCAGAAATTTGTTTTATTTTTTTTCTCATTTTCTCATACATTTCTATATCACTCATTTCTTACATGCGTTTTTTTACTTGCATAAGTTACATGACTTCATGAAAAATACGGAAACGAATGGCCGCACTTCTATAGTTGTATTTATCTAGAAGTGCAAAACTATTGTAACTGCTCCCTGACCAGCCACCTCTTTACATTCTACTGACCTTTTTTGTCCTCTCCCTTTCCATTTTTTCGCACTTCTTCCTCCTGCATCAAACTTGATCCCTCCTTTCCCTGACTTTGGCCACTAAACATGCCGCAATAAGTTTTGTACATTCCCACCATTCCTTAAAGCATCCCATAGAAAGCTTTACACCGTCCTGTCTGCCATCCCATGTTAAGTTTGCTCTTTCCACGATAATTCTGTTTTCCACTTTATTACAAGCTGCAAAGATCCTCTCCAAGATACTGAGTGGTCCCTTCCACTATTCATCCATCAGGGACCTGAGGGAGAGCTCAGATCTTCAATATTATCTCCATCGTCCTCCTGTTAGTTAGAGTTTGTGCATCTAAATGTCATTTATTCCCTTCTCCGTCTCGTCTCTGATTTTATAACAGATAACCACTAAACAGATATCCTCACCAACCAGACAGCCTTGCACTCCAAGCATCCCCGTGTCTTTACATTCCACATCTTTTACTTTTCTCACATCCCACATAGCCTTAAAAAGATGATACATGAAAAAAATAGTAATAATTTAAAAAACAAAACCCACAACCAACCAACCAAAAAACCCCAGGAAAATAAAGACTTGGATACTTTGTTGTAATGCTATGATTTTCAAGTCGGGCCCATAAAACAGATCTGACTCAATCTGCATTTTGTCACCAATAACACGTCCTCCTTTACTATGAGGTTGTCCAACGACCTTTTTAGAATGCACTTGTTTTACTTTACTGTAATTTCTATGAGACTGGAAATGAATCTTGAATTAGGCTGCCCTAATCCTGCAAATTTTTTTTTTCAAAGCTAACCACTCATTTAAGAAGAGTTGCAATTAGGAGCACTGAAGAGCTTTCATGATTAGAGATGCTGTTTGAAAATTTGATGTAAGCTTATTATATTACTGCATATTGTATTTATAGGCATAAGAGAGGTCATCGTATGTCAGTTGTTGTACATTTGGTTAATCCATCCTCATTCACCACACTAAAGAGAATGACTAGTTTTATAGCTGGCAGGAACTTTTGGTTCCATCCAGTACATCTATATGAGCAGCAAAGGGATTCTCACTGCTGGAGGGACCCAACTATGGAAGTGATCAGCCCGGTGTGGTATCAACTTGGCTTTTCTGGAGAAAAAACCTGTTTGGACTGTCATCTTAGTCTTCTGAATCCTCATTTGACACTCTCTTTATCAATTTTCCAGTTCCAAGTCTCCATTTTCCAATTACTACTAAAGATCCTGCTTTTTTTTCCTAATTTTTAAGTAATATATTTTTCATAAATGTGTTTCACCTTTTGTCTAAGTATGTATTAAGCCTCCAACTGTTTGTTGGTTTGCTCAAAAGTCTGTCCCCATCTTTCTTATCAGCCCCTTTTAAGTACGAAAAGGCTGCAATAAGGTCACCCCGGAGCTTCTCTTCTCCAGGCTGAACACCCCAACTCTCTCAGCCTGTCCTCATAAGATAGGTTCATCTCTATGAAACAGTATAAACATGCATGAAGTTCACATAAATTGCTTAGTAGCATTTGTAAATTACTTTTTCTTGGGATATTTAGTGTTTTGCATATTTAATGTTTTCTCAGTTGAAAAACTAAGTTTTTATTTTTCATATTTCTGATCTTTATTCATAAAGGAATGTGTAATACACCTTCAAAAAGAATGGCAGAAATGGGCAATACAATAAACATGTTATCATTCTACTTGATTCTAATATCTCACCATTTATACTTCCATTCTTCATTTTTCAAACCATAATTTCAGCCACTACACTGAAGAACTGTATCTGAAGGCATCACCAAGCTTTGGGAGAGATGCTTTGGTACTTAGAATCATTAGTTTGCAGCTAATGGAGCAGGATGCCAAAGCACATTAAATAGATTATTTCCACTGAATCCTCCTTGTAAAACTATTTTTTTCCTAAAGAAAGCTCAAACATTTAATTTCAACATAAACTATGTTTTACTTTCAGATAATAAAAATGAGTGAAGAGTTGGGAGAGGAATACAGATTGTTTGTTACATATGCAAGATGCCATTAGTGCTTGTTGTTTTGTTGGGTTAATACTTCATATAGAATTTCTGAGAACTCAGGCCTTCAAAATGAAATGATGCTGTTATAAAAAAAGTAAGATGGATTCAAGTTCAAGGCTGTTTATCACCAATGTACTATTCAAAACCTAGGGATGTTGTTGTATTTTTTTATAATTATACATTGTTAGAGAATTAGTTTTTAAAATCTGAAAATCGAGCACGGAAGAATAAAACTGATGACAAGAGATAATTAATTCAGGGAAGCACATACTGAAACTCATTAAAAGGCAACAGATTGATGACATCTGTTAAAGCGTTAAATATATATCCCCAAAGCAATAATGTTGGTCTTTGATCCCTTTATTTCCAGCCAAATGAAACAGATTTTTTTATAGGTCCTTGAAATATTTTTTTTTCTGATTCAGATTAGTGGGAAGTAGACTAAAATGTCCTGCTATTTGTTCATAAATAGGATATACCTGTCTCCCCCATCAACATGAGACAGGTAAAGTAGTAATATAATAAGTTAAAAGAATAAATAATCACTTGTGTTGATCTTAGAAATAGTTATTCAAAGTCACAAATTAAGCTGCATGGAAAGTAGGCCCTCAAATGGCCTAAGCTGAAACCGATGAATTTAATGATAGAATTGCAAATGACATTACTACACATAGGTATGACCTTTTGTCACAGACATTTAAGTATGACCTGTAAGTATAATCCTCACAGAGCACTCCCTGAAACATAAATCTTAATATTTTCCCACTACAAATCCTTTAAGAATGTGCCTACACAGGCTTCCACAACAACCTTATAGAGAAACCGATTATGTATGGGCTGGATAAGTGGGCAGCGAGGTGGGATGAAAACGAGTTGAGCCATCAGTCTCAAAGAGTCGTCATAAATGATGAGAAGTTCAGCTGGAGGCCAGTCCCTGGTGATGTACTCCAGTGGTCAGTCCTAGGATAAAAATGTTTAACATCTATATTAATTAGCTCTATGACAGAGCTGAATGCACCTGCAGCCAGCTTGCACACGATACAAAACTAGAAGGTGCATCTGTTACACAACACGAGCATGCTGCCATCCAGAGAAACCTGGTGAGGCTGGAGAAATGGGACAACGTGAACCTCATGGAATTAATTAAACAGAGGAAAATATGAAGCCTTGCAGCTGTGGAGGAATAACTCCAGGCATGGGTACAGATTGGTGAACACACGACTGTAAACCAGCTTTGCAGAGAAGGACCTGAGGGTTCTGGTGGACAACAAGCTGAAAAGGGGATGAACAGCTGGTTGAGGGGGTGACCCTTCCCCTCTACTCAGCACCTATGGAACGCTGGGCTCACCAGTACATGAGAGATATCGAAGTCATCTTAGGTCAAACAAGAAACATTTGATGAGGTGACCCACACAATGCCTCTACTGGGAAGGTACTGGAACAAATGCAGCATGGCAAAGCAAACTCCAAAGATTCTTACGGAATCGTAAGATTTACACACCCAGCCACTGTGAGGAAGGGTTATTTTTGTCAGATAATACTGATCAATAAGTCTCAAGTCCACTCCCCTGACACAATCGCAGCCACACTGGGTCATCGCCTACCAATGCACAACATGCTCCATGGGTAGGAGGCTCTCAAGGGGCTCCGTGGCCATCTTTGTCTTCCATGGCTGTGCTGGGACTAACTTGTGGGACCACTGAAGCGTGAAATCATCTCCCTTAATGAAATGATTTATGATATCCTACATTCTGATACCCATATAGGTTGTACCATTAAAGACATCCCATTCAAACACTAGGGCACCTTAACCATTTATTAAATTACTGAGGAGAAAGAAGCTTCCTTGGATTTTTTTCTGCAATATCTACTAGGAACTGCTTTCTGATGATAGGGAGAGCTGCATATGGAAATATAACAGTCCAGCATGACCCCATAATGCTGTTAGCCTTTCTACAGATTTCTTGGAAAGAGGATAGAAACATATTTGGAGGTATTCCTAAAGAGAGAGAAAGAAAGAGAAAGGGAGGGAGAAAACAAAAGAAGATATTAAGACATTTTCTGATACAGTGAGATCAGAAGATGGCATTGAATCTTGGCTTATTAAATTGCAGAAATCTGCATGTGTTTAACAACCTTCAAAAAGGAAAAGTAAGATAGCAAATGTCTGGAATCACAGATTGGTAGTTTGTTTTATCTTAAGTTTATACATGTTCATTGACATCTTGATTCCAAAAGACGCTGAACCACATTTGGCATCAACACAGAGCCACTGCCAGAAAGAGGGAAATGGCAGCACATGCCACCTTTGTAATACTAACAAAAAATAAAATGTGTCTAAATATGCAAACATACGACTACTCTGCCATAAGGATGTGTTGATTAAGTTAAACCTCTCTTAACAGTAATAACACTGTCACATGGCAGACAATGTACATTATTTTGCAACGCTACATAAAATGCATTGTTTAACTCAACAATGCCTTAAATAATCCTAACTAAAAAGACGTTTCCTACTAAGGCAAGGCGTTACGTTTATCTGGTTTTATTTATGCAAGTATTCAGGGTTAAAATTTTGTTGAACAGAACTCTATATAGCAGTTAAATTGCAAAGATAAAACTTGGATTTTATGCAGCCCTGTGTGGCTATGGTTAAGTGACAGACTTTGGGCTCTGTACTAACCTGGCCTGTTTTAGTTCACTGAGGTGTAAAAACAGTGTTCCTAAAGACCAGGCGATTATGCTCAATTTGTTTTACTTAGTCTTTATATACCATAACCACCATTTTTAGATAGACAGGAGTGACCAGGAGTCATTGTGTTCTGAACACCGTATTCATTGTCTCAGCCAATACATAGTTCGAAAGAGAAGGAAGACGAGCAGGTCCAAGATGCAAGAACCTTGATTCTTTGTCATAAGAATTTGAGAATCACAAATTGTAGCAATTATGCAATGAGTACTAATACATGTCTCTGATAAAGAATAACTTCACCTTTGTAACACAGAATATGATGTAAAATTGACAGTGGAAGCTGTATTTTATATTTATTTGTTTTCTATGCGAGCTTTACGTCTGCCTCAGTGCATGTGATTTAGTTAACTTATAATGTCATTGTCCATATTTACTTTGAAGAAAACTTCATTCTTCACAAGAGTATCAAATGACTTCTCTGATTACTATTGTCTTTACATGTTATCCAATCTTATTCTTCTTTTACAGTCTAAAAAATAGCAAAAAAGTGTCTTTTTTTTTTTTTTTAGAATTTGAAATTTTATACATCACACCTCATTCTTTCTTAGCCTTTATGAAAACTAAATAAACCTGTTGCTTTTCCCCCCCATAAATGAGGTTTCTGTGTTTTTCAGGATAATTTTCTCTTCCTTAACATCCTAGCCCCTGAGGCGATGTGAGTCTCTTCATTTGCTACAATAATACAGCATTGCTAAATACCTTGGAATCTTTAAACAATTCCATGGGTTTCCTTTTCTGTGTCTTTTTATTCTAAGGAACCTTCATATTTTCTGGATTGTATTCTGGCACTGACCTACAGGCATTTTGTGTCTAAAGTTACATTTGTTTAGAGGGCTTGTTTTCAAATAAAAAGTACAGGCATATAGCTACACCAGTGTGAATATTGCTGCTTATTGATCAGGTCCTAATAGACGATAGAGTATAGCATATTATAGCATGTCAGTTTGCTGACTGTTGAGGTTTAATGATTATGGAGCCATGAAGGAAATGAGAACCCTCGAGGATCTTCAGACTAGCACTGCTGTCTGGAGACAGTTACCGTTTCATCAAAATCATAGGGTCACAGAATCAGCTAATTGGAAAAGACCCTCAAGATCATGTCCAACCATAACCTAGTTCTAGCACTGCCCCATGTCCCTGAGAACCTCATCTCCATCTGTTCAACCCTCCAGGGATGGCGACTCCACCACTGCCCTGGGCAGCCTGTTCCAATGCCCCACAGCCCTTTGGGGAAGAAATTGTTCCCAGATCCAACCTCAACCTCCCCTGGTGCAACTTGAGGCCGTTTCCTCTGCTCCTGGCGCTTGTTCCTGGGGAGCAGAGCCCGACCCCCCTGGCTCCAAGCTCCTTTCAGGCAGTTCAGAGATCAGAAGGTCTCCCCTCAGCTCCTGTTCTCCAGGTGAACCCCCCAGCTCCCTCAGCCGCTCTCATCACACTTGTGCTCCAGCCCCTTCCCCAGCTCCGTTCCCTTCTCTCCACTCGCTCCAGCACCTCAAGGCCTTTCTTGGTGTGAGGGGCCCAGAACTGCCCCCAGGATTCACGGTTTGGTCTCCCCAGTGCTCAGCACAGGTTCGGTCACTGCCCTGGGAGTGCTGGCCACACTATGTGTCTGGGACTTAAATCCCAAGCTCTTTTTTGTGAATAATATGTGCTATACTCAACAGTCAACTGTGCGTTTCTTCTTAGTTTCAGTTGTCTTAAATGCATTTAAATAGATGGATTCAGATGATATTCCAATACTGGAGGAGTACACACAGTTTTACAATGTGCCATATTGTTCTGCAAAAAAAAAAAAAAAAGTCATATTGAATCATGTTGTGCAACTTTGATTAAGGTAAATATCACTACTGTGTTCTGTGGGCCTACTTGCCTGGGAAGATACTAGAGATTATTAAGAAAAACTGCATGTGCCCACTGTAAATAAAATAAAGTATGTTTCCACTGGAGATCTTAAAAGTGCAATCATCTAACTCTAACATAAATTTTAATACTACTTTAAAAAAGCGCATAGCAGAAAAAGAAAGTCTCAGTAGACATTTACTCATCTGGTGTCAAAACCAGCAATTTTTGAGACAGAATGGGGAGAAATAATCCATAAATTTCCATCATTATTAGTTATCATGTGTTGTCAGAATCTGTCACATTGTGATTTACATAATGTTAATGGAATGCCATCATCGATACCAAGGTATCTAATAGCATTACAGAAGAGCGTTACTAGTAAATTGCAAAATCTTGCCATCAAACATCAAAATGACAACTTTAATAGTAACATCAGAAGTTTAATGCCCTAAAATTAGTCTCCTTTCCAACAGTTTTCAATGTGCTGTCTTATCAAGGAAATCATGCTGCAATTAGCTTTCACTACGACTTGCACAATGTCACAGTACAAATGTTATCTTACCCTTCATGCTTACGTTGCAGTGCGCAATGCATTGATATGTGCTTTAAGCTTTACTTCACTTTTTTCTTTTTTTTTTTTCTCTTTCACTTACTGGGGAAGCAAATTACTTTTCTATTATAATGTAATGATGCAGTAGAGTGGCATTTTCGAACAATAGAAAATAAAATATAGCTGTCTTTCTGAGCAGGAAAACACTTCACAACTACTGGGGGAAAAAAAAATAAAGGGATTTAGGAGAACTATGCTATAAAACAGAATAAAATTGGCTCTCAGTAGATATCATGATAGATAACAAATTAATGCCAGAAAGGAATTTGCTACTAAGGCTCCTGTTTCCGTTGTCTGTCTCGAATCAGCTTTAGTAGCTAGAATTATGCCCGGCTTCGGGAAGCAGTAAAGATGAGTGGTGATGCATTTATTCAGGGTAGCAGTCTGATGTTTATAATTCATCCAACCTGAGAGTCACCACCTGTCCTTTCCGAACTTCTTTTTAAATTGATTATTTCAGAAATATTTAAACGTACACCTTGAGTTAAAAATGTTGAAGATCATGTTTAATGACAGACAAGATTGCAAGTCGAAGTGGCAGGAAATAAATTCTCCTGGAGCAAAGTTACTGTTTTCTGTTAAGATTTAGAAGACATTGTCACTTGGTCATAAATGTGTACGGGAAATGCTTTCTTGTCCTTCTAAAAAGGTGAAAGTTATCTTAAAGTTCCTATTCATTAGAAAAATCTTTCCAAAATGTTTATAAAAGACAGATGAAGACCCCTTTCTGTATTTCTCGTACCTTGACACTCCCACTTTCACAT
This sequence comes from Pampusana beccarii, assembly GCA_013399365.1. Lineage (NCBI taxonomy): Eukaryota > Metazoa > Chordata > Aves > Columbiformes > Columbidae > Pampusana > Pampusana beccarii. The sequence continues at coordinate 239,582 of VWYH01008816.1, read as the reverse complement.
TAAGAGACAAGATTCAAGTCTCTCTTTTATTTCTTCTGCCTGTAATTAATTATTTATACAGCTTGGAACAGAGACTGAAAGTGACTCAGCTGTGAACAACAATAACGTGGCACTAGGGCTAAATAAGTATTCAAAACTAGATTTCACACAACATGGGTAAATGTCCTTTATTGCCACTGATTCTTACATCTTGGCCTTTAAAACACACCCTCCTTTTTTTTTGGGGAACTGAATCTCATAGTTTGAATATCTTGAATTCTGGACACAATATGATTTTTGTTTAAAAATTAGCAATATTCCACTTGAGAGCAACATATGTCTTCGTAGTATTTTATATCCCCACATGCCTATTGCTTAGTCTTAATGTCCCACAGTGTCAGTTTTCACGTTGATGTGTTCTGCGTGAGTAAGGGGTAGAAAAAAATTCAACAATTAAAACTGATTTTAGAGGTATACTTTGTTTTTAACACCTTTTTCACATGGCATCGACCTTAAGCTAAAGGAATGGGAGTCGTAACCCATCATGCTGCAAGTGTCAATGGCCTCTGTCCAGATGAACATTTACACAGGACCCTGTCCCAGTCAGAACCAGTTCAGAAATAGGTGAGCTGGGGACCCTTATGCTGGGATGTGCCTTTCCAACCACAGCTGAAAAACTAACACAGTATCTTCTATACCCACACCTGGAAAAGACTGGTCAGATCAAGTGAAATTAATTTTATTCAATAGCACTTTTTTATAGCTTCTGGGAAAACTATATGGGAACTTGAAAGCAAAATAAATGAAAAAAAAAACCAATAAAAATACCCCTAAATCCAAATTATTCTTGCATACATTTTGTTCAGCAATGAGATGACCTTCTGATGTGAGAACATCCCTGAAGAGGTTAATTTTAAAAGGTGTCTTCCCATCTGCATTTCATTAGTGGGCATATTACAGAGTTCACAAAGAACCTGACAAACAGTGATCAGAAAAATTTCTATTTGATTTATGTCATCGTATCTTAACAAGTATAATAAAAGTATAGCAGTCTTCTCTTGCAGTGAATAATTGGTAGCAATACTAACAAACTATTCAAGACCACAGATACAATAAAATACTTTTTTCCTCCTTAGAAAAAGTGTGAAATCTCCTGAATGACTCGAGCACTATAAATTTTAAAAATCTAAATATGCAAGGATAATGGAAAATCATCCTTAGTGCTAGCTTGAGGTAATTTTACTCTGTTGTGGCATCATTTAACAATCATGTGACTGTGATTAATGCAAAACAATGACATGGATCTAAGCCTGAATTGACTTACAACAGTCAGTTGAACAAAACAGTAACATAAAAACTATTTCCTTGTTCATAATGCTGAATCTGTAGTTTAGAAACATACATATGGAAAATGACAACGCGTCTACCTTCAAAAGCATGATTTAGTGAATCTATGGAATTTAGTTTAACTGCAAGAAACTTACTAGTACATAACAATTTATGACATTTAGTTAAGTATAGTCAAGTGCATAAATATAAAATGGAAAATACTGGGCTAGGATGAGGATGTAGAGAAAAAAAAGCACAAGAAATCCCAAAATATCATGATGCGTATAAGATAGATGTGTTTGCCTTCTATTAGTTCTACTACCCTTTTATCTTAGGAAAAATAAATTTATTAAGGTCATAATAGTTCTCACCTGCAGCTCTTCCCTCTCCTTTTGTGTATATTTCGTGTGGCATATGATTACACAAAAAAGGAGCATGGATTTTTGGGAGGGAGGAGAACAAGAAAAGGACTCGAAAATATATTTGCTGGCTAATGGAACAGAAATTTCTACTCCATCATGCAGACTTACATGAATACAGTTATGTGTCATTTGGAAGATCTTGTATGATACGTAGAATACTTTAACATCTTGCTTTTCTGGCACATTTCATCCATGAGATTTATAAAATAATGAAATAGTTACAAATTAAACAATTTGCAATTTCATTAAGAAGTTAATTTCATAAAATGTTCATTATTTCTCCACCTGCCTCTGAAAAAAAATGAAATTAAATGAAATTCTTGGTACCAAATTCTCACCATGTATAAAATATTATTAGAGTTCAGGAAGCAACAATGACTATATCACATAAAGTAATCTAAAAAATATAGATTGATACACTTGCTGTCATTCCTGCTCCATAAAATATGAATCCACTTTGTGCTCATGAGCTAATAAAAGCAGTGAGGACTCTGGAGCCACTACTTTTTTTACCCTTATTACTTAATAGGCTTTCTATGTATATATTCCCATTCGGCAGGCAAAGTACATTTCAGCTCCAAACTCTCATGCTTCAGGATTATGAACTTCTTCATTATATCTTTAAAGCCCTTCTATGCTATTATTCTCCTAATGCTAAATGTTCAATGAACATTCTATTCTGTGTCTTTTTGCCAAATGCCCCTTCTTTCCTCTTTCAAATAATTCATTAAACCCACATCTTCCAGGAATCCTTCCTACTTTGTTTTTTCTAATCATTAATATCTTCATGCTTTTCACTACTTTAAATCCTGTTCAAACCCTGACTCCCTCCCCATCATTAGGTGAAGCAGATGCTTCTCATAGCTTTGATTAAGGATGAAATGTAAATCCCTCACCATGTGGAGCCTTTGTTTAAACCACCAGGAGGGAAGAAAAAGAAAAAAAAAGATTTTTTTTCTCCTTATAATTTGCTAAGTAAAAATATTTGGTCAGAGGAGTTCAGATAGATAGAAGGATCCTTGCTGATGGCTTCTCCTGCATGGCTTTGTGGGAATTTATTTATTCCTAGTATAATATTTAGCATCTGCCAAACTACGAATGACTTGGCAATGCAAATTCTTCAAGAAGCCCTTAGAAGTGATTGAAGCAGTAAATTATTTTACTTCCTTCTTACATGCCCAGGTTTTTCCATGCATGTGCCTGTCATTACAGTAAAAATTTTGTTACCATTCAAAATTTTGTTGCAAGCGGAACAGCACGCATTCTGAGTAAGCAGAGGACCAAGCTCTCCTCTGGAAGCGCGATGCTGTTGGTGGAGTTTTCTTCCTCCTCAGCCGCGGGTGTGCTTGGATTTAGACATTTCATTTACACATTCTGCTTCTTTTCTGTTGACTTGCACCTGAAGTTTGAAAGCTTCAAAGTAGCCTCAACCAGCCCAATTAACATAGAGGACTACTATTTGTTACCCAGTGACAACCTGGTTTTGCCTGATTTTTGTTGAATATGGTACTGGCAGTGCTGAAATAACACCAGTTAGCCAATAGCCGGCTGACCGTACGCAAATGTTACCGCAGCTAAAAAGTACTAAAACCAGCTCATTTGAAGGCAAGCCCAGACAAGTCCAACATCTGCACTGTCAGGTCAATACAAAAGCTTCTTTCTAGTCAGAGAAGAAACAGAATCACCGAGCTATATCCTATCCACATGCCAGTGATCATCAGAACTTGCACTCTTGACAACAGCAGTGTAAGAGCTGAATTTGGATCTCCGTCCATTCTGCACATACACGTGATCCTGTGATATGTAGGACACACCTTCTGAGCCACGTATGAGGGATATAGTAACCCTGAAGTTGTCACGTCCTCATGGTGTATCTCTCATTTCTTCCACAGGATTCTCCTTTCCACAGCAACTACAAAGAGGGAGACGAACTTTGCATCATCACTGTTCAGCATTTAGCAGGTGAGGAGTTCAAAGGAGCGTCATCCTGTTCCACTGCAGTCTCTGAATAGCTGAAATCAGTGGCATTGACTAAAGAAGTCCATGTCCCTCACACCTGTATCACTAAGCCAAAAGTAAGGCCATCAGGTCCAATAGTGAACTGGAAGAAAATAATATTTAAATGAAAGTTTGAATAAGCTGGGCACGTCTTTTCTACTTATGGAAAAACAAAAGGCAAGAAAACCAGGAAGGATTACGGTAATATCTCTCAAAAACTATGAATGTAAAATGGCAATTTTCACTGTTTATTGACCCAGACTGGGAATTAATGTCATTCCCTTTGCACTGAAAAGCAGTATTACTTCTTCCACTTATAGTTTATGTTCTTCTTTTTTTTTTCTTTTTTTTCTCATTTCAATAACCTTGTTCACCTGCAACCCTCTTCTTTTGTGTTAATTTCCTCAATGCAGGGTACTAGTAATCTGTCCCCAGCTCTGGTGATTTAATCACACTGAACTATCTTTTATGACAAGTTCAACAAGGTTATCCTTGCATATTTGGTGTGTTAGCTGCCATACCAACACTGTTAATAAATATTGGTCAAAAATATTGGGGTTTTAATATACTTTAGTCTGTTATATAGAACAACCTTCAATTCTAATTGCAATGCATTTTAAGTTATTTCTATACCCTTATGTATATCCACAAATAATTACTAAATTTCTGCCAGTGGCAAGATACAAAGACAGCACATATTCTTGACAATATATATAAATTGCAAGTTTTCACTTTAGAAACTCCTTAAGCTTCTCCTAGTATTTTAGACTACACAGGAAACATTTACTATAATTAATTTCTTGGATTTTCCCTTCTAAAATTTCTTGCCTTATGTTTCCCCACAAGAAATCACAAAGCCAATGTATTTAGTGATGTTTCCAGTCTGTCCTGGCCACAACTGAACACCATTGAAATTCCAGCTGTGTTTCTCATAGTGCTTCCTGGTACCTTCCCTCCTGTGTCTGGTTTTGTACCACTTCAATTTTACAACTGTTAAGATCTTTTTACTAGACTATTAAGTAAGAGAAAATTGCTCTGTTTATGACCCTGGGACCTATGATATTCCATTAGTGACCTCCATCTTTATCAAAGTGCTTCAAATGTTGAATATTGCAAAGCTTTAATATACAATGTAGTAGGTTTTAGAAGCCCGTTTCACCGCTGAAGCTCCGCAAATGGGTCTATGCAGAACAACATGGTGTGTTCCTTGGGGATGAGCTCTGCTCTGACTGGTGACTCTGCTCTACAGCTGTGGTGAGAGCTCCCGAGGTCAATGGATGGACCCGGGAATCTCCCAAGTGTGATTCTTTCTGTGTTGCACCGCTGAATCTTGAACCCCATGTAATGGCAAATAGCTTCATAGAATTAAATTTGGTATTAAGCACTAAGTGTCCACATGTGGAATATTTAATGAATACTGAATAACGACTAATGAATATGAGTATTGGACTCTGGTAATTACAGGCTCTCACATCAGAGAGCATTTTGCTCTTGTCACTCTTTCCTTTCACTGTACATCACCAGAACTGGCCTGGATGCTCAGCCTTCTTCAGACTCCTGACATCTTCAATCTTTCAGGATGTGTGTTTTGAAATAATGACAGTAACACTGTCCCAGTCTGCTAGCATGGTCTACTGGATTAAAACTCAATTTTTTTATTTCTTAATTATTTTTCTAAGATAATTTAGTCTGTTTATTTGGTTTCTGTGTGTTTGGTTTTGTTTGGTTGGTTGCTTTTAGTTGTTTGCAGGTTTTTGGGGGTTGTTTTGTTTGGGGTTTTTTTTGTTTAGTTGTTTGTTTTTTCTTGTGGCTATTGTTGTTTTCTATTATTACTGATAATCCTAAAGGAAACACCAAGCAAAACAAAACAAGTACCAGCATAAGCTGATGACAAAACCATTTTCTGGTATCTGCCAATTTTTCACAGTTCCACTTTTTGTTGAAAGACGTATTTCATTGTTCATCTTTTTCAACTTATAATTTTTTCTAGCATATACATTTGAATTCTTCAGCACACTTTTCACATCACTATACAAACATCAAAGTAATTTTATCAGGAGCTCATTACTACATAATAACTCTTAATATATACTTATATATATTTTATATATTTGTAGCAATAGTAGTATATCAGTATTATTTGTTGTTTTATTAATCTGTGTTTATCTCAATCTACAAGTTTCTCCCTTCTCTTTCGATTCTTTACTTGGGACATGGGCGAGAGTGAGTGAGCAGCTCTGGTGGTTGTGATTGCTGGCTGGGTTTAAACTGTGACAGACATACAGTTGGATAAAAGAAATTCTTTTTTGCTCTTTCCCTTAAAAATGTTTGAAGTGTTTCATCTTTTCTTGGGAATAAACTGATCAACAAACAAAATCTTCTGCCAGGAGCCAAATTTCCATTCCTCTGCAATTTACCTGCTGTATTATATAATCTGAATAAGTGATTTCACTGTTTTTCCTATAAGGAAGACAATTTTTTTTCAGTTTAAGGCTGAGAACAGTGTATGAGAAATTAAGGAATTCAACAAGGGATTATAGATAAGACAGACATAATTTCTTAGTGCAGGAATGAAGTTGGGGTCAAGTCACATGCTTTGACTTGTGTAAGTTTTCATGTGTGGTGTTTCTGGACCTTGCTGATCATTTTAGCTTTTTTTTCTTCTTTTGAACTTTCTCCATTTACTCATGCTGGAAAAGCAGATCTTCTATCTATAGTTTTTGTCTAGAATAAACTTATGAATAACTTTTCCTAACACATTCAAGCTGACATAATTGATGATCTTTTACAGTACAAGCTAATAGGACTTGGGTACTCAGTGATGATATTTACCCAAATAATTAATATACTCTTTGAAACCCTGTAAGGGAACATATTTTAATAGCAAAATTTAAGATTTTACACAAGGTCTAAATTTGCCTGTCCTGTATAAAAATAATCACAATTTCATAAGCATAGCTGAGTTCTGGACTACCTTTATGTAACTCCTAGTTAGCAAGTTAACCAAGCATTTAATTTTAAAGGTCCATCAGCTGAATTATTTATATACATACATGATTTCTGTACAAATTATTTTTAATTATACATATATATAATCTGATGTTTGTGAAGCCACCTTTCTACTCTGCCCCTGATTCCTATAGGATATGAAAATGAAGATATAACAACACATATGTATAAAGGTTTGCTAATCTTTTCAGTACTAACTGATCTTCATTGAAAAAGGAGAGTCACACACACAGAGGTCTTTCTTTCTAGAACTTCCTAAAATATAATAAGGCAGCATTGTGGGGGGAAAAAAAAAAAAAAAAAAAAAAAAAAAAAAAAAAAAAAAAAAAAAAAAAAAAAAAAAAAAAAAAAAAAAAAAAAGAGAGAGAGAGAGAGAAAAGGGGGTAAAAAAAAAAAAGCCAGCCTTGTGGCAATAAAACAACGTATTAAAAATTTAGACAGACAAACCCAACATTCTTTAAGATATTCCTGGTGTTCTTGGAAACTGTATACATAATCTGCAACTTCTGAGGGATTAAAATGAAGAGATGAATAAATATGGAAAGAAAAGAAAGCCGATTATAAGATTTCAATTCAAATTGAGCTGCACAGACATTTTCCAGACTTGCAAGATGTAAAAAGAGAGCAAACCAACGTGCTGGGTGTTTCTGTACCCGGTATGAAGTGGTGCAGAACTGCACAAGGAGAGCTCAACCACAACTCCCCTTTTGCTCCCCAGAGTGCGAAGGGAATATTTTCTCACCCCTTACCTGAACACGACATACGCTTCAGTCCACACTGCCCAAATATTCTTGCTAGCACACTAAGCAAGAAGCTAAAATATTATTTTTCTCTTTGTGATCTGTCTTGGAGTAAGAACACATGGTAGAACCTGCATCCAAGATACGGGGCTGTGCAGAGCAGATTCCCATTAGGCATTAGCCACAGCCTGGCCCTTATTTGTGTTTCCTTTCCACACTAAATATTATATTAGCAATAATTATAATTTTGTTGTTCTCGTTGCATGGGAGCAAATAATCGCATGGAAAACTTACATCACAATTGAAAGCTTTTATTTTTCTTTCTGTTCCTGGAAATTATCTCGTTAAAGAAAGGAATTGTCTCATGAATTACACTGGAATGGACCTCAAAACCAAACCTAAAGGATGAATATGATGTCCAAGCATTATCCATTTTTTCCCATTGTTCATTATTGGTGTGGAAGGAAAGCGTTTCTCTCTCCCTTCAACTTGTTTTTCCTACTACTTAATCCTGTAAGAAAAATCAGTTATTATATTAGAAGTATCAGTCTGTTGGCATAATAAAAAAATAAAAATGGAGATAATATTAGCAGTTTGACATTAAAACTTTCTATAACTTTGCAGGCAAAGATACGTGTTGTGGGGTGAAGCCCTTCTGAAAAGACCTCTCAGATAGGTGACATCTTGACTAGATCTGCCACAGTCTAACTTATTGGAAGATACTGGTGTGTAATGGAAAAACAAAAAAGCAGAGATAATTGCAATGGAGAAGCTTACCCAAAAGCTCTGGACTATGTCTGCCATTATTTAGGGATGTGCTGGAGAGAAACAGATGCCCAGAACTGTTAATGATTTTAAACCCTTGTAACACTTATAGGGGAGGACACTAGACAGTGGTAGCGATCCAGTTAGGAACCTGGTGAAATAGTGAAATGGTGAAAACAGTAAATCCTCTTGGGGAACATCTATAACTGGCTTTCTGACATTGTTTTAGTGCCTGAGCCCAGTGGGACTATTACATTCAGGGGCCAGATCACCAGCTAGGATGGGACACATGGAGCGGTTGGAGGTGGATATGCTGGTCCCCTGGGCCCATTATGCTGGTCCTAACTGGGCCTAACTGGGCCTTCTAACTGAGGAGCAGAGCCTGGGGTGGTGTGTGAACTGTATGAACGGTGGAAAATAGAAATCTTAGAGTAGAAATTGTTTTGCACCTTCAGTTACCCATCCTGCTTCATAAATAAGCTTTAAATGACTTGTTCTTAGAGCAATTTTCACCATGACGAAAATAAAAATCCTTGTTTAAACAGTGATGAGTCTGATAATTAAGGAGAAGGGAAACCAAAAGTCTGTGTGAAAGGTAAAAGGATTAAGTGAGTATGTACGGAAGCTAAAAGTTTTAACCAGTGTGAAAGTGTCTTTTGGAGGCACTGCTGTGGAAGCAGAATCTTTGGGCCCGTAGTCAAAGTGTTTATTTTCGACTTTATCTTGGCCACCTGCCACCACTAATCAGATACCATTGGCACTTTTCATTTGAAGGGAAACGTACTCAAGACCTGAGATTCCTCCTGGATAGCAAGCACCTAAAAGTTTATCTGCACACAACACTTCATTTGAATTTGTTTACTTCCGAGGAAAACAAGATTAAGAATGAAGCACATGTTCTAGCAGACCACTGAATTTGTTCTGGATGATAACATCAGAAAAAATTTCCATTGGTAAAAAATAAACCCGTGAATCAAATTCAGATTATGGTGAATAAGCAGATTATTTTCCTGGTCACAATATCATGCTGTCTAACTTGGAGGGCAGGTAAACCAGACTTCATGTCTCTCCTAATACTGGTTCAGGGTATAACCCCCAAGAGCATCAGAAAACTTGTACTGAAACTAAAAAAATCAAATAGCATGCTGATGCTTCACTATTTTCCTTCTGTTTTCTGGGATTAGGCTCTGAAATGTAAAGGTGGTAAGTGAAATTCTTCTCCAATTCCATAATTAGCACACTAGGTCTAGCTTATATAACATTTTCCTACTCACATTTTAAAAGACTGTATCAATATTTTATAATGACAACTATTTACTGTACCTGTATTTTATTTATTACTTAAAATGCAGCTGTATTTATTCACAAAACTAGTATTTTAATCACGCAGATAAGAGCTCTGGCACTTAGATCATTGTTTCTTAGTTATTTACCTTTGTTGCCTTATTTCTGTCAGTTGTAGGTCTTACTTTGTCACAAAAGTCTTGATAATTTTTTGGATGGGAGGTTGTTGGTTTTTTTGGGGGGGGGTTGTTTGTTTGTATTGGTGGTTGTTGTTGTTTCTTTTTTTTGTCTTTTTTTTAAACCAAATGTTTTAAAGTCTAAAAACGTGCACAAACCTTTTGGAAAGTGATGGTCTGATTGGAACTGCAAGTCAGCAGCTTCCTTCAGGGAAAAAAAAAAATTAAAAAGAGGATCCTGAAACAGATTCATTCGCTCTACATAAAGAATATAAAGTAAAAAAAAAAAAAAATAATTAAGAAGCCATCCAATTATAGTCAGGACATGACCGAATTTCTATCGGTTTTCTTGCAACCTATTGTTTGCAGATTATTTACTTCTTTATTTATTTGAGTGTCAGGTATATTTGAGAGAAAAGGTGAATTGGGATGAAAATAATAGAGTGAGACTGCATTGCTTCACTAAAAGTAGCATTTTGAAATATTATAGCTTCATCGTTTTACAAGCGCTGCTCTTTTGGGAATACTTCCCCTGGACAGAAATAAGGCAGTTCCTCAACTAATGGAAAATATCCATTTTATAGCTGTGACAAACCCTGAAGATTTGCACTTACTACACCACATTTTAAAATGTATTTACTTAAACTTCTTGCTGGATGTCAACATCACATCTGATAAGACATCACAGCCTTCTTTGATCATCGCGCAGAAAGAACTCGTGTTTAAGGATAGTGAAGGGTAAAATAGATTGCTTTGTTCATTGTTTTCCAGAAAGAAAGTATTTGTGGGAAAAAAATACTAAACATTTTTCGTGGTTTTATTCCTTCTTAATTTGGATGGCAATTTTGGGCTCAACTAAAACATGTTCCAGGATACTGGAATTGAATGAGTGTGTATTGTCCACTAAGGGGATCTATTTTCGCAAAAGGATGTCCTGACCTTTGTAATGAGACAAAGCTTGTTTAAAAAAAAAAAAGAGTAATCCTAATGAAGGATTGTTACTTCTGAGTGGAGGCATTAGAGGTTTAAAATTCATGAATGCATATTGATATTTCAGAACTCATTTGTAAAAGTAAGGGAATATGAGGTAGTAAGCAATGAGGATTGACAGGCTTTGATTATATTTAACTTTGTTTTGACACGTCTGGAATACAGAAAAGATTTTAGAGCATACGAGAACAAATTCCGATTAAGAGAAGACCAGAAAGAGAGAAAATATCATTGAAACTTTTGATCTACATGAAGACATTTTATTTTATTTCATGCAATTTTTGTTGGTGGTGGTGGTGGTCTGTTTTGTTTTTTTTGTTTTTTTAAGCATAGCCCTTGAGGAAGTATATTCTAGTCTGTGCTACTTTTCAAACAAGTGAATTTCCATATTTGAACTCAGTACTTCGGCATGCAAGCATGAACAAACAGATCTTTTTGAATGGTGTGGAAGTACGAGTAGACAATTCCAAAATAATTATTGTCAAGTCCACTTTGCTGCCAAATGTTAATCTTGACCAAAGACACGTGATAAAGCAAAAGCAATTGAAAAAACCCAGCAATGTAAGTTAGTATTAATAGGGAAAATACTGATAAAGTTGTTAATAACTGCTGAAGCTCTTTAAGCACTGTATCCCAGAAAGAATGTGCCATCTTTTCCTTGACAGCAGTCATGAGTCATCGTGCTGGCAGGATTTCAATGTCAATAATATAATTCTAGATCTAGACCTAGATTTCCAGTTGAGTGCAATGGTTACTAAGGAGAGAGGTGAAACAACAGATTTACCCCTATTCATCTATCGGGACGATATTTCCTCTAAAGCTCTGGTGGGGCAGCAGAAGCAGCATCACCTAGCAGGACCAACCTGCTCCTCCTCATGCCCTTTGCTGCATCACCAGGATCAAGGAGACACCCACACACACTTGACCTTCAACCCAGAGCCTTGGAGTCACTCCTGATGCACTCAAGGTCCCTCCACTGCCAGCATCCTCAGCAGAACCAGAGGCAGATACATGTGTTGCCAAAAATAGGGAGTATTCATCCTCTCACATAATGGGAATTCCTATTTGACAGGTGTCCCATTTTCCTCCTTCTTAGCAACACGACGTTTAGGTTCTTTGCCCTGTAGTGTTTCTACAAAGACCCTGTTGATCTCCTTGTTCATCCCCCCCAGCAATCACCATTTCCCACAGCTCCATCCCTTGGCGTCTCAGCACCTTGACCACCACAAACCTCCCACAGATGAAGCCAACACTGTCCCCAGTGAAACCAGACATCACAACCTGCAGCCGACACCTGGACATCCACCCCCTCACTCAGGAGCCCTTTCTGGTCAAGGTCTGTCATATGCTAAGGACACTCTGTGTCCCCAGCTCCTGTTGGCCACAACACATGTCATGTCACTCTGCTACACAGCCCTCAGTGGAGACCAGAAGTCCCTGAAGAAGGAGCCTGGAAACTCTGCAACAACTGCTGTGGCTCTGTGTGCTGCTCCTGGACTTAATAATCAGACTTAATGATCTTCAGAAAATATTGCATGTGAGATGCCTCTGATATTAATCAAAGTTTAACAAAGGCAAAAGTGCTGCTCATTGAATATAAATACTTGCACAGACAGATTTAGCATTTGTTTAGTGAGCTTAATTAAAAAGCTCTACCTGATGTGACTGGTGCCCTTTTGAGGATCTTGGTTCCTTGATAAAGAAATAAGATGTTTCACCTCACCTAAAGCTTCCTTTTCTTTGTAAATGATGAGTGGTTTCAAAGATCAAAAGGTAAGGCCTCATCTGTAATCTTAATTTAAAAGCCATTTTAACATATTTATAAACCCAGGAGTTTCACAAGACTTCATTTTGTTTGCCTCACTGGTCAATGAACAAAGTGATAATTAGCCAAAGTTAGATATCTCAGAAAGAGCCACGGTCTGTGTATTTAGCACGGAAACATTAAAATGTACATAGGAAAGACCTCAGCCATTAATGATTAAACTGCTTTGTCTACTGTTTAAAACAACTGACTAATTTCAATGAAGATTAAGGTTGCGAGAGGAAGGCATTGTACTGCGTGTAGATGTAATGACATAGAATTATGAAAATGGAAAGCATAATCAATAACTGAATGCTGTGGAACTAAACTCTTCAGATAGAAGTGAATGTGATAACATTTTCTCATAGCTGCAGCTAAGGAAGGTACTGAAATTCTCTGAACATTGACCAATTGATTGCACCAAGCAAAAAGTTTCCGAGTCTTTCTGACCTTACAGTTTCTAGTATTATTTTCATACAATGTTTTGTATGAGTAAAAGGCCTACACCTGATGATGCCAAGCCTGTGATAGGGGAAGGAAGGAAGGAAGGGAGGAAGGGAGGAAGGGAGGGAGGAAGGGAGGGNCAAGAAAGAAAGAGAGAAAAAATTTCTGTCATGTCATGTGAATGAATTGTCCTGTAATGTCAGTTGTCTGACTCTTTTATTTCAGGAATAAAGGTATAGGATAATAATGTCCAGGATTAAAGGGAACAATGTACTGGGTATTAAAAAAAAATCCGACAGTTATGGGGTAAATGAGAAACTAAAACTCAGTAAGATTTATATTGGCAAAGGGTTTTACTACGAGTTTACACAGACAGATATAGCTGTAATTTCTACATCTCATTAGAAACATTTCGAAAAGGCTTTTTGCAGGCACTGATGACTTGTCTAAGGTGAAAGAAAGCAAGAAATCTGAAATGGTAAAGTATACAGACTCAAAAATTACAAAATAAATTATGCCTTTAAAATGTTCTGATATTGACACAGGTATTATTGTAAAATCATAATAAAATAATAAATACTAATATAGTACTGCAGTAAAATAAATTACTTCAAATCTATATTAATACCCTATATTTCAAAATTATCGAGAGAATATTTACGAGTGTTAGGGAATAGAGCTTACCTTTTCCACACTCTTGGGTACTAAATTATTTATTTTTAGGTCATGGAGTCTTGCTATGAGAAAAAAAACAAAAACCAAAAAACACAAAAAAGCCCCTTTGAATTCTCAGGTTTTCCTGGAATGGAAAATTATTTTAATCTAAACTTAATTGGCTTTCTTTTTTTTTTTTTTTTTTTTTATTTTTTCAACATTATTTTGTGTTTTTTTTTTTTTTTTTTTTGTAGCTTAAGCTGCCAACAGCATTTGGGGCTTACTTCTTCTTTTCATTAGGAAAAAGAATTTATGACTGTCAGGTATTTGGCATGAGTCCATTCAATTAAAAATAAAGCACAACATTTCTATTGGTCTTAACACCAGAATAAATACTAGATGGTTCTTTTGTGCAAAATTCAAAGTCCTTGTCAAAGTCCTTGTTATACCATCATTTACCTGTATGGAAGCTGACTTAGCAACCCAAAAGGATTTTATGACCCATTGGTCAAATTCGAGTTTGCTTAATGTCAACTCATCCTCATGAAAGGCAAGGAAGGGAAAGTCAAACTCACAGAGCAAAACCTGAATCTAGAGAACCAGGAACAAATCTGTGGCTTCGTTTTCTAAATAGCTACAAACTCACAGACATTCCCTTTCACAAAGAACTTGTCCAGTACATACACATTGAACTAAAACTAAAAGTGAGTAACTGTTCCTGTCATTTTTGCAGCTGTAGAAATGTGGTCTAGTTAAATTCCTCCAGGAATTTCATCCAAGCTTACACTGGAATCTGAACCAAGAACTACAGCTTTTCACTAGTGATTTCTGTCACATCAACACAACCCTCCTTCCCTAACAGTGATTTCAGATGACATTCAGATTGGAGACATTCAGATTACTGGACATCAGTAATGACTCCCAGTTCTACTGGTTCCGGTAGTAGTAGTTTTTCGTTTTCTTTTTTGTTTTGTTTTGTTTTCTTTCTGCTTTTAGAAAGCTCATAATTCTCTCACAACATGTTCAGATTAATTTCTATATTTTACTGTCAGGGTTCATTCTGACAAATGTTTTTTAACTTGTAAGCTTCCTGAGCAAAAACGCTGAATAAATAGGGATGGATATACTCTCCTGGTGCTACCTTCAGTCTCTAAGTTGTACTGAAGAATACGAAATTTCAGACATAGACAGCCAATCTCTCCCTGCCCCCTTTAACGACGACCAAAACTAGACCAGTCAGGCTTTGATTTATATTTGATTAAAAATATTAAATCAAAATGCAGACAGCTCTCACCCTACACAGTCCCAATTCCAGCTAGGAAAGCCCCCTTTCATGATTAGAATACACCATTTGAGTCCATTGTTGCTGAAAACAATGAAATTATTAACCATCTTTCCCTGGTGGATTTTGGCTGCAGTAGATCCTCATTGGGACTGGACTTGAAGGAGTACTGGGAAATAGCTTCAGGGACTCAGGTCAGCTATAGCATGTGTCACTTGGAATATATGTTTAATTTTCTTGGCCATGTAGCTAACAAATACTGATTTATCTGGATATTATTCTAGTGTATCTCAAATGCTACCCAGCGTGACTATATCTTCCTTCTGATACCATAGTAAGAGATCTGTGAAAATCCACAGACTTCAGACCACCCACAGGACACAGATGTTCACTCCTTCTGTGGGCTGGCTCACAAGCAGCCTCTGCAGGCAGATTGTACAAATTATTTTTTTTACATGCAAAAGGTACCTCTTTATGCCTTCTTGCAGCCTCTTGCCTAATAATTTTACTTAATGCTCCCCATTTTGTATCAAGAGAACTGTTTTTTTCTCCTTTTTAAAAAAGTGTTTATTTTTTTCTTTTTGTTTTCTTTTTTCCTTTTTCTTTTTTTCCTTTCCTTTTCTTTTTTTCCTTTCCTTCCTTTCCTTTCCTTTTTTTCCTTTCCTTTTCCTTTCCTTCCTATAATATTCCTTTTTTTTTCCCTTTTTTTTTTTTTTCAGCTGGCAAGGATAGCTTCTTTGATCCCTATCTATGGATATCATTCAGTATCTTTGTCAACTCTTCTCATTCATTTCTTCTAACTTTCCAAGAAGATAAATCACTCTATTTCAGATTTGTGTTAGCCCCATGTCTTACCTGTTAAGTTATGCAGGCACATTACTATGTCCTACCCTGAGATTTAGCTGACTGAGCAGACCATGGGAGGTTACTGCAGCTGACCTGAAAAATTGCTGGGCACAGCAGATGACAGAGAGAGAAAACTACGGGAGGTACAATGAGGATGGTCAGATATCACAGATAATTTGTGGGGAGCATTGGGAACCCTTCAGGAGAGCAATCCTGCAAGGCCAACAGCTCCTGGGTAACTGTACCAGTGATACCATATCACGCCAAGATGTCTTTGTTATCGTAAACACCAAATTTCGATGCACCGAAACTGAGGTCAAATGGGAAACAGTAATTAGGGGCATGATACAGGAGACAAGGGTGGAGAAAGAGAAAGATGAAAGTCAACGAGAGAAGAATGAAGCGTAGGTCAATGGAGGGAAAGCGGATGAGAGGGGCCGGTGCTGTGTGGGTGGGCTCAGGCCAACACGCTTGTCTGGCCAAGCCCTGTGCCTCACCACCACCATCTGCCCTGTCTTCTTCTCACATCACATTCCTAAATATCTCCTGTTCTACCTGGGGAGGGGAAAGAGGTGTCAGTGCCGGATCTGTAGGCCTGGGTGCCAGCAACTGATGGGACTGGGCTGCGAGTGTGTTTCCTTAGTGAACTTCGGCCATCGGTGTCCATGTGCTGACACGTCTGAGCATGTTTCTGCCTGGATTACATCTCATCCTTGCTCCCAGTCAGACCTGCACGGGGGAGCAGCAACAGCTGCCTCCATTGGGCCGGAATAGGATATTTTACTACACTGAGTGAATTCTAAACCATCATCAAACTTGCATTTTCAGATCATGAGTGAACACTCTCAACACCAAAGATTTCGGCATAGCTCTTTGGAGGATTTCACTGATTAGCTGTTACATTACAAG
Organism: Pampusana beccarii; assembly: GCA_013399365.1. NCBI lineage: Eukaryota > Metazoa > Chordata > Aves > Columbiformes > Columbidae > Pampusana > Pampusana beccarii. The sequence goes on along the minus strand of VWYH01008816.1, from coordinate 222,951 downwards.
AACTATTTAAAATCTGTCTCTATGTTTTCTCTGAAACCTCTGTTAAACCTATTCAAGCTTTTTTTTTTNTTTTTTTTTTTTTTTTTTTAAGTTCAGCACTCCGTTAGCAGTCACCACTTCATGCCTTATTGAAATGGGTGGCTTGAAACTGTATGTGGTCAACAAATATAAAGGCTTATCATTTTTAGATGTTTAGAATACACGTCTGCCAGATTTGTGGCCAAAGATTTGATTTAAGGAAATAACATATAGTATTTTTCCATCTAAGTCACAAATGCCTGCATACTTTAGAGTACTTTTTCTCTTTATAGCCCCTTGGCACAGGGCATGCTCTCTCTTAAGTGAAAACTATTATCTCTAATGCAAAGGTAACACTCTTTAGTCAGGTTATTGCATATCACAAAGAGGCTAAGGAAAGTTAATTGAAGCTCCTTACTGAAAATATACTTTAAAAAATACATAAGATGGCTAAATCTCCTGAAATTGTCTTGTATTTTAAAGAAGTTTGGAGAATATTTAAGTGGAATTATATTTTAACATGCTTTCAGAGTCTGTAATGTTTGACTGTTACAGAACATTAAAATAATGAACAAATAACAACAACCATCACAAATGATCCTTCAGTTAGCAATGGATCTTGATGGACTTAACATCATGTTTCAGAATGATCTGTGAAAACTGTTACTGGTTCGATAGATGCTATTCTGGTTTTACTGGTGAACAAACATTAAACAAAACAAAACAAGAAAATAAAAGACCAATCTCATTCTCAAATGCTGGCGGCTGAAAAGAAAGATAGATAGTCAATTTTCAGTTTCCAAGTATGTACAACGTTACCTCAAACACACAAACATGAACACATATGTCATAACATTTATCTAAACTTAATTTTTCTTCTATGTACAGAACTGTATAGAACTGTCAAGCTTTACCCAATACAGTACCAAAACTTTTAATACTGAAAAATGAGGAAATTATTCTTACAGAAGCATCAAAAGCCTAAATTAGTCTTACCAATGCAGATCTGTGAAAGCGATTTTCAAAAAAGTACCAAATGCTAAGGTTTTAAATTTTTGTTACTATGTAACCACTTTGTTCTACTTACTGGTAAATTGAGGATATTGCCAAGGTATTCTTGCATTGTTGAAAAAGATAGAGCTGCTAATCTGAGTGGTCCTTTTTTTTTCTTATTTTAATGCTTTCTAAACAAAGCAGTTACCAACTGTAACTTCTAGAGGGAAAAGTGTAAGACAATCAAGGAAATTTGACCCTTAGGATTACAGAAAAGAAGAATAAACTTGAAGATGTGGCCTCTGAAGTCATATACAGGCCATAAAAAGTTGAACCTGTTTGCAAACAGGTACAAGTTCGCACGTAGCTTGTCGTACATGCAAACATATAATGTAGTTCTCTATACAAACTTTCCCTGAAAAGGAAATGCATGGGGAAATCTTCTTTTTGCTATTTTTGTTACAAAAAAATATTTTCTATTAGTTCCTGAAGAAAGCCTAGTGTTTAGACAAGGAAAAAATGGTAGTCAAAATCGAATATGTAGACATTAGTTTAGGATTAAAAATAGTCTACTCCAAAGTTTACAGCAGAAATCAAGGCCAGTTTTCCATATGAACCTATCTGTCCAGTCCTCTTTTGTTAGGAGAATCTAAACAGATAATTTTCAAGTTTTTACTTAAAAATCACAAGCCACTGCCAACAGGAATATTTCTTTTGGGCATGTTACCTTCAGCACACAGCACTGCTTCAGAATCCTGAGCTTTTTCAGACATGTTATCACCTTTCCAGCAACATTTAGAGATTGTGTGGTGATACTCCTTAATGCTATTCACTACTCAACCTAACGAAGTACGTTTTGCTATTTATTTCCAGCAGAAGGAAAAGTGGTGGTTGGTATTGATTTTTTTTTTTTTTTTTTTCTGAGAGTGCTCTTTATTGCACTACAGCTGCAATACTAAAATACTGTGTCTTTCCTCCCATCATAAAGCCAGACCCCAGAAGAATTGGTTATTAACTCTGAATGGGCATTGCAGGGCTGCATGAAGACATTTCTACTCTTAAATGTTGAGATGGAGTGAAAATGGAGCCAGGAACTCCCCCACAGCTGTGCTGGGACTACAGCAACAAGCAAGTGAACTGGGAAGGTTTGTAGGGCAGATGCTATGACTTACATTTCGGCTTCGGTCCACACAGTGTGTATTTCCTGAATCAGTAACATTACCTGCAAATAATCAAATTTAGTTTTCATTTTAAGACTGAGGTTATGATAAAAACATCCTGTTGTAATTTACACTCCAAATCACATATTCGTCCCTAGTAAAGTTGGGGGGAAAAAAGCAAACGCCCATAAACTTTCAAACTCATTTCATGTTCACTGAAAAATTGATATGTTTTCCTGTAGCTTTGAAAGAAGTATAGAGCAAACTTGGTGTTTATTGCATGACCTGAAATTAGATTCATTTTTGGAAGCTTTTTCACAAAAAACTATGCATTGCTGTTCACAACACAATTGCTAAAATTCCTGGGGACAACAGATTGTCATTTTACAAGATTTTCTGAGTGGGCGATGAGAGCAGCAGAGCTCTGCATGAGGCCCAGCATCACTGCAGTGTGTGTGCACCAACGGGGAGCGAGACAAGATCTCCAGTTCACCCAGAATGCAAACGCATTGTCTTCTCATGGCATTCCTGATTTGAAAATTCGTACAGTCCTGTGTGTACACTTCATCTTTGCTTATGAAAGACCTTAATCACTAAATGTTTGGCAACTATGTTTTGCCCTTTTTGTTCCACAAAAGCCAGGCATCTTACTTGGATTATAACACAATTTGTCTTCAAGTAATACTACAGGAGGAAGAGATCTTAATCTCAGATAATGTTATTGCAAATACTAGTGCTAGCTAATAAAAGAGCATAATAAAACATGGATATCCGCAAGGAAGAACAATTTAGGTATCATTAGAACATTTCATTAAATACAGTAATTTCAGATGGTTTTTATCAGATTATAAAAATAAGATATATAGTTATTATATTCAGACGTAATCTAATGAAAATAACCCAAATAACACAGAAACAGAAGTTGGTACATGCTTCAAAGGAATGCTTTGACCTTTTCCCAGTGTAACTTAAACGTGTCATGGTAACTACCACGTTATATTTTTTGACAACAATAAAAATGCAATTAGAAAATTTGCATCAGAAGTACTTTGACTAGCTCTCATCCCTATCTACATTCTACCACAATGCCAGTTGCTCTTAAAGGAACTAGGAGATGTGGGAAAATATTAAATGTGACTATTACTAGAAAGAAATCTTGCGACTGTTTCTTCTCTTTGCTTCCATGAATGTTTCTTTATTATCTGCTCCTTTTTGCCACTAGTTTGTAATTCTATGGTGCAAACATGCTCGTTTCATACATATAATCCCTACCTAGCGGTGGCTGCCAATTGCAATTACAGAATTCTGGGGAAATCCAGGTAGTTCTTTCCTCTCCTTGCATAGCAAACCTAACGTCAGCTTGTCATGATCCACCTCTACTCCCTTTTTTATTTTCTGTAATTTTAAAATTCATCTTTATGGTACATCGAAAATATCAAGTGAGCAGTCAAGTATCATGAAAGCTGAAAACTACCAAAACCCCACAACTAATTTTTGTCAGCCACACCACTCAGCTTGGTGTGATCTGCAAACTTGCTGAGGGTGCATGTTGGCAACATGTCTCAAAAAAACATCCCAATACTGCTTTTGGTGACTGTATCCTGTCAAGATAAAACCTGTTAATTGAAACCCCCCCGGGAGGTGAGACTAAGCTGATGGATCTGCCCAAGAAAAAAAATACATTTTAGCGACTCGTGCTTCTTTTGTCTGGCTGGTGAAATAAAAAATACATTTTCTGTGTATGTATTCTTCCACAAAGAAGGAAAGGTGCCCAAAGAGTCCGCCATAGAGGACAGACCACGAGGAGAGAATTTATTTTCTTACCTGGGGAAGACACAATAAGCAAAAACAGAGAAACAAATAAAAGGAAATAAAACAGCAGAAAAAAAATCAATTATTAGAAAATAAGAAGAGGAAAAATCTCAAAGAATTATTAGGTCTAGATGAGCCATAGAGGAAAAATTCCAACTCAGCAACATGGCTGAGAGAAATTAAAGACAAGATCAAATGTTTTCCCCTTCACATTTCTTGCAGAGGAGATGTGAGCTCCAAGGCACGTAGCTAAGAGTGAATATCTCTGGAGTAGCTGGTCTGTGAATACAAACCACGAGTAATAACTCAAAGACAAAATTTAAGCATCTCTTCTGAAAAAGAGCTTTTCTGCTCAGCTTTTTCAGAGTTACATCCCTTAAGAGAAAGAGAAGATTTCCTGTACATACAGGTCCACATACACCTGATAAAATAGACTAATAAGCATGTGACGGGAACACAGCACTGTGCGTGGTGTTGACAAGCATCAACTTTTAAGAGCCAGTTTGTCCTCATACATTGTAGTTCTGACCGACACTTCAGATTTATCACAGCATAAGTGATCCCTTCCAGGCAGAATCACTTTATCGTGCAGGCACCGTGCAAACGGCTGCGTGGAACTGGAGGGAAAAAATCACTGATTTCTCAGCATGCTCCTCCTTCACGTTCAGCTCTCTCGGAACACATTGCCTGAAAAAGGCAGCAACACTGCTGGGAGCCACAGAAAATGCAAAATTAAAACTGAAGGTGATAGGGAGAGCAAAAACTGGTGTTGCCCACAGGGTTTTCCTTGTGTATCATTGCCCACAGGCCAGTGAAGACCGGCGGCTGTTACTCTGAGCTGTAGGACACGCAGATGCTCAACTTGATTCTTACCAGTGACAAGACCTTTCTAGTCGGAGTTTAGTTGGAATAATTTATTAGTATACCCATCAGCATTTTCACTCTAGGCATTTATAAGCAGCTGCTTTGTTCGTGATGAGTATTTAACTATACAAACAAATATTTCCATCTGCACTAGTAAATAAATCTGCACCTAAATATGCCCAGTGCTGGTAGCGTCAATCAGAGAACCACTCTTTATTTTTAAAGGCAACAACAAAGGTTTCTATTGGCATAAGTAGAGTTAAGTTTGTGCATTTATATAGTTCATTGAGTAAGTCAGCTCAATAACAGTCAAAAACAAATAAGGCATTAAGAATTGAGCAAGTAATGGAGAGAAAACATGTAACATTATGCCACTAAGTCTGTAACAGAATTCTTGTCTTTTATATGTAGCTTTGCTTTACAGTCTCAGAAAAAAAAAAGATAATATAGCTAGCAGAGATATTGAAATGAGTTGTTGAGGGTGACGGCAACAGAATAATTATCTCAGATAATTAGCTGGTGATGAGGCTCAAAGACGTGTCCTGTGAGGAACCAAGGACTCTGGGTTTGTCTGGTTTGGAGAGAAGGAGGCTGAGGGGTGACCAGGTTCTCTGCAGCTCCCTGAGGAGGGGACGTGGAGAGGGACGTGCTGAGCTCTTCTCCCTGGTACGCAGTGACAGGACGGGTGGGAATGGTTCACAGCTGCTCCAGCGGTGACTCAGACTGGATGTCAGGAAATATTGCTTTACCGAGAGGTTGGTCAAAACCTGGAACAGACTTCCTGAAGAGGTGGTTGATGTCCCAATCCTGTCAGTGTTTAACAGTGGTTTAGACAAGGCCCTTAATAACACGCTTTAGCTTTTGGTCAGCCCTTAAGTGGTCAGGCAGGTAGACTAGATGGTCACTGTATGTCTCTTTCAAACGAAATTATTCTATTCTATTCTATTCTATTCTATTCTATTCTATTCTATTCTATTCTATTCTATTCTAAAACCTGTTTCTGTCATGTTGCTTATGATTGGCAAAGTACTCCAATCAGCCTTATTCTATAATAACTATAGATTAGGATCTGCTCTAATCCTGGGAATTATAATGAGGGAGTTTCACTAGAAGGAAAACAAAAGAGAAAAGCAAACAGCAATTTGTGGCAGTTTATTAAGGGTGACAGGAAATACGTATTTTACCATGAGAAAATGTTATCTCCTCTGCTAAATGTGTGATCTTTCTCTGAATTACCACATAATCACCCACCTTTATTCACTTTGCTTTGAGACACAGTTACATATTTCAAAGGGTATAAGTTAAAAAGGAGTTAACTACAACACACAGTATAGACTCACTACAGGATGAAATTTCTTTTCTAAAAATACTATTAAAAATACAATTTTTTCTCACCATTAACCCTACAACAAAACACAGATGACGACTTTTGCAAAACAAAATGAAAAAAAAAACACTTGGGTTTAACTGATGGTAAGATGCCACCCCTGACTACTGCTTGAAAAACAGAAAATAGAGTTTAAAATCAACATAAATGCAATGAAAGATGCGTTATGGTGGAAAGCGGCTTCACTGTCAGTAAGATACTTTTTCAAAACAAACATTTACAGAAAAGTAGATTATCTGATGCGAGCTTATTTTGATTTATCTCTTTTGAGTTTCTCCAGAGCACTGAGATTTGTTACTGACTCTTATCCCCCTGAAGACCAGGTAATAAAGTGTCTGGTACATGATAAAACACAGACACTGAAAGGGGATAATGAGTAAAATTACGTGTCTCAGTGGGCAGGGTCTGAATTAGCATCACTTTACTTACTAAGGCGATCTTGACTTACAAACTCATGTGGGTACTCAGGGTACTTAGAACTCTATCTTTAAACAGAAAAATGCTTGGAAATCTATATCTGATTAAATAAGCATCATTTTCTTAATAAGAATGGCCAAAGATGGCATCTAAGGAAGAGGTACCATCCCTTATTACTATATACAGGATTCTTTACTAAAAATAATACCAATTCCTGGTATCCCTTGCAACCTCAGTTTCATCTTTCATAACCCTTTGAGATGGGCACTGGAAGCATGAGCTACTCAGATATTTTATTTTTTAAAAAAAGAAAAAAGGAGTACATAGAAATTCCAAATGTATACACGATGTAAACGAGACACTTTCATGTTCAAACAGGCAGAACAAAACCAAAAAAGAATCCCTGTAGCAACAAATTCTGTCTTCTCATCTTAAAAAAAAAAAAGAGCCAATCTTAGAGAAGCAAATTCACCAAAAAAAGTATCCAACTGTCCAGCTATGTTCTTTTTTCAGAAAGCTGATCAAAATCCTGAGAACAGAGAGCAGTAGCTCTCAGAAAGCAAGGCCTTATTTCTCTGCTTTAGCAGCATAAAACAACGAGCGTATTCCACCTGCTTTGTTCAATATCCCTGCAAGTCCTCTCCTGTCACTCAGTGAGGTCCTTACAGAAAAACAGCATTGGAGATTTTTATATAGTCATTTAATTTAGTTTTGGTTTTACCTTGCTTAAATCACCAGTTTTACTACACAACCCCAAATTTAAAAGTTCTTATTCCTTTAGTGGCCATTCCTTCAACATGAAGAAGATACAGACATACCCAGAGTTCTCCTGGTTTTGAAGAGCATTTGTATAAAGCTTTCTTCCAAATGAAATTCATGCATTGTGAGAGGATGCTCATCCATTACAGATTGCTTTGAGGAGTATGACACTGTGGGGTTTAAAATTTGCAATTTTTCTTTGTATATTTTTTTGCATGGAATACCCATTTTTTGTTCTGTTTTCCCCTCCCAAAGCAGAATGAACAACAAGTCTTCCTATAGTAGCTACACTTAGCAGTAAACCCAATGTATTGTTATTCTAGGGGTAAAAATACTTTTTTGATAAATAATGCCTTCTTATAAGGAAAAAAAGCTAAATATAAGAATGTGCTCAAATTATTCTAACAGGAAAAAAGGCCTCAGAAGCATTCAATCTACCATAGAAACAATAAAAGCTGATGCAATAGCTCTGTTCATCAAATTGCTGTTAATTCCTGTATGAATTTTAGAAAAAAGGCATAAATAGAAGGAAAAAAATCCAATGAGACAATATTGTTCATTAAAAGAGTGCTAAAATGTAAACAAAACAAGCAGAAAAGAATAAAGTATCCTGATTTTTTTTTCATTTTATCAATTATTATTGAACACTTCTATAGTCCAGCGTAAGCTGTAAATACAGAAATTGAAGGAAAACGCGTGTATAATCTCCTTGATTTTCCACTCAAAGCTAAACAACTGAGCATGGGACGTGTGTATGCACAAACCAGGTACAGAAAAAAGAACTTCAAGGTTTGGGGTATTTCTTGTACTATTGTGGGTCCATTTTAACACCTGAAAAATTTTCATAAACATCTGCCTAACATCCATGAAATGTACTTAAATGTACAAGCTGAGTAAATAAATATAAAACTGGAGCCTTTTAAATTTGCCATTATGTGCTGAAGATGCCAGACGGTTCTTTGTTCTTCTATTCCTTCTTCTAAATTGGGAGGGAGGGACGGCATCTCTTTTTTATAATTTTCTGCTGCTGACAGAATGTTTACAATTTGTTCTTAATTAACCGCTGAATGGTTCTTTAATCAATGGCAAAGTTCAAAACTGTAGTAAGTGAGCATTTATGAGTATATTTTTTAAGTAATTCACTGCAGTTTGTTCTCAAGCTTTCTATGGTTTGCAGAAGTGTAGAAACCTGAAGAATTTTAGCATACTCTTGAATATACGATGTATCAAATCAAAGCAAGCAAACTATTAAAAGGAAGAAATGGTAAGGTCTCCATGCATTTATTTAGTTTCTAAAACATTTGTCTGTAATAATCAAAATAATTGTATGCGTGTCTTAAAAAATATGGATGGTCCTTCTAAAAACTAAACGCACTGACACAGGCTGTAGTTAACACAAAGAACCAATATATCAGATGTAGACAGAGGTGTGACCCTAGAGTCATGAATTAGACTACACAGCCTTGGACAAAGATGATAAAAATAGAATTAGATACAAGTAAGCCCTTTCCAAAGCATGAAGGATGTGCTCCTAAACCACTTAGAAAAGCCCAAAATCTGTAGATGAGTGTTTTAAAAAGGAATTATTATGGTCAGTGTTGGCAGATCTGACTGGTGTGCAGCTGAGATTTGCAAAGCATAAAGAAAAAATGCGCTTTAGGAGAGAGGATGTTTTGCTTGATATATAGGGAGAGCTAAAAAAAAGAACAGCTCTTTTCCTTCTCTGTCTCTGAAAGTCGATGTGCAGCTGACTGGCCAGGCCAGGAGTCATTGCCTGAACTGGCTGAAAATAATCCAGGCTGCACTGGAAATTAAGTAAGAAGACAATTATCAGATGTGTATGTTAGTATAAAATTAAATTTAAAATATTCAATATTTACTTCCTGAGAAATGTTAATAAATTTTGGCTGAACTAAATCATCATTAGTGCATTTTTTTCTTTTTTTTCCTGTATTTTCAGAATACTGCAGAATGGTGAAGATTCGTAACGGACTGAACAAACCCGCAGCAAAATGCAGGTGACACCAAGCTGAGTGGTGCAGCTGACACACCTGGGGGGAAGGATCTGACTCAGAGAGACCATGACAGGACCTGAGAAGTGGGACCGTGTGAATCTCCTGAGGTTCAACAAGGCCAAGTGCGAGGTCTTGCACCTGGGTCAGGGCAACCCCTGGTATCAATCCAGGCTGGGGATGGATGGATGGATGGATGGATGGATGGATGGATGGATGGATGGGTGGATGGATGGAGAGCGGCCCTGCAGAGAAGGACTTGGGGGTACTGGGGGATGAAAGATGGGACATGACCCAGCCATGTGCGCTTGCAGCCCAGAAGGTCGATCGTATCTTGGGCTACATCAAAAAAGTGTGGGCAGCAGGTGGAGAGAGGGGATTCTGTGGGTCTTACTGTGCAGTTTTGTCCTCCAGATTGCAAAGTTACTTTCTGTCTTCACTAAAAAGCACACACTTCATTTAATATACTGCCACAAGCACCAGAAATGAATATGGAAGAAGTTTCAGCTCTAGGTATCTTTCTTCTGCCTTTTAAAATAATTTTGCTTAGGAAGGTCTCCACAGCAACCAGCTGGTATTGCCATGTGCTTAGAAAATTTAAACTGTGTATGTACTGAATATATGTGAATTGACAGGGGTAAATACTAAAGGACTCCGAATGCATTCTTGAGACAGATGCCATCATAAGCAAGCTTAATAAAAACAAAATAATATTTTGAAAAAGAAAAAAAAAAAAGAAGAAAAGAGAATGAGCACATTAATTAAAAAAATAGCCTTTGGCAAGGGCAAGGTGTCTGAAACAATAACAAAATCCATGGGGTGTTTAATGAAGCCTATGTTATTGTGATATAAGGAAAAAAGTACAGAAGTGTTAAATGAAGCTTGCAGCTGTTTTGCAGATTTCTCCAATCTTCATTTATTAAGAGTCTGAAAGGCTGAGGGGAGGGACAGCTAAAGAAAAAAAAAAAAAATTAAATGTTAAATGTAGCATTTAAAGAAAAACGTCGACTGTAAAATATCCATCACCTTACACTGCGAAGGGCTGGTTAATGAACAGCTCGTTTTCTGTGGTTACAGTCTGAGAACCTTCTATAACGTCAAAGCAATGCCGCCACATGATTACATTTCATGGGTTACTCATTGCCATGACCCACAGCCACTGCCATCCTTCCGTGCTCTGGATGTGGGGAGCGCCATCACCCAAGAGGACATGTGTCCCATCCCCTCCCCAGCCAGACTGCCACAGGCAACCACCTCTTGTTCCCTTTCCCAGGAGACACCCGCCCACAGAGCAGAAACACGGCTGTGCATACAGGCTGATCAGGACTGTACTTTGCTCCTGGGCCTTTGGGACACCCTCACTGTCTTCAGTCATATCCATGGTCACATCCATAGGTTGCTCTGCCCCCAGAGTTGACCTTCAACCTGTCCAGTATCTCCCAGAACCCCGGCTGGTTGGGTTTCAGGACCTCTGTAGATCCCCCAGTGCAACCCCCCTGCTCACGCAGGGTCACAGAGCAGATCACACGGGATCCCAGGCAGGTTTGAATGTCTCACAGAAGGAGACTCCACACCCACTCTGGGCAGCCTGGGCCAGGCTCTGGCACCTCCCAGCACAGAAGTTTCTCCTCATGTTCACATGGACCCTCCTGTGTTTCAGTCTGTGCCTGTTGCCCCTCACCCTAGTGTTGGGCACCACTGAACAGAGTCTGGTCCATCCTCTGACACCCACCCTGAGCTATTGATCCATTGAGCAGATCCCTCTCAGCTTCTCTTCTCCAGCTCAACAGCCCCAGCTCTCTCAGTGTCTCCTCATCACAAAGATGCTCCAGACCCCTCAGCATCTTTGTGTCCCTCCGCTGGACTCTCTCCAGTAATTCCTTGTCCTTCTTAAACTGGGGAGCCCAGAATTGAACCCAGAACTGCAGATGGGGCCTCCCCAGGGCAGAGCAGAGTGGGAAGAACAACCTCCCTGCCCTGCTGCTCACACTGTTCCTCATGCACCCCAGGTACCGTTGGCCTCTTGGCCACAAGGGCACATTGGTGACTCGTGGTGACCCTGGTGTCCACCAGAACTCCCACGTCCTTCTCTGCAGAGCTGCTTTCCAGCAGCTCAACCCCAACCTGTACTGGTCCCTGGGGTTGTTCCTCCACAGGTGCAGGACTTTCCACTTGCCCTGGTTGAACTTCATCAGGTTCTTCTCTGCCCAGTCCAACCTGTCCAGGTCTCTGGATGGCAGCACAGCCCCTGCTGTGTCAGCCTTCCCTCCCACTTTGGTGTCATCAGCAAACTGGCTAACGATACACTCAGTCTATTCATCCAGGTCATTGATGAACAGTTTGAATATCTGTGGGAATATTAAACACTTGTAACTTGGGCTCATTTCCTCCAGTCTCCAGCTCCACGTTTGAGTATTTCCACATTCCAGTCTCCTCCTGCATGCCAGCTAGTCCAGATTGAATTCTGCTAGTGAATCACATACACACAGATGAACAAAGTCTCAAGAAAAACGCAAAATTTAAAGTAGTTTTTCATGCCATTAACCAGACATCCTCACGAACCAGATGTCCTTGCAACCCACGTATCCTCACATTCCTGATACCCTTCGACAGCTTACAGCTCTGTGCTGACAACTTTCAATTACTTCAACAGTATTAGTCTTCCACTGCAGGCTCATCATGTTTAATGCATTATACCTGCTATTCATGAATATTTTACTGTGTCACTTTTATGAGTAGTAAACACTGTAAAGAAGAAAGTCCAGAGGAAACCACACACAACCTCCTGCTGCAAAAAAAATTCCAAGATTTCATTAACCACTGCACCTTTATACCTGTACCTCTACCATGGAGGCAATGTCTGGGTTAATACCTGCAGTTATTCCTAAACCTTTCTGCCCACATTATCAGCATATATATTGTGTGGGCTTTTCAGGAAAAAAAAAAGATATCTCATTCCTTAAATTCACTATCAATTGTACTCTTCGGCAAATAAAAAGCCAAATTTTGGAGCAATAACAATGGAAGCGGTGCCACTGAATGTAAAAAGGAGATATTGACGGAGAACATGAGATTTTTGTTGCAAGGTTTTCCATTTGTTAGATTGAAATCACATTAAAATGTCTATTTTAATACAGTATTTTCATGGCATTACTCTAAGCTGCAGTTTGGGGATAGCTATCCAAAGCTGACTGGCTGTGTCTAATCTCCAGTCACTACATGCATTAATCCCATTTTTTTGCATATTTTTCCCATTAATCCCATAATTTTGCATAATGCACATTTGTCAGTTTACATGCCCATATGGAATTCAATTTATAAGATTCAGTCTATATAGAGGCTTCATTTTGAGATTTGCACATTACTCAATTTAGCATGAAACTATTTTCTCCTACCGAGATACATTATGCAATAAAATCAGGGAAAAATGCCAAATCTGTAGGAATTTTGCAACATGTACATATTTAAAATTGACTAAAAAAATAACTGCAACATTAATACTCTTAACTTGCAAGTATGGAAATAAACGTGAACTTAGAACCAAACAGCTTCTGCCTTCAGGCAGCCTGACATTTGCATCCCTAATAGTCCTGAAAGTTCTAACAGCAAATCAAAACATCCCTATCTGTACAGTGAAGAGTGGAGATATAAATATATATATATGTCTGTTTATATATGCATTAGTTAGAAACATTTTTAACCACCTACAGCCTATGGCAAGACAGACTTTTTACAGGGGTATTCAAAGAGAGCTGCAAAATGTGTCAGCCCAGATGGAATACTAATCTGTTCCACACTTAATAATCATATTTAAATAACTGGATATTTCCTAACTAGCGTTTTCCTAAGAGCCTTTTAAGAGCAGTAATGTGTCCAGCAGCATCAAGGGTTATTATACATAAAAACTTGCGAAGTACGTAAGACAAATTAAAAAAATAATATTAAACATTTGCAACAGCAGCATAATCATCTAATTGAATTCACTGAGTATTATTCAAATTCTCGGTGCAATGGCTTTTTTCAAAGATTTTTCTCCTGCTATTTTACTATGAAAAGCCATTTTGTAAAATGATGTAATGAAGCTCTGTGTTTACTTCCAATAACTTTTTAGGTTAAATAATCCCAATTAAAATGAAGATTGCTCTCTATTTTGGGGTTCATCCTTGATGCAGCCCCTGGATCAGGCGAGATCATCTAATGTGCTATTTATTTGAGAACAGGAGCTGAGGGGAGACCTTCTGATCTCTGAACTGCCTGAAAGGAGCTTGGAGCCAGGGGGGTCGGGCTCTGCTCCCCAGGAACAAGCGCCAAGAGCAGAGGAAACAGCCTCAAGTTGCACCAGGGGAGGTTGAGGTTGGATCTGGGAACAATTTCTTGCCCAAAGGGCTGTGGGGCATTGGAATAGGCTGCCCAGGGCAGTGCTGGAGTCACCATCCCTGGAGGGTTGGACAGACGGAGATGAGGTTCTCAGGACATGGGGCAGTGCCAGGGGTGGGTTATGGTTGGACTCCATGATCCTGAGGGTCTCTTCCAACCAAAATGATTCTATGATTTTACATGCACTTCACAGCAAAATCCAATGAGCTTTCAGTGAAGGTTAATACTGACTTTGGAAAAAGCCAGGACTAACTCGTGCAGAATTGGCACACCCTGTGTTGGAAGAAATCCTGGTGAACAATCCAGTGTCAAACTCAGTGTGATTCAAAGTTATATCATGCCTTTATTGTTTGGAATAAAATAGGGAGAGACCATTCGGGTTTGGTAAGAACCAGCCAAACCTCTGCCTAAAACCAAAGCCTAAACCAACCCCAAAGGTCCAGGCACACCACATAGAGCCCCCTGTGATGGGAAAGCTCAGAATCAATATGTGGATGTACCATGGCAAATATGAGATGGCAGCACAAAAGAGGGGAAAATGTCATTGTTTTGAAAGGACCCGTAGGGGTGCATACAGGTGTGCGCGTGTGCCTGTGTGTTTAGGTATAATAACCTGTATGTCAAGCTCAAGGGGATGGTTATATTTACGTTTTTTTGCAGTTCTGTCATTGCCGTTGCCCTTGTCCTCCATTGTGAAAGCAAATTAAAAGTTGCATGTGCTGAAATCCTAAAGGTGTGCCCAGGGTCTGCAATCCTCACTCTGGCAGTTTTATCTTCCAAAACACTTACATATTTTCTAAAAACAGAACAAGAACATTAAGAACAACATTAGATGACAAGGAGAAAATTAGTTTCAGAAATTAGATCCTTCTAAGAGTTCTGGACCTATTTGACATGTAATTAAATGCTGCATTTCGTTTTTGACCTAATTAACTTTTTTTTTTATCAATTAAAAAATGAAAACACTACTTTAAAATGAAAGGATATGTTTCATTTAGAAAATGCTGAAACTAAACTTTTGACATAAAAAATTCTTCCGATATGAAATTAATGACTGTGCTTTATCTGTTTATTAATAGCTTTGTTCTTGCAAAATATACTTTTCAATGACTTTAATAATCTTCAAAAAATTGTGCCCATCTCTTTTCAGTGTCAATCTACCTCTTCTCAAGAAGCCTGTATTGCCTCTGCCCGCCTCTCTGTGCCACCATTATCTGGGGCTACATATATGAAAAATAGTGCTTTGAAAATCATTCGTGTCTAAAATAATACCTGGAAAATAAACCTAAGCCAATGCAAGTTTAAAAGTGGTTTGTTTTTTTGTTTTTTTTTTTCCCATTTATATATTTCCTAGAGACAGTTTGACGTAAACATCAGATTCTGCAGGCTGGAGTCATGGACCTGTAAGTACACAAATCCATCAGAAGCTTATCAATGTACCCAAGGATCATGGCAGTTTTCAGCACACTGAAAGCTGATGGCAAGTTCTGTCTGCACTTTGAAATTGCAGCATCATAAACTAATTCAGATTTGCTCTACTTCATGGTAAATATTTATAGCACTGTGCCAGGACAAGATTTCTAGAAAAAAAAAAAAATACACCAGAGGTTTAAAATGCTGTTTGCAAAAAATGCAAACGTACTTCCATGCCTTCCCTCCTCCTGCCTCCCCAGAAAAGGAAAAGAAAAAAACCAACCAAGACAAACCCACAAAAGAGGCAGATCAACCCCTCAGTGATTTGTCCTGATGTGAAAATCAATGAAACAGAGATTATTTTGTCGTTCTGTCCAAGCTGTCCATGAAGGTTATACCAATCAAATAATGACATTTGCATCAGTATTTTGCACTGTTGTGATCCTTTGTTTCATCATTATATAAACTTACCTGGGTGTGAAAATAACCAAGAATCATCAATTCTGCTATTCTGATGGCCCACAATCTCGAAAGAGAAAACACCTATGAACCTGGAATAACTTAGATGTCATATGCCAACCCATTTCTAGTTAAAAGGGAAGTTGTAAAAAGAAATTGAAAATTAAGGATAATGAACTTGTGTTTATATGGCACTGTAGGGAATCAGTCATTTAAACTACCAAACCCTCTGGCACAGAGTACAAGAGAGGCTGCTAATTAACAGTAGTTGGTTATTAATCACACTTCTCCCCTCTTCATTCATTCCAAGAAGTGCTTGCACTACAAGTGCTCTCCTTGGTTTGAGAAGAGCAGATGCATCTGTTCCTGTGTATTCAAACAGGCAGATGTTAGGGCTTCAATTTTCATACATTTAGCAGAAAAAAAAATCTTATTATTTCAATCTCAAGATCACTCCTTAATGTGAAACCTCTGCTCCAGCATTGAATAGAGAGTCCTTGAGCATTCCCAAGTATAGTGAATCAGAGAATCATAGAATGTCCTGAGTTGGAAGGAGCCACAGGATCGTGGAGTCCAACTGGAGTGCACAGGACACCCCACAGGTCACATCGTGTGTCTGAGGACATTGTCCAGTCTCTTCCTGAACACTGTCAGGCTTGGGGCTGTGACACCTCCATGGGGAGCCTGTTCCAGTTAGGAATTCATTAGACGTAATTGTAAAGTAATGGAAAAGGAGAGGAGAGGAGAGGAGAG
>VWYH01008816.1:161600-202183 GCA_013399365.1 Pampusana beccarii | reverse complement strand
ACATTCAAACCTGCCTGGTTCCTGTGTAACCTCATCTGGGTGTTCCTGCTCCAGCGGGTGGATTGGACTGGATGAGCTTTTGAGGTCCCTTCCAATACATGACATTCTGTGATTCTGTGATT
Source organism: Pampusana beccarii (assembly GCA_013399365.1). NCBI lineage: Eukaryota > Metazoa > Chordata > Aves > Columbiformes > Columbidae > Pampusana > Pampusana beccarii. Next base: position 202,061 of record VWYH01008816.1, on the reverse strand, counting down.
GGGAAGAAGTAGATGAGACCTTTGGACAACTGGGAGGACTCTCATGTTTGCAGGAATTCCAAAAGTAATCTCATGAAATTCAGCAAATAGAAATGCCAAGTTCTGCCCTTGGAATGGTAAATCTGTGCTCTAGTCCATGCTGGGGACCACAGGGCTGGAAAGCAGCTTTACAGAGAAGGACCTGGGGTTCCTGGTAGACACCAAAACTGAACGTGAGCCTGAAATTTGCCCTCACAGCAAAGTCAGTCAGTAGCCTCCTGGGCTGTGCTTGGGAGAACACGGCCAGAACGTCAAGGGGAGTGATCTTTCCACTTTATGCAGCACTGGTGAAGGCACAGCTGGAGTTATGTGTCCAGTGCTGGGCTCTGCAAGATAAGAGGGACATGGATTTACTGGGGTGACACCAACAAAGGACTTTATTTGATGCTGTGTTAAGGAAGGAGGGTTGGACTAGACAATCTCCAGGGTTGGACTAGACAATCTCCTTTCCAACCTCAACTATTCTATGATCCTGTCCTTCTGTAACAGTATTCTCCAAAGTAGCTTTCAAAGTAGGATCTGATGTGGAAAAAAAAACAAAAAAACCAAAAAAAACCACACCAACAAAACAAACCTGAACGTGCAAAATTTTGTTGGGTGTGTAACCAAGCATTTCCTCATGAAAAGCTGTAAAAAGCCTGATAATAATCCTTACATGATAAAAGCACGTGAATGTTTTCAATATTTTGTTGAAAGCATCTGTGAGTGTCCAACGCTTCCATTAATAGCAATTCTTTCAAACCTAGTAAGTGGAATGAATTACAATGAAAGGGGCATCAACGTGAATTTAAAAATATGAGCACATTGACAACAGATGTTCTTTCAAGGGTGAGAGCTCCTGGTCCACAAACTATTAAATCAATGAAACTTTTAAGTGAAATTTAGGAATGACATCAGTTAAGTAGTGTCTACACCTGCAAAATGTATTTTGCATTCATCTCAGTAATTACAAGACATCCATCACTTCTGAATCTCCTTGCCAACAAATTGCATAAAGTTCACTAAATTCTCCAACCCGCATTACTGTATTGGGATCTCATTTCTCTTTTAGATAATTTCTGTTGCTTATCTTAAGGATGTGCTGCTGAGCCATTACTCACACATTTTCCTACTATAAAAACAACAATGTGCAGACAAGTCTTGCACTTTCTTCTGAAGGCAGCGAGACTGGGGCCTGATCTGAATTTATGGTGGTAAAAAAATTTATATTCTAGTGCCAAATACTTCAAAAGCCTTGTGCTTGGTCAGCTCTGGAGCTCTTAGCAATTCCAGTTGTTACAGTTTTTTTGGAAAAATACGCATTTAGTCATCACACATTAATGCGGGTACTGAATGTCTGGTCCGAGACTATAAGGAACCAATGTATAGCAATAAATCATAAAGATGAGCAGTAAAGTCCTCTCCTCCAAAGGTTACAATATCAATAAAACCTGAAAGTGACAAATGTATAAATATTCATGAAAACATCTGCTTCCAATATAGAATTAATTTTTATTTACAATTGCATTAAAGTTCCCTGAGTTATTTTAACACTACCCTTTTCCGACTGCATCTCTTATACAGGAAAGATGCATTATTTGCCTGAAACAAGCAGATAAAGCTGCAAAAAGTATTTGGGCTGCAGTTTTTGTGCTGTAGAGATTATAGAAACCAGAATATTCCACGCGTTATACACACCTGCATAAATATTATTGCAAACCGTATCCACCCATGGGAATCAATTGTAGATGTATCTTCATAATATTTAAGACTGTTTATTGTGGATGTTTGTTTGTTTATTTAGTGATCTCTGCACTTAGCATGACTCAAATACAGAAGAAGAAGCTATCAAATCATCTATATCTGATGGAAAAAAATGTCTGTGGGTCATGGGTGCATCACTCTGGAGGCCAATTCCTCCATCTTCCTGCTGGTTATTCCCCCTCGGAGAAATTGGGGGCAGCTGGAAGGAAGGACGACTGATTCAGCAAGGACGGTGCTGATGAGGTCAGGCAAACGTTCTTTAAATAATCTAATTCATGTCAATGCCCCCTTAGGTGAATAAAAAATATAATAATCCTGTACTTATATCCCACGGAAATAAACTGAAATTCTTCCTTTTACTTCAGCTGTGTTGAACCTGGCCCTTATTTCCTTTCCCTGTGCCTCTCCATGCAGTTGTCCACCAGCAACAGAATTACCCAGTGGGGTTAGTGTAAAACTTGTGTATATTCTGCTTGGTGAGAGAAGACAGAGGAAACTGCCGAAACGCATCCTTGTGCACACAGAGAAGTTCTCAGGTGTTCCTCCAGGCAAGGAAAAATTTACAGTTAAAGTCTTGGCTTAAATCAGAAAATGTTTTTTAACAATGATAATGCTAAGGGGTAGTTGGGTTTGGGGAGTTTTTTGGTAAATAATGTTTAAATAATAATTTTTTTTAATTCTAAAAACACCTCTACCAGGAATATTTATTTAACAACTTGCTTTTCAAATCACTGAAGTTAAAAGCAGGGAGTAAAGCAAAAGAAACAGAATAATTTTATGAAACTGCCTGTGGCCTAAACCTATCACAAAAAGTACATGACCCATTCATGGCTGCAAAGCACTACCCATGGAAGAAATATAAATTAGTTCTTAATCACTATAAACTTTTCAGAAATAATCAGTGATTGTGAAAGAAGCTGCAGTTATTTACAAATCTGATGGTCTTTCTGCTTCCAGCAACAAAATTTATGTAACGACTTTCGATGCTATTTCACTTTGATTGCCTTTGCCACTTCTACACTCTATCCTCAAATAAAATGCTGTTAAATTAAGCAGATAAATTCAAATATGAAAATGATGCAATGTCAGAGCAACGTCTTTTGCACATATTTCTTACTTTATATTCTTTAACAAACCAGCAACAATAGTTACCATCAGTCTCAACACTTTGGAATATTGATTTTGGGTTGACCTTGGCCGGCTCTCAGACGCTCACCCAGACGCTTTCTCTCTTCAATGGGACAGAGGAAGAAAATAAGATGAAAACTCAGAGGTTGAGATAAAGGCAGGGAGATCACTTATCAGTTACCTTCACCAGCGAAACAGACTTCATTTGGGGAAAAATAACTTAATTATTTTGACAATTAAAATTAATTTGGATAGCCTGCAGCACCCTCCTTCTCTCACCTGGATGTCACAGGGCTTTTCCTCACAGGTTTTTCCTCTGTCCATGCTGAGCAGTGTTTTGCTCTTTTTAAATACATTTTAATGCAAAATTAAACTACACTTTTAATTATACTTTTAATTATTTCATTATTGCTAGCTAAAAAGATAACGCATCACCAAAGTATTACCAAAAGATATGAAAAGACCTCTTATAATGGAAAATATGTCAATGTTTACTGGCTTATGCTTTTTGTCTTTACTGAAATAGGTATGTTTTCTATTTAATTTGTGTTATTGATAAGTTCCTCACTAAAGTCTATGTTAAGCAAAGAGAAAAAAAATCTAATATGTTTTGGTATATTAAAAAAGATTTTCAGATTTGTCCAGTATGGGTCAGATCAGCATAGTTCTACATAAACAAGTTTTAATTACCTAAAATGCAAAAGTACTAGTTTTTACCAGTTTTATACAGGGCTTCCCACATGATTTAAACAAATGCTTATTTATTTAGATCAAATAAAGCAATTAAAGATAATTGGACAAATTTTAATTATACTAAACATATTTGTATTTCTAAACCAAAGCCGATTCTATTTTTAAATGTTTAAATTATTCTCATTCAGAGAGTATATTAACACTATAGGTTTCCAAAAAGCTTAAAAAAAACCCCACCAAAAACCTTTTAACTCTGTTTTTTTAACTCATACCACAGGGAACCACGATAAAGTCACCTTGTGGCTGACACTTTATTCATTTTTTACACTTGTCACTTAAACCACCTGCTCGTGTGTTCAGTGTTGCTAATGAATTACAAATGTTCGCCAAGAGCTAATGCTCAGATAAAAGCTATGAGGAAGGGGCCAGGATACATTATACCCATTTTAATTATACAATTCAGTCCTCTCACACTTCTCCCTCCTGGCCTGAGCTAAGATATTATTTATGTGAAAAAAAATTCAAATAACAGTAGAAGCAGAAATATGCAATATTACAGTCTACTCTTTCACAACTAATATTTTGTGTGCACCTCATAACGCTGGAGTCAGTGTTATTATTCTACAGCATTAATTATATCATTCTGTCCAGTGTTGTTACAGCCACCTTCTTGGCCAGATATGAAAAGCAAGTTGGTCTCCACAGCAAACTGTCCGTGTTACGGGGCAGTTCGGACGGGATGTTGGGCTGGAGTTGCCATCAAGACTGTGCCAGGAGCAGAACTTCCCTCTGAACCACATCCCTCCTGTCTCCTCAAGTCCTTCTTCCAGTTGGTTTCCCTCCATCGAGATCCAGAGGTGCAACCTCTCAGCACCAATGCAATCCTGTTCCTTCCCAGCATCCACAAAAGGCATCACCCCATTTTCCTTTCTTCTTCAAAAGCTTCTATTCCTGTGAGGAGCAGGACGGGGAAGAAGATAAGCCTGTGGCTGTCCCACCAGGGAAGAGAAACAGAAGAAAATGAAGAAAATAGCTCAGAGGAAAAGGCATTTTTCTGCCAGAGGTGGTTTCTCTGACTGTTGCAAAGAGCTGACCTCTAAGTAATGCCCACCTGTTTTGTGTCAGGAGGAGAAACCAGGCTGGGACAGACCAGACGAGTCTCCTCAGCTGCGGGTGGCCGTGTTCTGCCACCCAACGTTGGCTGCCACTCAAGGTGGGCGCCTCTCCAGCCTGGGAGTTGAACCAGCAGTAAGAGAGTTTAAGCATAAAAAGTGCCTCTCCATACTTACATGTGCTACTACTAGTAGGAATCAATAAAAATAAGAAGACACATGGATTAATCATATATTCTAGAACATATATCATTAATGTTTATCAATATGGAAAGGGTGAGTGTCAAGAGGATTGAGCCAGGTTTTTCCNTCAAACCCTCCTGGACCCCTTCCTGTGTAACCTCATCTGGGTGTTCCTGCTCCGGGGGGATTGCACTGGATGAGCTTTCGAGGCCCCTTCCAATCCCTGACATTCTGGGATTCTGTGATATTTTTGTGCAAGGTACTTAAGCCCCCGATTACAGCAATGAACACACAGGAACGCGAGCTGAGCAACGTTTTCACAACACCGATCTCAAGCCAAGGGTAAAATATTAATTTCTCTGTGCTTGGGATTGTTCAGTGGCTCAAGCTTTGCTCAGTTCAACTGTAGTGACTAGTACCTAATGCAGGTTCAAATTCTAATTTTGCCTGGAATGCTACATGATGTGTACGAGGAATAAAATGCTACTTGATATGAGTAAAGCTTCAGGAATCAACTTCTGATTACTGTGATTGCTCCTTAATATTTTCCTGAAGAAATGAGATACAGAAGCTGTCAGGAAGGAAAAAAAAAGGAAAAAATGAGGAAAACTGTGACATACAGTGAAAGGAGTGTTACTGTAAACTCTACATACATTTTTGTTGTTGCTGGACTTTTTATGCTATGTCATAAAGAATGTCTGAGGAGTTACAATGTGTTTATAACAAAGGATTCTAGTCCATTGTATCTATAAACATAATATTAAGGCATCTTTTAGGAAAAGTGGCCCTGAAAGAATGCTCTAGGAGAGGCATAGAAAGTAACTTTTTTTAAAAAAAGAAACAACAAAAAAACCAAACAATCACAATCTTTTTAATGTACTAGGAGCAAGAATTGTCCCTCCAGCTTTTCCTCTTTTCAGTACTTGTGCACAACTTTGTATGCTTTTTTTCCTTCACTTCTTTAGATTTTGATTCAAGTGTGAAGCTAATGGATGAACTAGAAACCTCTGTTACGGAAAGAGAAATAGATTTAACACCTTTTTATTTACGAAGTTGTTGAGGAGTGAATTGACTATTGTGCTATTCTGGCAAAAATAAAGAGACATTTAAAAGGTATAATACCAACTGCCCACAGAAATTCAACACGATGCAGAATTTTTTCATCTAGTGGGGTACATCTGTTTTCAGTATCTCATCTAGGACATTCTCCTGCTGAAATAAAACCACAAAGAGACATATATTGAGCATTAGTGGTGGGCAGAGTTCATCCTACTGCTTCTGGATAAGATCCTGGCAATGAACAGTAATAGACCAAACCGTATCAATCTCAGCTGAAAATACCATTAATATAATCTGTTGCTAGAGACTACGAGGAATGAGGTTGCTGCAGTAAACGAAAAAAAAAAAGTCTGCTCCACGCAGAGGAAAAGACTATTTTCTATAAGGATGTTTTACTTTATTGCTACTTTTTTTTTAGTATCTGTTCTTAAGTAAAAATAAAGATAACTTTATGAAGTAAAATTAAAATAAACTAGTCCAAACAAATCATCACCACTTTCCAGTTCCTCTTTTAATTATGTCCCAACGAGGAAAGCATGATGATTAGCAGAATAATTTATATAAGAAAAGGAGTAAAGACCTTTTATGTGAAGACTACTGTAAGAAAGCTTCCCAATAAGGAGAGTCAATAGGAAGCTTAGGCAAAATTTATATATATCACTTGAATACTGTTGGAAAAATAGCGTAGATCAACATTAGATTCAATATTCGCAAAAGATAAACTCAATACAGAGGAGATAACATATAGGTCATAGAATCTGATTCTGTATTTTTAATACACCATCTTTCTTTTGTCAAGTAACCTAAAAGCTTGTTGATGCTCAATCTTGTAACATTCAAATCTCCTCAAAGTCTTCCTTGTCAAGAGTTTTTTTTCCTATGAAAACTCCTTAAGAAGAATAAATATGTGAGAAAAAGACTGCTTTCTTGGGGAAAAAACGAAACAAAACAAAACACAAGAAAAACCCAAAAACTAAAGCAGAAATACAATAAATACTGAAAAGTTAGCTCATTTTCATTACTATACTTCTGCAACCAAAGGATAAACATCTAGGCAAAGGTTTGATGATAAAGAAGCATTACTTATTTCAGCTTTTTTACAGGAATAACAAAGATCCTTATGCATATCATATTCTAGGCTAAAATTTATTTAATTTTAATTAATTTAATTTTTTTAGTAAAGCTTTTTTTTCCCTATAGACATGGTCTTAGTATTGTATGTACATAATTTGGTCTGTCACGTTCTGCAGGAGCAGACATATATTTTGACATTACATGACAAAACAATTATTAAAAATATTATTAATTTATGGAAAAGAAAATACATCCCCATTGTTCCATCACTGTTACCTTTTTAGCAGAAACCCAGAACAACTTTTATAATGGGAACTTTGTAAATCTCCAGGGTGCTTGAGCACTTGCTCCTCTGGAGGGTCAATCAATGTACACTAATACTTTTCAGAGCAACAATGGATTAGAATACAAATTAATTTGAAAACACAATGCAGGTGAGTGGCGACATCACATTGGAGCAAGAATTTCATAGAATAGTAAGAACCATATTTTTTAAAAGAGACAAGCCTAGAGAGAAATTTTATAAAGATAAAATGTTCCGACACTAATTTTCAAAGGTGATACTGGGAGTTGAACAAACTGAACTCTAATGATGCTTAAATTGTGCAGTTGTACATAGCAATAGGGTTTAGATGGCTGCGTTGCTCAGGGGGCTTCAAAAGCTTTAGGATTTTTCACGACCTTTTAATAAATGTTTCAACTGTTGCAACGTCCTTTTTCATTATTTTGCCAGCCCATGTCCAGTTCTAAGCAACGACAATGTCTGAGTATTTATACCAGATGCACGTGAAAAACTGAGAAGTTTGAGTTTGTCCAGAGACACCTGAACCTGGCAAAATAAAACAGCCTGACTTGGTTATAGGTGAGGGGTAGGAACTGGAACACTTTGTATTGAGAAGCCATTTTCCTCAGCTTGAAAGAAACGAAGTCAGTCAACCAAAATACTGCAAGAGAAGTTTTAAAGTGTAAAATCTAATGATGGCTTTTTGTAGAAGACTTCTTTTTATATAAAAGCTTAGCTATTTCAGTATTTAATTTTTTTACGATGTATTTTCTTTTTACATGAAATTACTGTTGGTATTTAACTCTTTGGAAGTGCTGCATATTTCGGCTGGAGTATTAACTGCTTTTTTGCTGTCTTTCAAGATTAAAATGAAAAAATTCACCTAACTAATCATCTGAACATCTCTTCTTGATATTTACTAGCTTGCAGCATTACACCATATATTATTTTAGAATGACTTTTTCTTAAATATATTAGCAAGAAGGCTATTTTATGTATGTTAATATAGAGTTTGACCACCTACCTGGCATTCAAGACCAAAGCATTAACCATCACAACCTTCTTTTGTTCCTTCACTACTGAAGGATGACACAGATGTTAAGTTCTCTAAATTCACCTAGTTTTGATCCACTTTTTTTTTTCCATATCCAGTGAAATGGCAGCTGTTGTCACACAAGCTCCATCCAGCCTATGAAAAGGGGTGTAAGTGCCACTGCAAACACTTTGGCCACAAGACCCTTTGTCTTTTGTTTTGGTCCTGAACGATTACAGACCTATAACTCATGTGATCTAGAACTCAAAAAGTGCAGTGACACAAAGCAATTAATGAGAAACCAAAAATTATTTCTGAAAGGATTTAATGAAAAAGTTAGACTGTTTTTTATCCCAATTAAAACATTTTTTTAAAACAGGATTAAATCAAAAGTGTTTTTCTTTTAAGGAAAAAGAAACAGGGATGAAGAGGAAAGAGAGAAATTAGGCATAATCTTAGTCATATCACCTGTTAGGTAATATTTATGTTCAGCTTATGGTATGAAATTTAGTTTTAAATGTCCTTCAGAGGCAATGAGATTACCACTCATTTCTATAACCTCATTAGGCACATAATGAGATTATTTCTTCTGCTTCCACAAGCTAAGGAATTACATCTGTCTTTTGCATGTGTTCTTTGAGTTCTTGCTTGCAAAACAAGTTGGAAGTAAAATCTAGATGTATTCCAACTACATAATTTTTTTTTTTACTGTGACTAGCTTCTTCAAGTATCTTGATGTCAAAAGGTATTAAATGACTGTAGATTTACCCTGAAGAAGGTGGCTTACTAGCAAACTGACAGTGAAAATTAACCCATGCATTTGTATTTAAACAGAAATCGATTAAACAGAAGTTTTCAGAAATAAAGAATGGACTTTAAAGCACATCTCAGAACAGGAAAAAGGCAAGTATGACAGGAAAAAAAAAAAAAGCAACACACAACTCAGTCACTGTGACATGAAATAAATCCACACATTTATCACAGTGTAGTGTGACCTATGAGGGCAGGAATTCCAGTTTCAGTTCTTTGTGTACTTCTAGGGTATTACTTTTATGAAAACTACCCATATACAAATTTTAGTTAAAAAATCATGTCTTTGTTTTATAATTAGGGGTTTGGAAAGAACTTATTTGAAAGCACAGATGAATTTTGTGAATGCAAAAAAAAAGTTTTAAGCTGTGGATTTTCATGTGTCTAGAAACTGGCATAGATAACACATGGATATAAAACAGCATTGTCTTTGCTTCATATTAGCTGAGCAGATAGCATAATTAATTGCCTCTAAAACCTCTCATGTAAGTCTGCTGCATCAACAACAATATATTTTTAAGTATTTGGCATCTTCCACTTTTCACTTTTTTCCTTGTGTTTCGTACAAAATGCCTGAAAAACCTACACAAAATTATATTCAGCACATGTAGCCACTGACCAGAATATAGCATTCTAATTAATACTCATTAATTAGCTTTTAATTTGCTCTCTAACCCCTTGCCAAGGAACTAGTCATCCTCTTAATCCTTCTCCAACAGCTACACCATACCAATCCATCTTCTACGAAGTATGGCAGTGCCAGACTTTAATTCAGCATTCAAATGAAAATGAACTTAAAAATCACCCAGAAGAGATTTTTCTGACCTGAAATCTCTTCACAATACACCTGTCTTTTATTGCTTGAACCAATCATTTATAGCTGCAGTGGTATCCAAGCAGTTGGCTCAAGAGATTAAAGGCTTGCATGTTGCTCAAACTTAACTTTGAGGTAACAAAAGCTCGTACACCTGCTATACAGTGAAAAAAAAAAAGCGGGAATCCCATTCAGGAACGGGCAAGATCCTGTTAAATAGTCTATGAACACACTCTGTCCTGTTATGTACACATTATGAGTCATGACAGTATTAGAGGGATAAATCCTTAACAAGCATAGATGCAGGTGAGATGTATTGTACATACATGGAACAAAAGCAAAAGGATAGTGCTCTAAGGGTGGCAGAAGGTGCATCAAACAGCTTTTTATTTGGGAGAGGTTTTGCAGCATTGGAATGAGTGCACTGGACCCTCAGTCAAACCAGAGCAGCGTGCTCAGGCTCCACAGGAGGGAAAGGCCGGAGCTGCAGCCGGGCCCAGAACTTTCCTTTTGGGAAATCCCCAAGGAAGCAGAACAGACACTGAGCCCCAACGAGATGTGGATGCAGGGGGTGTCATGCAGACCTGTCCTGCTGTGTGTGATTTGACTACAAAAAAAACACTTTATTCTATAAATCTGACAGCCTGGGGGAGCCGACTTTGAGCTCTCTCTGCCAAATGAACTGGCCATGTGGCAATGGTTTTACTAGTCACAGGTTGGTGGATGAGCCCAATTTAAGTTTCATGTTAATCATTTAGCTGAAGGAAATGCTCACTAAACATAATGAATCATCCAGAAGTATAAGGTTGTGTGATTTTTAATATACTCTCTGCTTCATGTTACTTAGTAAGCTGGATTTGCTGAAATCTTAAGCTGTAAAGTTCTGCTCATATTTACCAAAAGCAACTACAAACTACATTGAACACTTGCAAGATAAGGGCTGTTTCTCACTTCACTGAGAAGAAAAGGATTTATTCAGACAAAATAGCACCTGCAAGGCCATGGGCCATAAACATTGTCTACAACTGAACAAAACAAAGGCACACGTGAGATCAGTGAAAAGGATGCAAAGAGGAGCAAGAAGCCCCCAAAGTGAAATGTTCCTGTTGGGCTGAATCACAGGGTGAATGGGCTGTAGATACAAAGTCTGTGGTTTCTGTGCTCAGGTTGGGCCTCTGCGCAGGTACCAGCTTGAGCCAGCCCTCCTGCCACTCTACTCCGTTACATTTATTTATTTCTGAGACTTTTGTTTCCTGACAGTCTGCCCTGCACACGGTTTCAGGCCTCCCCTGATAGTTTGTGTTCGGAGCTCTAAATACAGACCAGAGAGAACGGTTGTCGGGAGGGAAGGCCTGAAAGTTCCTTTGTGAACCGGAGAGCAGGTCAGCAGCGCTCAGCTTGCACAGAAATAACAGAGTGAACCCGCCACCAAACTCTTTTAAGTCGCACTTCTCTTTGAGAAATCTAAATATTGTTCTGCAGTGAGCAGAACCCTAAATTACTCCCTTGCTACAAGCATAAGCAATTTATTGCTCTACATTCTTAGGTCAAAGTTTGTGAGAGGTGCAGATCAATCAGCTGTGTCTTTCACCAGTCTTCTCTTATGCAGCTTTCAAATACCAAAACATCAAAGATTTACAAATCGAGACGTGTCAGTTGTCTTCTGTTATCAGCTGCTTTCATTAGGCAATAGTATGGTCTCATCAGAGTCACCTCAAGGTAGTGGGATGAGAGTTGTGTGAGATTAGCAGAATTTATGCAGAACATCAGCATTACCAGCCAGTATTTTTTGCTCGATCTTCAGAGTGTGGGGTTGAATCAGACAACATGGTGAGGAAAAATATGGGCACGGAAAACTGAAAATAATGTAAAATGCTAAATCTGTACTCAAGGACAGTATATGTGAGGACAAACAGAAAACAGACGCAGATCAGGATCAATCATAACATAATTAGTCATTGTAATGAAAGGCAACCGTAAAATTTGTAAAAAATATCTATGCCATACAAAGCACATTGGGGTCTGATTATTGCCTGGAGACAGTATTTTCTATTTTGATACAGCGAATAAATAATCAGAATACTTTTGGGTTTTTTTTATTTTTCCTAAGACCGTATGAAACCTTCAGTCCTGTGAGCAAAAACTTAAATCTCATTTAGCAATGATCCAGCTGTGGGATGAGCTTTGGGTTGCAATTTTGGAGTTTTATTGCTGCTTCAGCTTTACCAGAGGTCCAGGTACTTGTGGGACTGATGAAGAACATGAACGTGGGGCTTTGCTCACCCTTGGTCGCTACTATAACCCTACAGATAATTGATCCATTAGCACAGATTTTGTGCAGAGGTCATCTTGCTGTAGTTTTTGTGCATGATCACTGTTGTTTGTTTTCTGCTCCCGCATTTTTTTTTCACTGTATAGCAGGTGTACGAGCTTTCGTTACCTCAAAGTTAAGTTTGAGCAACATGCAAGTCTTTAATCTCTTGAGCTGACTGCTTGGACACCACTGCAGATATAAATTATGGGTTAAAGCAATAAAAGACAGGTATATTGTGAAGAGATTTCAGGTCAGAAAAACAACAACTACACTGTATAGATTGTTGAAAACAGGAGAGACAATAAAGGCTTATATAGGAAAGTTTTGGTTTGTGTCATTATATTAAACACACGTATACGTTTCAGTAAGACTCCTAAAACTCAAGAAAAATCTGTTGTATCATGACTTTTTTTTTCTCTAAAATCGCTATTTATAAAAGTGCTGCTTTAGCATCATAAGACTTTGAACATTTATGACTGTGGTCTTGAAAACTGACATGCAGTATGGAATAAAGCAAACAAAAATTACATGCTATTTAGCATGCTGATTAGCTGATTAGCATGTCAGTTCAATATAAAGATACATCAAAATATTGATTAGGATTTTATTCCAAACCAGGAATTTCTTTTGTATAGAAACAGGAAAACGCAATGCTGTGATAATCTCATTCCTGTTGCTGTGGCTTCTACATCACCATACTTTTTTTTTTTTTTTTCCCCAGTACAATATTCTAAGTCAATGCTGACTTTAAAACTCTGATATAACACCAAGCTATAACACTTATCTTACTGTTACAGCAAATGTGGCTAATTAGGCTGCTGTACTAGTAGAATCAAGAAGTAATTTTTTGATAAAGCTTCCTTGTGGAAAGGAAGTGTTTCCTGAAATCCTAAAGAATTCCCAGAAAATGTTTTGTTTTACACTAACTGGTGCATGAGCTACCAGTGAGTCTAAAGCCTCTCTTCCCAGCACAAAAAAAATTCTTACGGCACAGAGTTTCCTAGTTTCAAATACAACCACATACATTTTTTCCAAGCTCTGTTTTCCATGTGGATGACAGCAATTCAGAATTGATCTAGAAACTGTCCATGCCAAGTCTCTCCTCAGACTCATAGCAGACAGTTACTCAAACTTCCTGAAGGAAAGCTTACAATAAAACTAAGGGTAGAAGTTCCTTAAGAGTCAGAAAGTGTTATTTTTTTTTTTCTTTAAATTCAGTAAGGAACTATGTTGAAAGATTTTCTTTGAGCAAACCAAGAGAAGACATCCCTCTCAGGGCTTCAGCAGTTCAGCAGCATAATCTTTGACCTTCTATTTCATGAAGAACTTCTGTGCAGGTTTTTAAGGAATAAATGAATCACAATTCTGCTCTGATTTTTTTTTTTTTTTTTTTGGTCAGAAAACTGTTCTTGTGTTTTAACACAGGTGGCAATTTGCTTCTTGAGGAAAAGCAAAATATATTGCAAGATACCCATAAATTTGAAATGATCTCTTTGGAGAATAACACATCTGAGCTCAGCAGCACATTTCTTACTCATGATGAGTATGTGTGAAGTTCTTTAATCAGTGTATTTCACACATCGTTTTGTTCAGCTCTACTTTAGATGGTTAAATATGTACTTGGGGATTTTTGTTTGTTGGTTGGGGTTTCAATCCATATGGATTCTTTTGTCATAATCACTAGTGCTGGAATCCACTAGAAAAGGAAAAATAGAGAAGAAAAATGAAGTGAAAATTATTGCTATTGAAAATATCCATTTTTTACATAATCATTGTGCAATATTCCGAGTTTTATGTACCTCTAGGTGGTAAAAAAGCATGAATAACAGGAGGAAGAAATTATTTTTTTGAATGCAAGGCTGCTGCTTCTGGCTAACTCCAGGACATAGAGAGTTCATAAGACTAAGGAGTCAGCCTTAGGTGAATTACTAGATGTTGCCCTTTTCTGTAGCAACTTTAAAGAAAATAATTAAGAATCACAGCAGGTAGAATCCACAGTGGTTGGACAGATAAGGGCACCCCTCAGAGCTGAAAGACACAAGAGCAGATGCCTGAACTATACACATGATATACTAAAGCAGAAGACTATTTCACACGTAATCATGGAAGCATATTAAGCAGGATTAAAAATATTAACTTGTAATAATAATCACTATAGTAACATCAGCTTGTTTTGAACTCAAGTACACAAATACAGCATAACTGCTGAATAATATCTAGGCTTTTTTTTTTACCTAATGGTCCAGTAAATATATTATAGCCATTGACAGGAAATGGCCTCGGGTCTTAAACTAACGATGCCTAATGCTGACTGTGCCCAGCTCCAGTCCTGGTGTGTTAGGCTTGTTACTGACTTTTAGGGTGGAACAGAGCTTGTTATCACACCTCTTGTTACAATGTGCAGCTTAACTGTGAGACAATAGCAAACACCTTAAAAATATGGGCGCAGAATCAAAAGTCCAGAACTAGAACCATTGAAGAAAGGCAGTCTTGAGAACTGCAAAAAGCATTGCTTTTTAAGCATGTCAAACAAATAAACAAACAAAAAAATAGAGGCAGCTAAGAGAAAACACAAACAGCCAAGAAAACTGATAAGGCAACTGCCCTGGGCTGGGAAATCCAACACAGACCTTCGCTGGGCCATACAGAGCCTGGGGAGCAGAAGCAAACGGGTTAAGAACCATCTAAAGACCGAATCGTCTTGTAAAGGAGGCAATCTCAAATTGGGAAGGCAGGGAGAGGAAAGAAGATGTTCAGTTTTGGCTTCCTTCATCAGTGAGCCTTGGAGCCTGATTACTTTGCCCTGCATGACTAAAAGCTGTCAACGGTGGTGGAGCCCTCAGTGAAAAAAACAGTACCGGTTGCCTCTGATATCTTCTTGGCCCTGCAGGCTGTGAAGACCCTGTGGATCTCCTGTTTAATCTACCCGATGTTTTGCAGTCACAGAATGTCCTGAGCTGGAAGGGACCCACAGGATCATGGAGTCCAACCCCTGTCCCTGCACAGGACACCCCACAGGTCACGCCGTGTGTCTGAGGACGTTGTCCAGTCTCTTCTTGAACACTGTCAGGTTGGGGCCGTGACCCCTCCCTGTGGAGCCTGTTCCAGTGTCCAGCACCTCTGGGTGAAGAACCTTTTCCTCATGTCCCACTGACCCTCCCTGGCCCATCTTCCTGCCATTCCCTGGGTTCTGTCACTGTCACAGAGAGAAGAGCTCAGCCTTGCCCCTCCTGCTCCTGCTGAGGAACCTGCAGCCCCATGAGCTCTGCCCTCAGTCTCCTCCAGCTGAACAAACCTAGGGACTTCAGCTGCTCGTCATACGGCTTCACCTCCAAACCTTCACCAACTGTAGCCTCCTCTGGACTCTGAGTTTTCTCATCTCATCATCATCTCATCTCATTCTCATCTCATCTCATCTCATCCCATCTCATCTCATCCCATCTCATCTCATCCCATCTCATCTCATCCCATCTCATCTCATCCCATCTCATCTCATCCCATCTCATCTCATCCCATCTCATCTCATCCCATCTCATCTCATCCCATCTCATGCTCGTTCCCCGATGGCTGAGCACCTCAGCAATGGCACACACCCCCCACACATGAGACCGTTTTAGTCCCCAGCACAAGGGAGAGGGACTCTTTGCAGTCCATGACTCTTTCTGGAGCACCAAGACCTCACATATGCCAGGAATACTTTTTCCAGCCAGATGTAAAACCATGTGCGTGGACATCATTGTTATGCAGCCTCACACAACCTCAAGCGGAGTTTCTGGGCCTTTCTCAACAACTGTTTTTTGCGCTGTGGACCTTCTGCTGCCAGTTCAAGAGCTGTCGCCTGAAGACAACACAAACCCTTACTCTTCAGCCTAGAAAACTCTTCCTGCTAGGGCTGACAAAAGCAAAATTCTCCAGAAGCAGCAATTCTCAGCAGCAGCAAGCCACTAGAAGATGTTTCCTGAGAAACTGTTACCTGAAGAAGACACCTGAAAGCTGAACCAATAACTGCTGTGTCTTTGGCTGCTGCCTCTCTTTGTTCTGCTCACTACAAGATCCAAATTATTTTTCCTACCTCAGCCACATGGAGTAGTTACAAGTATGTGGTTTTTTATTTTCTGTATTTAATAAAAATTATCTATTAACATTTTAATATATGTCAAGTGTGCAGGCCACTCCTGCCTCTTCTTCCAATCCGAAAGGTTTATATTAGCAGAAAAGAAAGGGCTGAAATACCTCATCTAAATTTATATCAATAAAAAGTCCAGGATTTAATGATTGAATCATTTTAATGGGCTTTGGATCTGACCATTCACTCAGTTAAAAAGTTACACAGTGAGATGCTTTTATGTTCAGAATCTCTTGCTATGAGCATGGAAAATCCCCTTCTACAAATTCCTGAGTTTAAATCTCTCTCTTGTCTTTACTTTTATATTAGAAAGAAGGAATAAAATACATATTTTAAAATTCAAATTGCTGTAAACTAAGCAAAATGATTTGGCACTAGTAGAAGCTTTTTGCAAAATCTCTCTCCATTACACAAATAAGACAATTAGTGACAGATAAATCTCTCAGAATAAGGGTTTATTTAAATTTCCGAAAGATGCTGCTCTGATGTAGGAGAGAAAAAGAAAACAAGTAGTTAAAATGCAAAATCCAGGCCTTCAGGTAATGTATCTGAAAAAAAGTCTTGTGAAAATAGTGACATTTTCCTTCCAGAGACTTGCCTCAAAGTGTGGTGAATCATTGAAAGGAGGAAAAAAATATGGAACTATAAGTGCAAAACAATTTGGTTTAGGGAATTTCCTAGAGATATATTTTTCAGATAGAAGAAATAACTTAAACCGCATGCATATGAAAATCTTAATCTCTTGTCATAAAGGAAGATGAGGTCGACAATCTTATCAAACACCTAAATGAATTAAAGCAAGGCTCAATACCATGTAAAGATGGAAAATAAAGACTTAAAGCATAAAATAGCAGCCATGTGCTGGAGCTGATCAGAAAACTGAGTTCACAAATTAAACGCTATGACTTAAATATTAAGAAGTCAAAAAATGGACTGTGATTGATGGAGTCCTTAGTTAAGACAAGTAGTATTCCATATTAGCAAAAGCTCCTGTTTCCTAAAAAACAGTCTTACACACCCAATGGAAGAGGATATTTTAAGAACCTATAAATAGCATCATACCTCATCTAAATTAGATCGCAACATTTATTTACTTTCCCTTATATTCACAATGATACAGCACAACTTCTGCTTTAGCCTACCAAGGCCCACATGGATTTAGGTCAGGCTTAACTTGAAGCCTATGATCTGGTCCGATTTGGCAGCCTAAAGACAATGGCTTTTTTTTTTTATTGTCCCAAAAGAAAAAAAATCATGACATTTAAGATCTATGTACTATAATCTGACTGAAGAACAGGAGTTAGAATTCCAACAGCTTCTACAAATTTCTAGAAAATAATTGGTCTGGACATACTCAACTTATAACTATCTAGGAAGTGTAAGAATATACAAACCTCTATGCATCTTGGACAATCTAAGCTTATTTCTAAGGGTAAAAAATAAGATTCAAGGCATCTCATTATGGTACTTTAGTATACAGAGTAAAGGAATTCACTTCAATGTAAAGTCTATTTTTTTGAGATAACTATGCAAGATTCGCAGTGAAAAAGTGTTTGCTGATGTTCACATGGAACCTCCTGTGTTCCAGTTTGTGCCCATTGCCTCTGGTCCTGCCACTGGGCACAATTTAAAAGAAAAGATTTGGTTTGGGCTCGGAATTAGGAACTTATTAGTAAAAACAAGTCAAACTTCTCATTAAAATGTCTCATGATGTTTTATTCTCAAAAAATATTAAACACAGCTTGACTGAAATCTCATTTCATGGAACCATATTTCAAGCATCTGTGGGGGAATAGTTAAAAATAATAAGGAACATTAGGAGTTTTTTCAGCTGTTGCAATTTATTAATTAGGTGTCATAGTTGATTGCAGTAAGTGCAGGGCTTTGTGTTCTTCACATTGAAACTTCTAATGAAACAATAATTTTAATTATCTTTTTCTGCATTGCTGCACTGGCTTCATAACAAAGTTAATGGGCATAAAGCTAATTTTAAAAATACAGATAAATATATTAATTTTTATATATATATATGCATATAATTTACTTGATATTCAACATAATTACAGAAAGATGCACTGGCAAACATCTCCAAGTCTCAGTGTGTCTAGTACAGCCAATACTTCTAATCCTTCCCGTGAATGTGTAATTACACAGACTCTTCCGTCCTACCTAAATCTTTTAATGTTGTGGCAAGAAACCAAGACTTGTTTGTGATGATAGCCAGATTCTTACAACTTATTGAATCCTGCCAATATAGCTAATTAATGTGTAATTGTCAGAAATCTAATACCCAAGCAGAAGCAGCTCCTGCAATGTTTGTAATTCACCCCACAGTTCTGCTCAGCGACAGTTTCCCCCAACTGAAAAGAAAACAGCTTCACGCCATCCTATCCTGGCTGATGTGACAGTCTTTACTTTAAAGTGAATTAACCTGAAGTTTCTTACATCACAGGAATCAAAATTAGGGCCTAGAGAAAGGGACTAATGGTAATTTTTGACTGAAACCAGAGTTGAGAACAATGCCAAGAGCTGGAAATCTGCTCCAATGAAGAGGTTCAGTATATGTAGCCATAAAAGGCATTTATACGAGGTTCTCAGGGACATGAGTTAGTGCTAGAGTTGGGTTATGGTTGGACTCAATGACCCTGAGAGTCTCTTCCAACTGAAAAGATTCTGTGATTCTAAATGTGCACTAAAAAAAAAAAATCCCAAATGCAGTCACAGACAAAAGAAACTGTGACGGATAGCTTTGAAAATACTCAGTTTTTCACTTCCTTTGATGATCAAGATAATTGTATGTGTGTAAGAGAGAAAAAGTGGAATAGGCCCTTTTTTTTAATAGGAGTGCTTTATCTTGGAAATGATAGCTGATTGGTATGCATTGGGGGAAAGATGGCACGTTAAATTACAAGAATGACATTCATCTTACATTGTTGAAAGAACAAAAAACCCCTACAAATTTAATCAAACCTGAAAAACCTAACTAACAAAATTTGTATTGAGACTGAAAAGGATGAAAACTGAGGAGGTATTTCGGGCTAAAGCTATTTAGATAAAAAGCTATTTAGAAAACAGAATTTCATTCTATGTGAAACACTGCCACTTCAGATTTCTGAAAAGTCAAATCTAATTTTTTTCCAAATTCAGAGGCTACTCTGAATCAATTCAGTACCATCAAAAGTCTCATTACACAAAATGACAAATATTTTTAAAATATTTCAGCTTTTTCATGTATACATATATGTCAATTTTTTTTAGACTAAATACTAACAATGTTATATAGCATTTGCAAACACAGTCTGATAAAACTCACACTTTCATATTGATGTGCAACCTAGAAGCAAATTGAGAATGATTTTTTTAATTATTATATTACTGAAAGGAAGCAAATGAAGCTGCATTTTTAGAATTTTCCGCTGTTGTGGATGTTAAAGCAAATCGAGTTCCTAGAAAAGTTTCTGTTTTAATGAAATTCCATTTTCAAACTAAAATATCTTCTGTTAAAAAAAAGTATTTTTCAGCCATGTTTTCATTGTCAGATTATAGGTTCCCACTGTTGACAAGAGACTCAAAACATATCCTTTTGATTCATGTATATTCATTTCAATCAGAAAAACAGCATTTCATTGTCAGATTGCTCCAGTCAACAAAACAGGTGGGTAAATGCCTCTGTCTACACAAAAAAATATTAAAAAAAAAAAAAATGGAAATAGATGTAACTTGCTTTACTCTGGGGTGATAAGCAACTGAAGTAAATAAATAAGACCTAAATTAGGAGGTTTTCAGCACTGGTTCCTTCAATTCATAATCAAATTGCATCAGTTTGGTGACTTTAAAGCAGAAACAACCAAACTCATTCAACTACAGGAGCCCCAAATGGAGCCTGTGGAGCTGAACATGTTGAAATTCAGAAGCAGAGCATGTGCAGCATGAAGTGGAGTATATTGTTCTGTACAACTCTTAGAATTAATCATAAATTCGTTAAAACATAATTCATGAGACATTTTGGGGGAAGATTCTAAAAGTCACCAAAAGGCAAACTATTCACTATACTGACTGGATTTAAGGTCCTAACTTCTGTTTGTTCTTTTTGAAGATCCCCTTCTCTACCTTACTCTCAAAAATACTATATTCCTTTATAGTAGATCTTTCATGCTCCTTAATTACTACATGATTTCTTAGGCTAAGATCAAATGACAGTACTACATTGACAATTTTCATCAAAAAATAAAAGAGATGCAAAAATTTGGGACTGAAACTTCAGTATTTCTGGTACCCAAGGAAAACGCTCCGGTGATTTAGTTTTCCAGATCAGCATCATCGCGATGCTCTTCTCATACGCTAAGAAAAGCCGGCTGCAACCTTTTCTGTGAAAATAATCCCCTGAAAGAAATACGGTTTCTATTTATTATTTAATGATTGTATGGTGTTGATGATTTAGTAGTCTCCTTTTCCCGATTTGCAATTGTTCCTCGGTAGAGAGGTGGAACTATTTGGTTTTCACTTTTTAGGTTCCATAGCTTGTTCCCTATACATTCAAAAGGAAAATATCCTCTGCTGTTGCGATATCAATTTTCTTCCAGGAGTAATGTTGTGCTCCTGGAACAAGAAGGATCCATCCGTTTTCACATCCCACAGGAATGCTCATGGTTTGAAGGGAATTATTTACATGGAGAAGTAAAAGAATATATTGCTAAGCCATGCATATTATTTAAGTCTGGTAATAATAAGCTAAACCAAACCAAAAGCAGTTCCTCACATGTAGCGTAGCTCTACGTATGAAACACATGATGTACAAGACATACTGAAAGAGGTCTTATAAAATTTCTGTCATAAATAATAATACGAATGAATTCACAGGGATGTTTTTCAATTCAGTTTTAGCAAACGTATGTGGCTTTAGCCAGTGTCATGGGAATTTACCTATATACATATTTATCTGCAAAGCTAGGACCCACTCACATACTCTGCTAATGATTTATCATTTTAAGCAGTTTATAATCTTTCCTCCTCCTAAAATATTCCTAAAATATAAAATAATTTTCACATACGGATTTTAGTTCATTTGAATTTCTTTGGGTTGTTCAGGTGTTTGCTTTTCTGTTAATAGAAATATAAAAGTGCCTATAGGAACAGAGAATAAAACGTGTGATTTGACAAGAGAGACCATAAAAGCTCCTAAGTACAAGGCAAATGTAACATGTACACAGTATAACTGGCTTTTCCATGAACAAAAGCATTAACTTTTTCTTTACAGCTGTAATAATTATCATGTAAGTCAGCTTGTGACTCTATCGTCCCTTTGATATATGAAGGAGGTGCACATTAAAATCCTATTAATACCATGTGCCGCTGATAAAGTAGTCCCTTTCAGCTTACAAATCATTTAAAGTACAAACACTCACGCTTCATAGCCTCATTCTGGAAAACGTTATTATTTTGTGGTGTTCGACAGAAAGTGCTGTACAAACAAGAAATGAAACAAAGGTCAACACCTTAAAATGTAGGAACGGGCAGAAAAGCCACCTGGTTGTACACCCAGGGAGGATTTTGTAAAACAATTGGCTACAAGAAGCTCGTCAGGAGGTTTTTACATCTAATGTAATCCTAGAAGAGCGAGTCTGCATATGTTATATAAATAGAGAAGAATTAAGAATTCTATTAATTAACAATTACACCATTATTTAATTACCACACAAGCTGAATTTCAGTCCTCAGTAGAACTTTCCTGCTCGAAGGAATATTTTTGAAGCCTGTTAATTTTGCAATAGATATTTCCAAAGGTCACTCGAGTCAACAGCTGATACTTCGGCAACCTGTGAGGTGGAAAAAGCAGCTCAACACAGAAAGGCAGAGAAGAGGCTGGTCTGGCAATCCTTATTCCTTTAATATCACTAAAATTACTTGAAACAAGAAGGCGCCTTGTTTTGGTTTTCAGTTAGAGGGTTTATATTTACAATACTATTGTGCTTCAGCATTTTTCATTAAATTTGGAATATTGGTTTCATTTGGAGACCTTTCCAGCCTTTCACTCAGTTATCCATCAAGCTATTGAGCTGTCAGACAAAGCATGTAATGACTCAACTTTTCAAAAAAACAGATGTTAATGTCTCTTGACAAGGAAACATTTTCTTATCACAAAATTATGAGATGCCTTTAGGGCTGTTAGTGAGACGTAAACAACATTCATCAAACTTGATTTCCTTTTCATCTGATGCAGGAGCTGCACAGGTTGCTCTCTTTTCTGTTCAATATCCTTAGAATAACTATGTGTTAATTCATCATTAACAGCATAGTAATAATATAAAATGGAAAAAAAAAAAAGAATAAACTATATTTTGCTTAGAGGGTGGTTGTTTATTTTTCCTTTTTTTGTGGTAAGGTGTTTTACCATTGGAATAGCCCACCTAAATAAATTTAGATTTAGCTGGAGCTTTTTAAACTAAGACTGGATTTTTTTTTGTAAAAGTTCTGGTCTTGCTTTACAGTAGTTTGTCATTCTTAGTAATAATCCCTGGGGATTATTACTAGGGAATACAAATCCCTTCACTATAAAAATCACTGGGTAAAATTATAAGGGCTGCTTGTTATGCAGGGAGTCAGATTAGGTAGTCGTAGGTTTAGTCAGCTTTAAAGTGAAAAAATGTAACTTTGTTCTTACAGAAGAATTTATCTATATAAACAGTGATTCTTTTTAAGTAGTAAAAAAAAAAAAAGGAAGGTCTTTTTAACATCAAAGAACAAAGTATAAGTTATATTCTACCTCTAGTGTTTGGACTACTGCATACTTGGGAACAACTTAGTAAAATTTAATAGCTTCTGATTCAGAGGAAATCAAACTGGTTTGGGTTTTTTTTTTAATGATTGCTACCGATTTATGATTGATTATTACTGAGCAAATTCCGCGTCTCGGTTTCGCCAGCTGAATGGCGTAATTAATCATAACGCATTCTTATGGAAACACTGATGCTTCCAGGGACAGTTTTATCATTATTTTGTTTGTTTAATTATGTGTAAGCCAGGAGCTATACATAAATTTATTAAAGATCCAAGCAGTTTTGTTTCAGGATGCTCTTGGCATCAGGCTCAGTTGTTCTGATTGCTTTACTCCACAGCAGAGCCTGCTGCCCCCCAACTGCGATCCCTCCTGGTTTTCCACCCATTTACACGATGCTGAAGCTTCGCAGCTCTGACTGGAACTGGAATTTCCCCTGACGTGTCCATGTGTCCTGCAGTCCCAAGACTGTGCTGTTTGGGAACATTCCATGAGTTTGACCCAATAAAACTGAGGAACTTGAAATCTGCATGTTGAACTGAAATGTTGCAGACTTCTTGTTTTATGATGTGGTATAATTTAAGTTCTGAATGAAATAAATGCATTTCAACAACAACAAAAAAAACCCTTCAGTTTCTCCAGTCAAGAGAGACTCTGGCAATTCGGTACCATAAGGAACAGAGTTGAGTACGGAGTCACAATATCCCAGAGGAACCCAGTCCGTTCCCGCCTCTCTTTATGTAAGGTGAATGAATGACATATTTTAGACGCTGTCATTGTAATCCTAATAATGACTTAATGTCTTTTGTCTTCATTGTAACACCTATAGGCATTTTTGAACAGGAATGTCATGTCAAAAGGCCATACAATGCTCTCTTCCAGGTTTTAATCCTCTTGCAAGAAGTATCCTTTATTACAAGCCTAATTTTGGAGTTTTAATTCTGATTGTGAAGAATTTCAATAGATTCCACCTCTGCTCCATTTTAAAATTCACTTTCAATCCATTTACAGAGGATGGTATTATGAAGATCTAAGCTAATAAATAAGTGGACTCTTCTTCACTGACACGTCAGTATTCTTTAAAGTCTCTATGATAATATGAGGAAAATATTTACCTACAGAAGGGTTTCCTTCTGCATGATGGTGGGAAAAAGGAGTTGAAACTTCAAGTTCTCACTACCAGAGCAACATGATCTGGATGTAATTTAGCATAACATTTATCCTAACATCAATATCTAACTTCTTTCCCCAGCTTGTCTACCAGGCTGTCTTACAACAAAGGTGGGTGTGTAAGTAGGTGTAAGTTTACATCTGTTTTATCCTCTGAGCACTGAGCAGATCTTGGATTTTGATCTCGGCTCAGCATTTCTTAGTGTTACACAGGGTAGTTCTTTGCAGTGATCCCGCTGAAATCCTTGGAATCAGATGCTCTGTTTTATTTAGGCATCCAACCCGCATTATTTGAGAATTACAAAAAAAAAGCGTGCATTCAGTATAATAACCCACCACTCTACTTCTCAGAAATAAAATCCCAATTTTCTTTGAAATCATCTTATTACTGGCCATACAGCAGTACAGGCTAATAAAATAGCACACTGCTTTATAAAAGGAATCAGGTTTATAACTATTTCATAAGACACGTTCCTCTATGACTTCCTAGTGAGTGATAAACACGTGTTCACACAAGACTTACAAAGTGGTCACCCAGAACTGAGTATGTGGGAGAACTGAGAGTGAATAATGACAGGTCCACAGCAGCAGTAACAAACAACCAACATATGCAGAATTAACTGAAGTTCAATTATCCCCATGAAAATTCCTCCTAGGAACAGTGGAGAGACACACAAGATTTTAAAAGAAAAAAAAAACATCCATATGTGGCTTTTGGAAAACAAGGAGTCTATAAATAATGAGAAATGAGCTTCTAGGTCACTATCTGACCGTGCTTTGCTGAAAGGTTTTTCCTGGTAGGATTTTGCCTTTGCAAAATTTCACCTTTCTTTTAAAGGAAGAATTTTTGTCTTTCCTTATATTTGATCTGAACTGCCATCTTGTGTAAAAGAAAATAAAATAACATAGCCCTACTGAATGATACATGGGTATAAGGTCACTCATGGTTTTCCCTCTATATTCACGAGCCAAGTTGTCCATTGGTAAGGATGTATTTAAATGTTAGGACTTGTGTGTTGTGGCTGTGTGAAAAATGCAGGAAAGCAAGTATGAAAGACCACCATAAATAGGTCTTATTTTTAGGTTTTTTTCAAAGAATGTGTAATTACTGCTTCTGTTAGGTCCAAATTAACAGCCATTCACACAATTAAAGAAATAGCTTGACTGTGGCCGATTTTTGTCTTTCTCTAATCAAGGATTTTGCATTCAGATGAAATGGCTGGAATGATTTCACTATTACTCGTCCCACCAAAAAAGATGAGTTTTCTCCACTGACATTTTTCTGCTTATTTTGACGTAAGTCCTGCCGCCTCTCACCAGATTTGCTATTCATCTGACACTTCATTGAGCCAATTAAATGCACTACTTAGCTTTCTTGGTTTGTTTTATTTTTTCTGGGGTACTTATCTTCTAGATGAGTAATTTAAATTAGTTTACTAAAAACTGAAATGAGTCCTAGAGCAAGCACAATTGAGGCTGCAGGAGAGTGTTAGACATACAAATCATGCTATGGGCAAAACGGAACATATGTGTGTAAAGCTCAGAATTTGCAGCTGGCCTAATTAAGTTCTTAACAACTTATTTAGTATACAAGCCGTTGTTATCACTACAGAAAAAACTGATTACAATGCAGTTAAAATAATTACACGGAAAGCCTTCCTAGAACCTATGTCTTCTTGGTGTTCTGTTCACCCTTTTCTGTCTCTCTGGGTTCTATGGCTGACACATCAGCCTTCAAGAAGAACAGAGAAGGATGACAACAGGTCTTTGCTGTGCTGGGGTCTTTGTTAGGGGGTTTTAATCTTCATGGGTCTGTTGGGGGATTGGACTGGATAATCTTTCGGGGTCACTTCCAATCCATGGCATTCTGTGATTCTGTTGTTCCTTTGGGTGGTGTGTGTTGTAGGGTCTTGGTCTTGGCCAGCAAGGCATCAGGGGCAGGGATCTCACTGGAGAGGGACACGGTTCCACAGGAGGACCTAACCAAGAGCAGAGCAGGTTCTGGGAGAGCAGCTGGTGCAGGGACCCCCAATGTGCAGGGACCAGCTCCCATCCATCAGAGATGTCCTCAAACACAGGCAACTTCGTTGGCGCAAGTGGATGTTCCAGGAGCACATCAAAAGCTGAACAAAGTCTTCCCAACCTCCACTCACTTCATTGGTGCCTTTTTAGTTCTCTCCTACAAAAGATAAAAGATAACCCAGCAGTTTTAACTAAATCACAATCAGCCGCGCTACAGGTAGGCTTTAACTCTTAGTTCTTACTCAGTAGTACTCAGAACCACGGAGATGATGAAGGGAGTGGAGCATCTCTCATGTGAGGAAAGGCTGAGGGAGCTGGGACTTTTTAGTTTGGAGGAGACTGAAGGGTGACCTCATTAATGGTTATCAATATGTAAAGGGGGAGTGTCAGGAGGATGGAGCGTTGTCTTCTACCTTCAACCTACCAGGTTGTCTTCTCAGTGACAAGCAACGATAGGACAAGGGGCAATGGGTACAAACTTAATCTGTATTCAGCTTATTTATAGCTAAGATGAATCTTCTTGGTACATAATGGACAGAAGCAGGGATTTCTCTTATTTCATGTAAATTTCCAAACAGACATTCAGGTCATAATACAGAGCTTGTTCACACACATGCTAAGAAAGGAAAAAGCAAAATGCTGTTCATAAAACACAAAGTGATCCTAAGTGCTTTGAAATTAGTGCAATACGTTAAGTTTGCATAGGTTGAGCTCATGCTTTGTACAGGTGGATGACATATTATACGTATATGTGTATGTTTGTGTGTTTCTGTGTGCACATGCGCTTCTGTCTGTAGAACTTCTATTATGCAAACCAGATGTACAAGTTAATTTTTGTATGTTTACAAGAATTCTACAAAATAAAATTCTCCCATAGCAGCAGGAGCTCTTTTAAATACACATTCTAAAAGGCATGCACGGTTAATTTTAGGCAGAAACATTAAACCTCCTTATGGAAACAGAATTAGTAATTAGTCGGAAATAGTGAAGACTGAGGTTCTTTGTATCTTTCTATTCAAAGTCCATTAACAGCTTAAGCTTATTTTCTAAATTCAAAGTAATGAAAATAGTTCAATAAGCAATGAAGTCTGAATGCATTAAAATAAAATCACATCTGTTTTCTACAAATCTTAATGAATAGACCTAATTAAAAAAAAAAAGTAACAAAAAAGGGAAGAAAAGTTGCTCCATTCTGTCTTCTCTAATTCATGTAAATGCAGAGGATAATGTTCTTGTGTTTTTGTACAGGAACGTCAGTGAGCAATCATTATGAAAAGCTCAGCACCTCACCAACTGCAAATGTAAACAGTATTGTGCAACAAGCTGTACCCAACAAAAATGCCTTCAAGAGAGTCCTCAGCTTTTATGACACTGATTTCTATAACATGTGTTCTGAATTTAAAAATAAATGCTGACCCCCATTCTCTTAGTCCTGAAGAATGTGAACAAGTAGACAGGAATGGCTTTGGCAATAAGGATCGACCAGGTTACCCACTAAATATTCCAGGAGTTCTACAGGTCATGTTCAGCCTTTGGCTATAATTGTAAAAATTTCCCGTGGCTTCCCTGTTTGTAGCTCACAACATGAGCAAACATCATTTTCCTAACCAGACAAAGAAACAAACTACAGGTTACCTCTTTGCATATGATGATTTCAAAATAATTTTAAGAATGAAAACACTAAAAGTATCATTCAGAGTTGACTTGGAACGGTCTTTCTGATGCTGTTGTATTTATTTGAATTCATCTCTGAAGTGAGTTTGGCTAAGGTCACTTTTATTTTTAGCATTCTTTTTTTTTTTTTTCATGTTATACATAGGGAGACGAGATTGATCTGGAAGAAAAAAGGACCTTTGTCTTTTATATAACCTTTTCCTGAGTTTCCTCAGAAAGTACAGTATCTCATATAGGCATTTTAGCCTGTATTGGAAGAACAGACATTATAAAAACTTTTAAGATAAATGCATATGTCTGTCTTAATTTCTTCTTTTGGTGGCTCAACCTACGTGAAACAGGACATAGATTACATCTCCATCTCCTTCCTTATCTCATAGTGTGGGGAGAGCAGGGGTCAGAACTCTTCTACTGACTGGTTCTTCTGCCAAGAAAGCCCACGATCTATTTCACAGAGCAGTGCAATAGGTAAAGGACTACACTGAAGACGCACCTATGAAAAAGAAGAAATTAACTTCTGTGCTGGTTTGACTGAAAGCGAGTTATTAATATTTCCCAGCAGGCCCACGGCACATCAGAAGTGAGATCAGGTTTGTCACACTGCGAGGTGCGATCACATCCGTCATCTCGCAGGCACATTTCTCACTATGTCCCAGCAGCGTTGCAGACGTGGGGCTATTTGTGCTTTAGTTCATGTTACGTGCACACTTCCCATCACGCGGTGCAGAACAGATCGGTGAATTTCTTTAACAGACTACGTGGTCAGTCTGGCTGAAATGTTGGGGATACATCTCATTGGACTTTGTTTTGACAGCAAAATAAGACTCGCAATCTTTTTTCGTTTTCATAGAATGACAGAATGTCCCAAGTTGGAAGGACCCACAGGATCATGGAGTCCAACTCCTGTCCCTGCACAGGACACCCCACAGGTCACACCGTGTGTCTGAGGACATTGTCCAGTCTCTTGAACACTGTCAGGTTGGGGCCGTGACCCGTCCCTGGGGAGCCTGTTCCAGTGTCCAGCACCTCTGGGTGAAGAACCTTTTCTGAATGTCCAACTGACCCTCCCTGGCCCGTCTTCCTGCCATTCCCTGGGTTCTGTCACTGTCACAGAGAGAAGAGCTCAGCCCTGCCCCTCCTGCTCCTGCTGAGGAACCTGCAGCCCCATGAGCTCTGCCCTCAGTCTCCTCTTCTCCAGCTGAACAAACCCAGGGACTTCAGCCGCTCCTCATACGGCTTCCCCTCCAAACCCTTTACCAACTTCGTAGCCTCTTCTTGGACACTATCCAGCAGCTTTATGTCCTTTTTATTCTGTGTCCCCAGCCCTGCACACAGTTTTGGTTTGTTTTCCTCATTCATGATGTAGTTCTTACTTTAGGCAGAGTCTGGTTTGGATTTAAAGAATTCATATTTTCCCAGGCAAACTGCTGTATCTCTGCTTCCCCACCATCACCGGGGAAAGTGCTTCTCTACACCATGTGGGAACCCAATTTTTCAGCAAAATTAGCGTTAGTCAGGAGTCATCCCAGATTTGAGGGCATTGGCATCACCATGGGCCTCCCAGCACAGAGAGCAGCCACTGAACGTCTGTCTAAAGACTCAATGGGAGGAAAATCCATCACCCTCCTCATCATCTCTGGGAGAGCTGGATTAACCAGACAAGGTGTTTTGAAGAAAAATAACAGGTACTGCGACTAGAAAAGAAGCCTATATTCCTCCACACCAGTACTGGTGCCAGATAAAAGGCTTTGTCTGATTTTGGACACGGCATAAAATGCAGTCTGCAAAAGTGGGCGCGGATTAAGGGATCAGTGTGTGTAGCCCTTAAGTTCAAAGGGTTTTGATCTCTTTTTTTGGGATACAGCCTTATAAAAAAAAGTCATGGAATAAGACAAACAATAAGTGGCCAGTGAGCAAGTTTCACGTACTGCCAGGGAGACGTGGGAATTTCCATCCCTTATGTCTGTCACATCTTTTCTAAATATAAATATAACTGGCTACCGTCCTTTTTATTCTGATGGCCATTTGATCTCCAGATCTGTGGACTTGTCTGCCCACATATTACTTTGGCTATTTTTAATCAATATGACAGAAACATCTAAACACTTTTTTTTTTTTCAATTTTTTTTGTATCTATTGGCTTAATTGATGAAAGACTAATTGTGTAAGGTACCGTTGTGAGGTGATCCAGCCATCTCTGAATCACCTTTCCTTCACAATCTCCCTTTAAAATAAAAGCAGTGCCCGTGATCTGGTTGGTTTTTTGTTTTTTTTTTGTGGTTGTGGGGTTTTTGTTTGTTTGCTTGGGGGTTTTTTGTTTTTCTTTTGGGTTGTTTGATTTTTCATTGTTTTTTGGTCCTAGTTCAAAGAGCATTTGCAGCAGCACATCTCACCTTCCTTTGGCTCCTGGTTAGCACTAATCCTTTTCATAAGGATGACCAAAAACACTGACAGCTAATCAGTGATTTATTTTGTCCTTAACTCGTTATGCTCCAAGGAATTTAGCATGTCAATCAGTGAAAAATGGTGCACGAGCAGCTTCCATTTACCCATTTGTCTTAAACTCAACAGACTCAAAAATTACATTCCATGCAGTGTCACTTTGAAAGCCATAGGTTGAGAGTTTTTCAGGGGAAATAAGGTGGTTTATGATATTGAATGCATTTTAAGTGCAAGTATAGAAAATTTTATAACTTGTAATATATACATAAATATACAGTCTGATAACTATCACCAGACTAACTCAGAAGCAGCTTCACTGAAGTCAAATGAATGGTGCAACGTATGAAACTGTAATGAAATAAAATCAATACTTGATATTGGATATAAGATTGCAGCTATAAATCCGGGATTTTTTAATTTTCCTTTATCTCGTGTTTCCTTTATGGCTGTGAAAATGGATTCAAGCAATTAGCACATTCCTATAATCTATAAACAACAATTTGTATCTTTGATTTCCAAACTGACACCCTTCTCCTTTCAAGGGTTTCTTTTGTTCATGCAATTCAGATGCAAGTAATGCTCTAAGTAGTACTGTAAAAAAATAAGTAGAACTTTTCTGAAAACACACTTATCTGTATTTGCTGTGTTTTCAGTTCTTTAAGGCATTAGATATTGCATAAATCCAATGGGGTATACGTAAGTTTAAAATGGCCATGTCAGGATTTAAGTCTGACAATACAGTCACCAACGTATCTATCAGTAATAGAAAGCATTGTAATGTTTTAGAATATACTCCTAATAAAGTTAACGAGCTATATGTTTGGGGTTTTTTTACAAAAAATGCAGCAATAAGATCATTACAAAATTTAATAGGGTATGCTTATCTCAGTGCAATTTAAGAACTTTCTGATCTTTATATACAAGTTTCTAAAGCTTTACAGTTCCTTCTTGTTTAAAACCACTTTGTGGTTATTTCAGGTGTGCTTATACTCCTACATCTTAAGCGAACTAACTTCAAACGCCATCAGGCACATCTATTTGTAAAGCTCTTTGCTTATGGAGGGGTGGGGCCCTGTCCTCTGTGATGCAGTATAATTGTTCAAGTGACGCAAGGGCAAACAGGGCTTTGAATTCATCTATCATTGAGTTTCTTCAGAGCTGGAGAGAAATTTTAAGTTTCAGAAGCTTTTCTTGACTGCTCTTACAAGCCACAGGGTTATCGAGATTCTTCACAGATTATACAGTATTCTTGTTCCTTGCCATCCCTCTTCATCAGTACTTAACCACATTCGCCCCATCTCTATCACTCATGGCCGCTGCTTAAAATGCTCAGAAGATCACAGAACGATTGGGATGATTCACCAACCAGAACAAAATATTTTAACCTCCTTTTCCATTGCCTTAGGCATTGCTATAAAGGAGTCAGGGTGGGAGGTGAGGCTCTAAAATACCGTATTGAACAAGAAATATCAGTCATACTCAGTGTGATTACGACGATTATGACTGAATCCAAGAGCTTAATTTCACTGAAATACTTTGGTGCTTTGGAAGAATAGAATTAACAATATTTTACATTCTAAAGTATTCTGATTTCAGAAACAACCTTTGATGACATTTATGTCTTTATACCTGAAAACTATGAGCAGATTTCCTTCTGCAATGCAGTGAGGTAAAAATCACTCGCCAATTAAATGTCATTGCCTCACTGACTACCTTTAGTATGTTTTGTTTTCACATATGACTGCAAAACAAATCAACCAACCAACCAAATAAATAAATATCAACACAATCTTTAAAAGGGATGGAACTGAAAGGAAAAATTCACTTAAAACTTGAAATAAATGTGATTTTTTTTCCTCTACTCCTGGATGGAGCCAGGCTCTTCTCAGTGACGATCAATGATAGGACAAGGGGCAATGGGTTCAAACTGGAACACAGGAGGTTCCACTTAAATATGAGAAGAAACGTCTTCCCGGTGAGGGTGCCAGAGCCTGGCCCAGGCTGCCCAGGGAGGTTGTGGAGTCTCCTTCTGTGCAGCCATTCAAACCCGCCTGGTTCCTGTGTAACCTCATCTGGGTGCTCCTGCTCCGGGGGGATTGCACTGGATGAGCTTTCAAGGTCCCTTCCAGTCCCTGACATTCTGTGGTTCTGTGAAGGTAAAACAGCAAGAGAGGAATGCACAGATTTCAAACACCATGCCCACAACTGACGTATTCCAGAGCACAGATATTCTTCTTTATATGACGATCCCACGTGTGCTGGGGGGTTCTGCTGTTGCAGGCTACCTCCTGCATACCTTTACCCTGTGCAGTACACAACAGCTGAAAGTAGAATAAAGTTTATGCCCTGCAACTCTCAAGATTCAATTCTGGTCCTGCCTGAAGCCAGTGGCAGCATTGCAGGCCTCCCGCAGACCTCAGGGCTCTGCTCTGGTGATTATTTGTGCAGACCAAGAGCCACCAGTCGACTGTTTGTTCAGCAGCAGATGGGGACCCAGGTAAGACCAAGGGACACAGAGTGTCTTGGTGTCACGTCACCGCTGCACGCAGACATTTCTATGTCTATGCATGTGTGCACATGAGTATACATCTGTGCGTGCACGTACCTAACAATGTATAAAACCCAGCGCTATTCTAGACTTGGGTAATTGTGTAAACTTCGGTTCTTCTTGGTTACCATAGCAACAGGGCCCTGCACTGAGTTATGAGTCGTCCTCCCTTGATGTGATTTTGATCAAGTCTTTCTGTTGCAAATTAATATGAAATTGGAAGTCAATAATAAATGAAAATACCTTTCTAAGCAGCGACCAAGGATGTTAACAGGATGAACAGCAGGAAGTATTAAGTAATTTAGCAGTCAGCCACTTCCACTAGAAAACAGCCTAGTGTAGAAAGATACTGATTTTTATGATGACACAGTGGAAAATAGCTTCCAGAAGCATTTCAATGCAGAACCAGCCATGTAAACTGCATGAAAAACTATAAACTACAGTCTTCTGCGTCTTAAGTCCTAGTTTTTAATTAGACATTCTTTAACTTGTCCTTTGTGCAAAGGACCTGGTGACTAGAGGTGACATGTTGCTATAAATCTCCTACACAAACACTGTCGGCTCATGTAGGTAAAGCTATATTTAAAAGCTTCTATGCAGAAAAAAGCCAACAATCTACAGGAGAAAGGCCAATTTCAATGAAAACAATATAGGATTTATGTAAAAATATATTGGGCTTGATGGCATCACCTACCTATTCCTTTATAATAGTTTAAGAAAAAGTGAATCGTGTCTAAACTGCAAAACCACATGGAAGAAATCTAAATGTTTAATTTAATCTTGTAGAAAAGTGCTTCTATGACTTTGGAGCCAGCATGCCTGAGTCTCGCAATAGAAGCCAGTGAAATTTATGCAACCAACTCGCACAGTGATTTTTTAAAATGGAAGGGAGCTTGTCAGGCAAGATTTACATCTAAATACACAAAAAATAAACAACCCTACAGAACCAAGAATTTCCCATCATTACAGGGTTTCCCTAAACATATATTCTTTTCCTTTTGGAAATTCTGAGTATATAGCATGCAAAGATTTTGCACACATGCTGCTGTTCTGATTACAAAACTTCTGACAGGTACACCATGTGCATACACACACACACACATTAAATACAACATACGCCTACCCACAGCTCTTGTTCTTAGGAGGAATTCCTGGTGGCATAAAAAGAAAAGGTCTGATGGAAATAAACTGAGCGATCTCAATTTAGCCATACATTTCAGGGATATGTGTGGTTGTATATGTTACTTATCTAAATACATATAATCTTTTTATAAAAACAACAGTCACAGAATTACAACTTAGAACTACAACATTCTTCCCTTTCAAATATATAATTGTTCATTTTCTACAAGATGAGCTCTGTTATCTCTCAGTTTTTAAGCTCTTCTTTTGTTGGTCATGAACTGATCTGTTAAAATATATTCTCCGAAAACTCAGAAAGACTCAGAACTCTACCCTGATAATGGGAAAAAGACATCATATACTGTAAAGGTATATAGTCTCACGGTATTTGTCGTATACTAAAATAAGAAAAAAACCAGAGAATTCAGGTAAACCATTCTGAGTTATCTTTTTACGTTTGACACAGCCTAGTCACGAAAAACTAGATGGCATTCCCTGTCTCTAGGCAGACATTTTAAAGTTGTCTCACATCAAATGAAGCTTCTGCACCAGTTTTAATAGCTTCTTACAACATGCTTTGCCAAGAAATGCGAGACTCCAATAACTATGTGTATTCATTAATCTCATAAAGCAATTAGTGTAAAATCCAGTGACTGCTAAATGATTCCAAATGAATTAGTTGCAACACAACATTTAATTTTCAGGCATGTGTTCATTTGTTTATGTTACATGACAACTTTTACAAGAGAAATGCAAATATTTAGACCCTAATCTTACGACTGCCACAAAAGAAAACAGTTATTCCTCACTGTTCTATCAAACCTAAAAGGCTCGTTTCTAAGGACCAGATATCAGGTAACTCACAGTTAGGGAGAGGTTTCTGAAAAGCTCAACTGCTGTTCAGGTGCTTCACAGAATCCCAGCCTGGTTGGGTTTCAGGACCTCTGTAGATCCCCCAGTGCAACCCCCCTGCTCACAGGGTCACAGAGCAGATCCCACAGGATCCCAGGTGGGTTTGAATGTCTCAGAGAAGGAGACTCCACACCCGCTCTGGGCAGCCTGGGCCAGGCTCTGGCACCTCCCAGCACACAAGTTTCTCCTCATGTTCACATGGACCCTCCTGTGTTTCAGTCTGTGCCCGTTGCCCCTCACCCTGGCGTTGGGCACCACTGAACAGAGTCTGGTCCATCCTCTGACACCCACCCTGAGATATTGATCCATTGAGCAGATCCCTCTCAGCTTCTCTTCTCCAGCTCAACAGCCCCAGCTCTCTCAGTGTCTCCTCATCACAAAGATGCTCCAGACCCCTCAGCATCTTTGTGTCCCTCCGTTGGACTCTCTCCAGTAATTCCTTGTCCTCCTTAAACTGGGGAGCCCAGCACTGGACCCAGAACTGCAGATGGGGCCTCCCCAGGGCAGAGCAGAGGGGGAGGAACAACCTCCCTGCCCTGCTGCTCACACTGTTCCTCATGCACCCCAGGTACCGTGTGCTCCAGGTTTTCATAATTCTTGAAAAGAGACTAGTTGAGGCATGGACATACTGGAGTGAGTCCAGTGAAGGGCCACAAAGATGAATAAGGGATTGGAGCACCTGGCATGTGAGGAGAGGCTGAGAGCTTGGACTGTTCAGAGTGGAGAAGAGAAAGCTCAGAGAGATCTTATCAACATGTTTGAATATGTGGAGAGGGGTGATAAAGAAGATAGAGCAAGATTCTTCTCAGGGTTACCCAGTGACAAGACAAGAGGCAAGGGCCACAAACTGAAACACAGGAAATTGCATTTAAAACATGAGAAAGAAACAGTTTGTTTGGTTTTTTTACTGTGAAGGTGATTGAGCACTGGAACAAGTTGCTCAGAGAGGTTGCGTAGTCTCTATCCATGGTCATATTCAAAACCTGACTGGACATGGCCCCAGACAACATGTTCTGTTTGATCCTACCCAAGCAGTGGGTTGGACTAGATGATCTCCAGAGGTCTCTTCAGCTTTGTCCACTCTGTGATTCTAAACAGTTGATCCAAACCTGTAGAATTCACCTGCTTAATCAAAATCACTTCCTTTATCAAGTAGGATTTACCCTGTTATGTGTTCTTTCGAAAAAGTCAGACGATCTTGTGAAGAATGGCAAAGAAACCACTTGTGATATCCAAGTGAAGAACATGCCTGTGGAAGACTGAAAATGAAGTTATGTCTTCAATTTCTGTCCAAGCATCAGCGTATCCAGGAGGTATTTCATTATTCTCAGTCTCTAGCATAAGAGAAAACAGAAAATGCTGCAGATCCTGTTAATGAATCCTCAACCTGGTCCAGGAAGATACTCAGTGAGGTCCTTGGAATATGTCACTAAAAGCTACAGAATATTCTAATGATTGTTTGTTTGCTACTTCATAAAACTTAGGAATTTATTTCAGACAAGATGTATCTTTTTTACAAACCTTTGCAGTGCTGCAAAACTACTGCCATCAGAAAGATATTGGACAGGAACTTCATTACATTTGACCACTAGGATGCTTTTGCAAACAGAGGACTCCTTTTCCTACCATGAATTTTCCCCTGTGTATGTCAGAAAATGGCCTTAGTAGGATAAGGTAAGCAGAACTTAAGAACAACTTCAAAGCGATTAGAATATATAAGGAGGTGAACAGCAGAGTATCAGCAGGGAGAAGGACAGAGAATAAGGAGGGTGACAACACCAATGGCACTAAATAGAACGTACAGTCAGTGACTCAGCTCTTCCAATCCATTGGTTTGGCAGAGATTTGGCAAGTAAGAAAAAAAAAATGAAATTTGCATAATACCAGGAATGAAAACAACAAAATGGATGAGTAGAAATTACTAGTGCAAGATGATTTGTTTGTTTGTTTTTCAAAAAATCACAGAAACAGAGAAACAAAAGGGTTGAGACATCTATTTTTAATATTTCTATGATAGGAAAACCTAACTTTTGTTGGGTAAAATCAACTGACAAAAACAAAAGAGTGTAAAGAAAATAGAGGATATTGGGGCAATTATGAAATAGTATCTGAGATGAAATCACCATGGAGACAGACTATAGTCTTTTTGAGCTAAAACCAGTGATCTGCCAGCAATCTCTGAGGCTGGGTACCCATGGAGATGTCTGCAATGCCATCACTAGCAAATATTATCAAGAGTTGTACCACGATGGAAGTATAAGTTACCATGGGTGACCTGAGAAACTAATGGGAACAAGAGACAACGGTCCTAAATTGGTGGAGAGGATGTTCCAGCTGGGTAAAGGTAAAAAAAAAAAACAACACTCTATCAGTTAATTAAGTATTGGAACAGTTTGAAGTTTGTGGTTTTTCATCCTTGGTTTTCAAGATCCAAGTGACCTGTTCTGCAGTCTAAGAGATTTGATATGAAGACACCTTTTGAGAAATTTTTCTGACTTTCATAAATTATCTTCATGGCTTTGAGTCCCTAGCATTCCATTCCCTATTTTCCTTCTTTCTATGGGCCTTGATCCAGTAAGAAATTCATGATCGTGTCAAGACCCTCCTAGAGTTAGGCAGACATGCACATCACTGTATGAGATGTTACTGTTCCTCACATTTTCTCCTAATTTCCATCCATAAGAATGAAAATATAACTACATTATTCTTAACCCAGAATAATCTTGATATTTTTTAAAAATCTCCGTGTAGTGCACTGGAGAGTATTCTTAGCCCATATAACTCAATATATTACAAATTAGGTTGAAGGTGATAGTTTGATCTCTACTAGTGTAAGATTTTCCTCACCTTTTCTGGAGAAAGCAAGCAGAGGGACTGTTCTGTGATGCTTTTTTTCATGTAGAATGTGCATTTTATTTTTGCTTGAATATTTTAGTTTTACCTCATGTAATAATAATTCATTCATTAGGGACACTATGCCAAATTAACTGTAAAGTAGGAATGGAGCACTCATATTTAAACAGCTATTACACTATTCTTAAAATAGCTTGAATGGCTGTGTTACAATAAAAAAGCAATAGTTAAACCAACAGTTGCTGTCTTTTAGGTTCAGCTGGTTACAATCATATTTTCTACTAGCCAGACAATTCAACATTGGTGCTTTTGCCTTTTGGCTAGTAATAAATTAGAATGGACAGCAAACATAACCAAGGCAACAACATAATATATTTTTTTAATCGCTCATATTTAAAAACTGAATAGAAAACTATAGGAAAGTCCTGGAAAAATCTTTAAAAAATAAATCCCCAAAACTAAACCAAACAAAAAAAAAAAGCAACACATGAAATCAAAACACGAACCAAAGCAACAACAAAAGAATAAGCATTCCTAAAGATATAGTATAAAACATGCAGGTTTTGTTCTTATGCTTCATTTATTTATTTGATTTTTACAAAGCTTCCCCTGAGGTTGTTTCACGTACTCATGTTATCTATGACAATTAATTTCCGCTGAAAGTAAAGCCGAAATGCACTGTGATTTCTTCTTTTTATATTCTTTTGAATAACCCATTTCTTGTCTTGCAGTTATTTAATTCAACTGAAAAGAGCACATTATTTAAAAATCATGTTTTATCATCACAAAGTACGGTTTACATTTACTTGTAAGCCTGGGAAGGTAAAGAATTAAGCCTACGTGCCTAAATTCTAAGATCTAAGATTCTAAAACTTGTTGGTTTAGAAATAATTTCTGGCACTATTTAAATAATTTATTTATTTTCTTCTATTAGCTTGCTACATTGGTGTGTTTCCCATTAAAAAAATAAGAAAAAAAAAAAAAAAGAAGCAAGAAAAGATGACATAAAGGTTACCCAGTTTCATAGATGGACTTTAAAGATTATGGCTTCTGCAGTCTGCTGTAAGAGAACATGACAAGTTCTTCTAGCTGCTAGAACAAGAAAATTCAGTTTGTAAAACACTGAGTAGTTACATGGAGTTTTTCACTTCCAATATGTGCTTATAGTCCTCATCTTGAATCAGGAAAAGCATCGAAAAGGCATGTACAACAGCAGAATGGAGTGAACGAAATTTCACCTACAGGGCACACCGTCATAAAACCTATCACTGAATAAAATAACTGAATGCTAAATTCAGAATAACACGAGTTAGCATAGATTCAGTGCTATGAGGCAGGACGAGCGGCATGAAAATGGAAGTTTACAATAAAATATATGCACAGCAGTTCTTCAAGGGAGATCTTGGAAGGAAAGAGGAAATTGTGTGTTTATAAAGCTAATGAAAACAAAGTATCACCAATATAGCAAAGGCTTAAAGTTTCATGGAACTATTTCTTCATAGCCTGTGTTACACAAAAAATTTAGTTCCCTGGGAAAGAATCTCCTCTCTCGCTCTTTTTTTTTTTTTTTCCCCTTTGTTTTGTTTTGCCTTTTTCTTTTCTTTGTTCCCCAAAAATATACAGCAGAAAACTCTGGGCCGAGTTTTACCTTTACCACCATCTCAAATTGGAGCTTTTGTTTAGGTGAACATACCTGTGTGATTTCTCCTGTGTTCAGCGCTGATGACCAAGAACCCCTGACCACTCTCTTATTCCATCTCTTCAACAGGTCTGTGGAGAAAGTAAGATAAAAAGCTCATGGGTCAAGACAAAGACAGAGAGAACATTTATTTACCAATTACCTTCATTGGCAAAACAGACTCCGCTAGGGGAAAACTAGTTTAATTGATTGGCAATTAAAATAGTACGGGGGAGCTAGAAACAAAGATAAATTAACAGCTTTCTCCACCCCTTCGTTCCCCTCTATATCCTTCCCCACTTCAAACAGTGATGTGTGGATGGAGAATGGGGCCTTACAGTTTGTCACAGGATCACAGAATGTCACGGATTGGAAGGGACCTCAAAAGATCATCCAGTCCAATCCTGGTTTGTCTGTAACACTTCATTTCTGTTACTCCTTCCTCCTCAAACTTGTCCGCTGCTCCAGCACGTGTCCTCTCCATGAGCTGCAGACTCTCAGGAGAAACCTATCAGCTCCTGTCAGCATCCTGTCTGTAGGCTCCAGGGAAATACCTGCTCCACCGTGGTCTCTTCCGTGGACTGCACGGGACTCTCTGCTCCAGTGGCTGGAAAAGTTTAGGTTGAGAGAGGTTCTCCTGCCCCTCTACTCCACCCTGGTGAGACCACATCTGGAATATTGTGTCCAGTTCTGGGCCTCTCAGTTCCAGAAGGACAGGGAACTGCTGCAGAGAGCCCAGCGCAGCCACCAAGATGCTGAAGGGGGTGGAGCATCTGCCGTGTGAGGAAAGGCTGAGGGAGCTGGGGCTCTGGAGCTTGGAGAAGAGGAGACTGAGGGGTGACCTCATTGATGGG
>VWYH01008816.1:139276-156910 GCA_013399365.1 Pampusana beccarii | reverse complement strand
GGGCAACGGGCACAGACTGAAACACAGGAGGGTCCACGTGAACATGAGGAGAAACTTGTGTGCTGGGAGGTGCCAGAGCCTGGCCCAGGCTGCCCAGAGCGGGTGTGGAGTCTCCTTCTCTGAGACATTCAAACCCACCTGGGATCCTGTGTGATCTGCTCTGTGACCCTGTGA
This sequence comes from Pampusana beccarii, assembly GCA_013399365.1. Classification (NCBI taxonomy): domain Eukaryota; kingdom Metazoa; phylum Chordata; class Aves; order Columbiformes; family Columbidae; genus Pampusana; species Pampusana beccarii. Next base: position 156,736 of record VWYH01008816.1, on the reverse strand, counting down.
GCAGGGGGGTTGCACTGGGGGATCTACAGAGGTCCTGAAACACAACCAGCCTGGGGTTCTGTGATTCTGTATCTTTCTCCAGTAGCAGAGTTGGTGTTTTAGTGGTAAAATCATGTTTTGGTTCTGGAAGTTTTACCACTGTTTGAACTTCATGCATTAGTCATAATCAAGCATTAGGCAAACGTTTTATTTTTTATAGAGGACTATTTATTGGGAAATACAACATTTGAAGCTGTGAGGAAGACATATCACTGAAATTAATACAGCCAGATTGTTTCACCATATGTTTCTCCCTAAATTTCACCAAGTATTCCAGGAGCCAACCAGACATCAGCATATTTGAGCTTGTTTATCTCTAGATGCAAAAGTGAACTAGACAGCAAGAGACGTGTGTTGGTTTATTAACTGGATATTGTGGAGTTTGTTCATGAAATTCTCTATACAGCAGGATAGTATGATGCTGTGTAGTATGATACTGTCTAGCATGATAGTATGGTATATTTTCATTGGGAAGACTTAGTTATTCAAACTTATTTTTATAGATTATGCTATATAGCATGTTGTTCATCACTGCTTCCCTATGTAAACTACGTGACATGTGAATTGTCCGTTTTGGATTGACACTGGCATTGGAAAAGCCCTTAATGAGTTTAATTTTGAGATTGAGAGGGAAATCCATGAAGAGGAATAGGCGGGGAGTTAATTTAACCAGACATTTAAACAATCAGCCTTGCAAACAACTGATCTGCAAAATGCCAGTATCTTGCTCACACAGTGCTTTTAATTCAACTTCAGAGCAGTTCTCCTTTAGCTCCTGGTACTTTAAGAAAGGATAGTCGCAGTAATAATTCATAGCAGTTTCTTCTCCTTGATAAGGAGGCAGAATTTGTGATACACAGGAACCTAACACGATTTTGCAGTTCAAGCGACTGAATATTGTCTTTCAGAGCTGGGTTGCAATGAATGGTTACAATCAAACTTCATGACGCTGGGTAGAAACAGATATGGCAGAAATACGGAATGCAAGAACATTACAAGTTTCAGTTATCTAATATATTTTGGATACATGCAACAGAGATAAAGGGGGGGGAATCAATTTCTGGAGATTTTAAAAAGTAGCTGACACTTGGAAAATCATACACGATATTATCGTGCAATATTCATACATCTGCCTGTAATTCCTCACTCAAAACAGTAGCTCTAAATCATATAAGCCCTTGCAATTCCACTAATATTGCTTGAAATAAATAAATAAAGTGGAAAACAAGTAAAATCTAACTTATTTGACAGCCTAGCTGACTAGACTGAATAGCAAGATCATGCAAACTGCTACTTCTTTGCTCCAATTAAAGTGATTGATAGAGATTGAACAAGTGAAAATGCACAAGACCTGGCAAAATCTAATTAGCTAAAACCAGAAAAAAATGTTACACTGAGAGCAGATCTGGGCAAATAATTGATGTAGTGGAAAAACTGTGTGTTGAGTGGAAGAATGAGGATAGGCTTTGATCAAAGGAAACATTTGGATGATTTCTGGTGAAAGAAAATATAAGAAGTTGATTCGCATAAAGCTGAAAATGATCTGACGTTCTTTGAGGTCAATTTTTTCATGAATTTTGCTTGCTTAAACTGAAATATGTCATTCTGAAGCACGCTGAAAAGTTATTTTTGAAAATGTCATGAGCAGAATATTAAAGCCAGTGTCGTTCAAGTCTCTACAAACCGAGTGCAATCCACCCTGTGCCATCAGAACACTCAGTGTTACCATCTGCAGATCCCCATTTGATTCTTCAGTTTTGCTTCTCCTCATTAACATCACCTATTTTAAGCACACACACAGATAAAGGTACTTTATTCTGGCAGTCGCTTTAAATGGTCCTTCCTGATCAAGGACAAAACATTTCTGTAACATATATAAGCATCTTTAAAACAGCTTCCCTTGAGGTCTTGATTTTGCTCACAGCTTTTATGCTCAGTACCACTCTCATTTCAGAAGTTTATGCAGTATCTGAGAGACATCGTACTAAAAAAAAAAATTGAGTTGCCTTCAGAACCGATGGGAAATATTCCATTAATCAGAGATACTCACTTAAGCATGTCAGCATCATTATGAGAAATAAAACAAATTATCGTTGTTCTGACTTCTATCTCATATGACTACAATTAAGTGAAACCTCAAATACACAGTCAAATAAAAAAGAATGGACTTCCCTTATTGATATTAAGACATGGATGAGTATATTGCAGGACACTAATAGTCTGGAAAAAGGTGTGGTTATAAATCTAGTGGCATATTGGAAGGATTATCATTGATCAGGCCCTGCAAGAGAGGTCCAGCCATAGAAGACTTATTTTAGACAGTTAGTTGGTTTTGGTTTTCACTAGAGCACTACAACTGAAAACTCGTGAGTTTTTCAAGCTTCAGCAATTAATTTCGATAGTTACATTCCTCATACCCCAAAGGGAGCTGCAGGGATGGGGTTAGAAAATCGAAAGCATACCTGGAGTTGAATCTGGAAAGAGATGTGAAGGGCAATGGGAAGAGCTTATAAAGGTATTTAGCAGTAAAAGGAGAATCAGGAAAAATGTGGGTGCACTGGTCAGTAGGATAAGCAACCATTCCGTAATTCTCAAAAAACAACACAAAAAGTTATTATTCCTTGAAATGTGTTTTATCTTAATCCTTATTTAGAATCCTAGAATCACAGAATCATTTTGGTTGGAAAAGACCCTCAAGATCATCAAGTCCACCCATAACCCACCCCTGGCACTGCCCCATGTCCCTGAGAACCTCATCTCCGTCTGTCCAACCCCTCCAGGGATGGTGACTCCACCACTGCCCTGGGCAGCCTGTTCCAATGCCCCACAGCCCTTTGGGGAAGAAATTGTTCCCAGATCCAACCTCAACCTCCCCTGGTGCAACTTGAGGCCGTTTCCTCTGGTCCTGGCGCTTGTTCCTGGGGAGCAGAGCCCGACCCCCCTGGCTCCAAGCTCCTTTCAGGCAGTTCAGAGATCAGAAGGTCTCCCCTCAGCTCCTGTTCTCCAGGCTGAATCCCCCAGCTCCCTCAGCTGCTCCCATCACACTTGTGCTCCAGCCCCTTCCCCAGCTCCGTTCCCTTCTCTCAACTCGCTCCAGCACCTCAAGGCCTTTCTTGGCGTGAGGGGCCCAGAACTCTCCCCAGGATTCGCGGTTTGGCCTCCCCAGTGCCCAGCACAGGGACGGTCACTGTCTTGATAACTACTTCGTGAACATTACAAAAGCCAATTCCATTATCACTTTTACTTTCTATTAGTAAGAACTACAAACCTTGTCTCATTTCCACCACAACTTCCCTAGACCCCAAGCTGTCAGAGTTATTTTCTGTGTCTCCAGCAGTGTCCTGAGGATGCCAGGTCTGAGACATCACCTCAGCAGCACATGTGGTGAAATCCACTGGCAAAACTCAAACTGCTATCATAAGAGTAGTCCAGTTGTTAGTAGCCACTGAAAATGGTAGTCTGAATAAAATTCAGATAGTCCTTTGTTTTAGTATCCTGTTGACTTCCAAACACTTAGTTTTTGTTTAGGCTGCTCTGAATTAGATGAGCAGAAGACATGCAATTTAACAGGTCAGCATTTGTTGGCTTGTTGGTGGTTTGTTTGTTCTTTTCCTTCCCAAGAGATCAAAGTGACAACAGTGGAAGGATGGAGAGATCATTGTCACAGGAATAACAAGCAATGGTATTCCTTTTGCTATTACAGCATCTTTACATCCTTTTTTCCTTTTTTTTTAAATTTTCCTCCTATGTAAATTGGTATTCCACAAACCTTTAATAGATTCAGGAATTCATCTTAAATAACAACCCGTAAGTTACAGTTTTACAATTCCAGGCTCTTCAAATCTGAAAAATTGAACTGGAAGTGCTGGTGCCTCCCTTGGGATTGACACTAACCACTTCTGTCTCATCAGCTAGTTAGCTTGAAGAAAATCGTTTTATTATATTGACATGTCTATTTCTGTCTGGCTTGATGAAGAAGGATCAAGAATACGTAAAAGCTTCTCACCTAAGTTATTCAGGGTTTAATACATTATTTTGTTTTCTATGGTACTTGTTCATGAAAGCAATGTGTATTTATTCCTCACTTGGTGGAGAGTATGTGTGTCCTGGCTTGTAAATGGCCAGTTTTAGGCTTAAATGTAATAGTACAGTATGATGTTTTTCTCATGTGAAACCATATCCTTGGAGTGTAAATCTGTTTAGTTTGTCAGTACCTTCACGTAAAGGAAGAATATTTTTAAACACACAAGTGGCAGCACCTCCTCTTGCGTGTTCAGGGAAGGTGAATCCAGGGGATGCTGGGATCGAGGGGATGTTGGGATCCAAGGGACCAGGCCTTCCCAGCCCACCGATCCAAAGCCCATGGGCTCCCAGAGGTTGCTCGTGTCCTGGTCTGCTCCAGCCAGGCTGCCATGGTCCCCCTGCACCAGACAGGAGTGGGGATGAACCCACAGCCCCGACATCCCAACACAGGGAAGAGCTGCTCCTTCACAGGCACTGCACAGACAAAACCTGCATTCATAGAACCAGGAACAGTACAAATGGCCTGAGCCTGGTCTTACTTATCAGGCGATCAGGCTTAAAGCACGTAAGGGATCCCATGCCTACATGTGGTCTGTGGTCCCAGCAGCATCATACCTCTAGATCAGACATGGTCAATCAGAGAATCATGTCCTGAGCTGGAAGGGACCCACCAGGATCACGGAGTCCAACTCCTGTCCCCGCACAGGACACCCCACAGGTCACACCATGTGTCTGAGGACGTTGTCCAGTCTCTTCTTGAACACTGTCAGGTTGGGGCCGTGACCCCTCCCTGTTCCAGTGTCCAGCACCTCTGGGTGAAGAACCTTTTCCTCATGTCCAACTGACTCTCCCCTGCCCCATCTTCCTGCCATGCCTTGGGATCTGTCATCAGCTGCTGAAGAGAAGAGTTTAGCGCCCGCCCTTCCTCCTCCCCTTGAACACGCACTGGTGGTTCATTTGCACAAGGCTGGCCATCTTTACATGCACAGGTTGTTTACTTGCAACAACAAACCTTCATCACCCCTCCTCTCAATTTTCCTATGTTCATTACACCGTGGTGCCTCCTTTCCCCCACCCGTGAGAAGTTTTACCAGTTCCCACAATCACCTTTAAACATCCTTTAAGTTTACAATTTCCTATGAGACTTCTGACAATCTTGTTTCCCTTCTTCCAGTCACTTACCAGGTCCAAGGCTCCACGTGAGCTCCTTCCCCAGACCATCCATCTGTGTCCTGAGGACTCACGACTTCGTTGCCTCCCTTATCCACAGCTTGCCAGGGTTTACGCAGCTCTGTGTTCAATCTATTCCTTTCCTAGTATCTTGCCTTTGTCTTTTATGCTGAAAGTCGTTAAACATATGTCCTTAAAAACTAAATATCTCACTGTCTCAACGACTGAATCTCATTCCCTTGTGAAACTTCTACTTTCTTGTTTAAGCTGAGAGAGCCCAGTGCAAGCCAGAGCTCACAGACCAGGAGGCTGCTCATAATGCACGTGAGATGCTCTGGTGTACTGAGGAAGGAGAAATTTCCCAAAATCTCCATAAATATCTGGGATGAAATACTACCTCTTTTTTTTTTTCTTCTTTCTTTTTTTTTTTTAAGTAGAAGAAGCTTTTCAGATGTGAATTTTTAGATTTTTCCATGAAGTTGCTCTCTGTAAATAGCTAATGACTAATGCAACACAAGTTGATGACTGCATGTTGTAGCAGGGCTTATTGAGTGTTTCTTCAAGTTTACGGATGTGTTCAACTCTCGCAACCTCACCAGGAGGTGCCAGTTACAGGAAGACCAGAAGAAAAATTATCTGCATTAGAAAAAAACAAATTAAGCAAACTTTTCAAGTACAGTTTAAAAAGTAATTTTAACACCTCCTCCCCCAATAATTCTATCTTAACTTATATTTGCATTATACGAAGTTTGCTATACTCCCTCTTGCTCAAGGGGATCTGGATTTTTTTTCTTTTTTAAACTGATGCTGATTTATGCTAAAAACATTTTATTAATTTGGTAATCTTCATGCAAGCCTTTCAAAATGCAAACAGAAGTGTCCTCTGGGAAATACACTCAGCTGGCTTGGGGCTAAACCAGCCTGCTCTATAGTGTCAAAAGGTGGCACAAGGGGGAATTTCATACTGATCTGAGATGTGCTGTGTGATAGTATCATACCTACAGCCATAATTTTAATGATAATTTATTGTTAGTGAGAAGGGGAAAAGGAGGTCAGATCTGTATATTGGTTCAGCGAGCACGTGCTGTTATTCATTCTCTCACTCGTTTTTTGCAGAGATGATGGAGAGGAAAAATAAAGCATAATGCATTCTCAAGGTTGCCAGGAGCAACTAATGCTTCCAAATTGGTATTCATGTTTTATTACATCTTAAATTTCAGCACCTTAAAAACAATAAAAGAAATTGCATTTTCACAAAGAATCTCCCTTCGGGGAATGTACTTCAAGTTTACCATCTTTTTTCTGATGTCTTTGTCCATGTGTTATGAACTCTGTGTTTCAAAAAGAATATATATTCATGGTATATATATGTGCAAAGACAAGTGTATATAATTCCACATTCCTGAAAGCTTACAGATTTGATTCTTCTAAAGCATTTACACAGTGTTGCAGTAATTCTTATAGACGAACTATATTTGTAAGCTCTCAGGAATATTGTATTTGTACCAGCTTGATGCAAGGACAACAGAGCAAGAGCCAGAGGGAGGGAAGAAAAAACATTTGTCCACCATCGGTATTAAACAGCTACACAAGTATTTTTAATAAAAAAATGTCAGTAGCAATGAATGGTTCCAATATAGTTTCTATCAAACAAAAATATTATAGGGCAAACTCTTAAACTCTAATTTGTTCACACCATGCATGTAGCTGTCACGGTGGTATGAATAATATTAGACGGAGTACAAAAGAAATGGAAATGAATGGTTGCAGAAAAAAAGAAGTAATTTCTTTGAAGTTCAGAATTTCTTATAATTCAAGGGAGTTAATGTAATTTTCGTTGACTAAGTTATTAATAAAAATATATTGATCGGAAAACATTTATACATTGTGAACATTAGAATAATTTTACTTCACAGAGGTAACAATTTATTAAAAGGAAAGAGATCTTCAGATGAAGTCTAAAGAAACCATTCTTGTTTTCTTACTGTATGTTCTTATACCTTGCATATATGAAAAAAGAAATAATATTAGTGAAAGATTTCTGAATTGGGTTTTGATAGTAGCAGGAAAACAAGACTACCTGGACTGCTAATCTCAATAATTATTTCCATGACATTGCTACTTCCACTTGCGATACTGGAAGCGTTCTGTTTGATTTGATGATTCACAGGGAATAATCCTTTTACTCTACATGGAGATCACTTCACGCTTTACTCCCATCTACTCTGTAAAGGAATTTTGTAGGACCATAATAGATTTTATTGTATTTTATGCAGTGTGCTTTAACATTTTTTCTTCATGAAATGGGTAAAAATTCAAGGGAAAGATGAAAGCATCTTAGAATGTAGGAAGTTGTATGAGGAAGGAATAAAGTATTATTGTTCTTTTATCAATGAAAGGTTATTTGTGAACACTGAGAAGCCATTGTTCATCTGTCAGAACATTAAAAAATGCTCTCCTCTCCTCTCCTCTCCTCTCCTCTCCTCTCCTCTCCTCTCCTCTCTCTTTTCTTTTCCTCTTTTCCCTTCCCTTTCTTTCCTTCCCTTTCTTTCCTTCTCTTGTGTTTCCTCCTGATGCTTCTTTTAATCCATCACTTCTACATTGTGTCCCTTTTCTTCTGGTCTATTGTTGCTCCTTTTGCACCCAAGCATCTTTTCCCTCCACTGTTTTCTATTGTTGTAATCAGAGGTGCCTTAAGATCTGGAAGTCTCAGAATGACCATGAACCTTCTCTGTGACTGTAAATACTTATCAGTTCCTTTCTTGTCATTCATTTTTTAAAAAACTGACATCATTGCACGTTTCTCCTTTCTGCCTTTATCTCTCAGTTGTTTGTACTGACTGTTCTTAAAGACAGCTCTTAGCCCTCGATATTCTTAAAAATTCTAAAAAAACGTAATGAGAAGAAACTATTGGTATCAATTGTGATCTTTAAAGGGTATAACAATCCAGTCAATCAATTTAATGATTTAAATTTTTTCCTAAACTCCACTAAAATGTCTAACACAAAAAAGTGAATAACTATGACATCAAAACCTGAACAAACGATAACAAAATAAAGACTTTACTATACCAAAGTAACCGAAAATCAAACCCGCTTTTATTTCTCTGTAAGTTTCACATAGGATGTAGATAAATGTTGATATTCATCAGAAGCAGAGTTATCAACCCAGTGGAAACCATTCTGACTCACAAGAACCGACAGCGGTTTGTAGTAAATTCCTGGTAGAAAAAAGTACTAACAAGGATCGCACAAATTAATTCTAGTTTTCCAGAAATCTTTATCCTTCCGTAGGAAGATTCGAACTTTTGTGTTCTTTTGCTTAGGTGATCTATTTCCAGAATTGTTCTGCACTTTAAAACAAAGCAACTACCTCTACAAAGACTGAGTAGCATACGCAGTACAAAGGAATCAACAAATTTGACTAGAAAAGCTTCATTTTATAATTGTTCATTGGATTGCTATTTCTATTGTCTTCCACTTTGTATGAAAAGCAAAGAAAACTCTATGCAGGAGGCCTGGGCAAGAAGAAAATACAATTCTTGTTAAACAGGAAGGATCCAAGTGACTTCAATACAATTAGGACTAGGTCCTGGGGTCTCTTAATTTTAGTCTTATGAATTTCCCCTAGCAAATTAGGAAAGGATTTATTAGGTAATATTCAAAATTCCAGCGGGTATATAAAAAACTCTCTGGGTATTACCCTGAGCAACCCAATCTAACATTGGAGCTGGTCCTTTGTTGAACAGGTGGTTGGAATAGATGATTATCAGAGGTCTTTCTTCGAAAAAATCAAGAAAAAAAGCAATTCTCCACAATAAAACTCAATTACTGTAAGAAATGCTTAAAACTCGAACACGAAATATTGTTTTTCCACGTTCTTATAGGGGTAAAGATATTTGAACTATTCTAACCTAAATTTTCATTATATTTCTCTTATTTTCTGACTTTCTCCATGCTAGCAGTGTTTCGTGTTTCATGTTTCATGCTCATGATAACCAAAGCAGCACGATACAATAATTCTTGTCATTATTTTTAGCTTCGTTTTCTTTAAGAGCTATTGTACTTATAAAAATGTTAATATGCCTGTTGGCATGACACGAAACTTAACTGTGCTAGTAAACCAGATAATACCACAATTGGCAATAAATATGGAGCAAGTCAAAGAGTTTATCTCAGGGTGACTTGGCCAATGACCCCACTGGTGGCTTACGCCAAGCATCTAAGTTAGAAAACAATAAATAGTGAAAATACTTGTGGGGAACATCTACCTGTTGTAGCTTTATATCCTGTAGGAGTCCAAGCCCGCACTTGGATCATTACATGTAGAGGTCAGGCCACCAGCGAGGCCTGGGGACACTTAGAGGACAGACATGAGTCCCCTGGGTCCTGACTAGGCCACAGGGGCAGGGCCTGGCCTCGTATGAGCGCGTGTCAGGAGTGCGTGTGGCATGAAACAGCGATTTTGGAACAGAAATCACCATCTATCTTTTACCTCAATCCCACTTAATAAATAAATCTAAAATTTCATGCCACCAAGAAGTGGCGTTTTATTCTTGTGACTGCTTACACCTCCACCACTCTAAGTCTTGCAGAACAAATATTACCTGTGTTTCTGCCTGCTGCTCAATGCATAGGCTACAGATTCACTCATTTTTTCACTCTCAACTGACTATTATGAACCTACCAGATAGCAGAAATGACGCTATAAAACCTTAGGGTTTTAGTCTATATTGAAGAACCAGACAAACATAGAGCTTCACAATTTTGCGTGGCCTCAGGAATAAAGGCCAAAATCTCTGCTGCTCTCAATATCTGAATCCCAAAGGGCACTCTGAGGCAATGGGACAGTACTGCAATATCTCTTTATTCCGGTACACCCCTACAGTACTTAATTAATCACAATTACATTTTACCATCGACTTTGCGGTAATTAATTTCGACAAACAGGAAATTGCTTGTCCTGTCATATTTGACAAAAATAAGTCATGTCATTATGTGAAAGGATTGTTGGTAGTTGGTGTCATACAAAACCCAGTTGGAAGAATTTATTTCTTTTTTATTGCACCTTACATGATAGGCATGGTTATTTTACTATTTCTCCCTGTAAATAGTGTCGTCTTCTTCACAGAAATGCACAGATACCTTTAAATTTTGACTACTGAACAGTTGTTCAGAATATACACCTTAATCCGGTTTTATATTTCAGAATTTATAGAAAACCGTTAACTCTGTAATGAAGAACACTTGTAAACAAATCCTTAGCAAGACCTGTTTGTTTGTTTGGTTGATTGATTTTAAGGTTGAAGCAGAGGTAATTAATATTTATTTCCCTCACTATTTAGCATAGTGTCTCAATGCATTTTTTATGTAGATCCATATTCCATTTCCAGTAAGTTTTCTATGTTGCCCAGCAGTCACTGACAAATTTGCTGGAAGAAATGTAATACTAGGACTCAGGAAAATTCTGTTTATTTTCACTTGCCCTAATAGAGATTTTGTTCTCACAGAGATTATATCCGGACCCCATTCTAACATTTACCTCTCCTCAAAGAACCGCTTTATTGCAAAGTAAGTTTAAGAGAATTTTTCTAAAAAGGCATTTTTGATAGCTCCGGCAGAAATAGCCTTTTTCTTTCAACATTTCTGTGATAAACGATCAGCAGGTACAAATCAGTTTTAAGTAAGTGAGCGGAACTAGGCCAACATATTATCGCTGAAGACTTTCAAAATCTCAATCTGAATTCTAAGTAACTGGGGAAAAAAATGAAGTCTTGGCCATTCTGTACCATTTTTCCCGTTTCCTCAAACCAGACTTGACATCAAAGGAAAAATTGGCTCATGAGTCCTGCCCCCCCCGAAACACCCTCCTGCCTTGGCTGCCACAACAGCTGTTACAATGGGGAATTCCATACCATGTTTTTTTTTCCTTTAATTTTTTAAAAATTATTTATTTTTAATCAGGAAAGAAAGAAAAAAGTAGTTTAGATACAGGTGTATAAAAAATAACATTAAAAAGAGATCTATCACTGTGCCCAAATTGTTTCAGTTAGTCTACTCTCCAGATGTTTTAACAGTCTGAAATTGTGGCAAAAGTAACATATGTTTCTTAATTACTATTATCTAACAATAGCATTTGTCCTTATAGTTTACACTAGGGAATGTTTCTCAGATAAGTGCCAAACCAGAGTTAAAATTTTTATAAGTGATAAGGCAGAAAAGTGGAAAAAAATAAGGTATTTTAACTAGATTGGCTCTCTCCTAGCAGATTGGAACTGTGTTTATAGTCAGACTCCACAGCACATGATATATAGGGCATTTTGCACAATAGATGGAATATAATCTAACATAACAGGTGAGGAAAAAGGCAGATTTTTCTTCGCCTTTCCAGTTGTCCAAACTAGGTTTTCCAACAAGGCATTCTGAATGCACAATGCTTGAAGCATTCAGGTGTTTCCCAAATTACTGAAGTAAAATCTGAGAACACAAGAAGCAGCTCTATGGTCTGGCCAGCAGCTGCTGGCCTTAAGGACCAAGGCAGCAGCTCTGGAGTCTGTACCTTTGTTTTTGCAGAATGCAGACACAAGAAAACATCTCAGTGTTGTACAGTTCAGTCCACGTTAAATCATGGGGTAGTTTAACCCCAGTAGGGAGCTGAGCCCCACGCAGCCACTCGCTCACTCCGCCCAGCAGGACAGATGGGAGAATCTCAAGGGTAAAAGTGCAAAAACTCATGGGTTGAGATAAAGACAGTTTCACAGCTAAAGCAGAAGCTGTGCACGCACGCAAAGCAAGATAATTCATTCACTCCTTCCCATCGGCAGGTAGGTGTGCAGAACCGCATCACAGCTTTTATACCTTGCCAGTGTAAAAGCTGCGATATCATGTTACTTGTCCTTTCTTGTGCTTCTGACTGCTATGATTCATGACTCTGCTTGTTAACTCTGATCCCCAGGGCTGGTCATGATCACTGGTCGAGCAACGTTGCAAAAGTCTCAGGCATTATATGAGTTCGCAATTTTGGTATTTATACATTGAATATTTTTGGTTGGTTTCTCACTACAAATCATTGCAGTTTGCTGCCTATTACTTTTGGTTGTGAGTTGCACACCCATCCAGTGAGACAGCGATCATCCAGTTAATTAAAACAAGATGGTTATTTTTATCATATTGTGTTGTTCTTAAAATAGCTTTCTACCATTCTACCTTATTGCTTTGCAGTAATGTTTCATTTTCTGTCCACCTCCATGCTTTAAAATCAGTAAAATGATGAAATGAAACTGATGAAAGAAACATTTGATTTATGAAGCATACATGATGGTTAATAAATAATATTAAAACTCAGTGAGGAGTGAGTTTTAACAAAACATGTTGTCAGTATATAGAATTTCCTGCTGCAGAAGATCATCAAAATTAAAAGGAACACAGCAGCACATCCTCAGTTATGATTGTTGCAGTTTGATCAGAAAAACAAATGTCAAGTATCCATAACCATCCCAAGTAAACTTGCAAAAAGTAGTCCTCTTACTTTGAAATGATAAAATTAAAAATATTCTTTATGAGCACTGATATTGTCAGGATATGGGTCAGCCCACATTTAAGGAACGTCTGTTGTTTCTGGGGGTCACATCTCGGGTGGAATGCAAAGCCCGAGTATTGATGGTACACAGTGGCTAAATACCCCTTGGAGGAATTAGCTTATTAACCTTGTGTCCTGGCCAAATCCCAATTTCAGCAATTAAAAAATTGCTTTCTGGAATTCTCTCTGCAGATTTAATGCAGCACATGATTAATAAGTTCCTTGTCTTAAACTCCAGTTCTATTTTTTACTGAGAGATTTTAAGGACAGTTGTGTGCCACTCAAGGGATGAAGAAATGGTTTCAGATCTCCTTTTTCTGCTGCTATTAAAATGGAAGACATGAACGTTATCTTCATGTACATAAGAACCAGAAAAGTCTGCAAAGTTTTTAATAAACATTTACCATGTAAGCTCAAAGGAAAACCAACAGAAGAGCAATAGAAGCAACAGTTTGATTAAAAAATCCTAGAGCATTAACTGCAAAATCATCGTAGTTATTGCATTTCTAAAATCATACCTGCGTTATCTTTACAACAGCATCCAGCAGAATCGAAAGAGTAACTTGAGAATAAGTAGTTTCTTCACTTACATTAAAAGGGTCACACTGATTATTTTTCCTTTCTTTGCATCTCCTACTTTTTTCTTTATAATATATAGACAAAGGAGAAGAGAGGGGGGAGACAGGAGCAGCTATGTGCCAGTCTAACAAATTATGAAGTTATATGAAAGAGCATATTGAAACATTATTATTTATGAAATTTCTATTTCTAAATCGGTTTCACTTGAGGAAAGGGTCCAGGTTATGTGAATGTCATATCTTATTAAGTACTAAATTATTGAGTTTATTTCTAAATCCTCTCTGCGTCAAATTAAAGAGGGCACACTTCTTAATTTCATGAAAATTACCCAACAAACATCTGGTCTCTTGAACAAATGAGTATGTCAGTGGTTGATTACAGATTAATGATACATTCTTCATCTCTGTGGCAATCTCTAATAATATTCGGTCCAGTAAAAATTTAGGATGCTTAGTTACAAAATAGCAATATTGAATTTATTCTTTTAAACTTTCTTGGCACACATGGCTACTTCTTACTAAACATCCTAAGAATACTTAAAAACTCTTAGGAGTAAAAAAAATAAATCTGTATTCTGGGTTATTATTGCTCCACTGCTATGTACGGGCTGATCTTTCAAGCATAGCATGAAACGCCTGCTCATCAAACGTGCCTCAAGGCAGCAGACACTAAAATATTAAAGCTGGTTTATTCAGGGACTCTCAATCTTTTTAATTTAACTTTGGCTGGTACTAAGACAAACTGCCTTTAAAAGTATTATTTAAGCAACCCAAAGCATTAACAAAGCATCCATCATGACATGGGTTTAGTTAATGAAAATATATTTGAAATTTTGGAAAATAAATAGAATAATTTATCAAGTCTAATCTGCATGATAGTGCCGCTGTGTAAAAGCAATAAAGACATAAATGTCCTCTGTGTCTCTTGTGTGCCACTAATGGGTTTGCAGGTCTGTCTAGAAGCTGGGAAAACCACAGATATTAAGCTGGGAAACACAAAGAGTAACTCATCTTTATGTTGAAGATGTCAGACGAGGTTCTGACTAAATAGGTTTGCATCCATAGGAGGTATCATCTTTAGGCACCAAAATAATCTTTGAGCTTTGATTCTTGAATCACCTTGCACAGCCTGAGATTCCACCATGTAATGTCTCCTTAGAGCTGCAAACTCTTTCCGAAACACATTTTCTCTCATCCTTTCTACCCAGTCATTGATTCTAAGACATTAATCAGTGGGACTGGCCCTCACACCTTTTTCTCGTTAATTTTGCCTGTCTTAATCCCTTCACCATTGCTCACTATATTTCTACAAAGAGATTTTTCTACCGATCATCAGTTACCTTGTTCTCATCTGAGGATCTATACATTAATCAATACACTTACTTGTTTTATCCTGAATAAGTTAGAGTTCCCCAGGTGTTCTCACTACAAGGCACATTTTACAGAGACCCTCTTTTTGGACCATTTTCAACTCTATGTACGTAGGATTATCATCTTGTTCTACTCTTGCTGGATCCTACAGAGTTTTCCAGGACCAAACCCAGCTCTCAGCTAAAATCTTGTGCTTGAAGCTTATACCCAACCAGATGTATGTCATAGTTTATACTAACATATCATTGCATTACAATCTCCATTTTTCTCTGAACTTCATTCCCAAATGTGTTCAGCACGTTCTCCTCTCGTCTGTATAATCTTATGCTACATCTGGCAGCCTAAAGAGTCCCTTGAGCCTCGGCTTAATGGATAGTTCACCATTCTCATTTTCCTCAACACCACTGTCTATCTTGAGCATATCGCTGAAATCAGATGCTTGAATTATATTATTTTTAGTAGATGAGGTTTTTAGTAGCCTATAATGTAAAGATATGATGGAAGTGGCTGTGCTGAAAAGTGTCGGAGATCTCCTACTGTGGATTGGTGACTCCAAATCCTCTCTATGTGCTCATGAGCAGAACTCATCTCTTTATCTCAGTCAATTTTCTATCTGAATATTTACTGACTAAATGCGTCTCCGAGTCGGTGGTCAGGAAAGTAAAGGATGAAGCAGCACATAATCCACGATTTTTCCTCCTTGTCGTACAGAGACAGCTGTAAAACTCACCTAAGGAGTGGGTTAATATAAATTGCACTTATTATTTTAAGTGATATGCTCATATAAATATACACCAAATGGCTGAATAATTTGGGGAACTTTGCATTAGATATTTAAACTGTTAGTCTCTTTCTTGGTATTTTGGATCACCAGTGAGACAAATTTACAAAGACCAACTTTTTATTACAAAAAGACCATTTTTCCTGGGTTTCATCATACAGTTCTATCAATTTTCCCAAGCTTTCCTTGACAGAATATGTAGCTGGACTGCACCGTAATTAGTAAAAATAATACTTGCTTGCTGCAGATGAAGATGCCAGATTTTCTGTGTGTATGTGTAATTACATTAATTATGGCTGTTTAGTAATTATTATGGTTTAGGTAAAATGTTCTAAATTTCCCTAGTAAAACAATCTAACCTAAACCATTTGTTGCTTTGTGGGTCATAAGGTATTTGTGCTGTGACTTCTAAATGGATTATCCTCTGTTATTATTTTCCAGATTAAATTGTATTTGAGACAAGGCAACAGCAGTGGGATTTGCACTGTCAGCAGAGAGTTTGTGCACATAGCAAGTAGAAAACTCAAGCAAATAAACCAGCGACGACCAATCAAGTTTTCTAAAAACATTTTGGAGCCTTCCTAATTTCCTCATTGCAAAAGTTTTTATGAAGTTTCTTTCTGAGGAATCAAATTTTCTTTTCATCTCTGTTTCCCCTTTTATTTTTTCCCTCCAGCCAATATATTGATAGAATGTATTTCAGAGACAATTTTCACAACAATGCCAGTAGCTGAGATGTCATACTAAAGAATCAATATGAAAAAGATAACAGCAGCTAAAAAGATAGATAGATAGATAGATAGATAGATAGATAGATAGATAGATAGACAGACAGACATTTACTAAACTATTGTCCTTCAACCTGTAAACTCAATCTGAAACAGCTTTGCCCATGAGTATTAGCAAAATAGCTTGAGGGACATGGGAGGTGTAGCTTGAGCTCTTTACCTCCAGATTTAATTTATCTTCTCCGGTACCCATCTCATCTCATTTTATTATACTTTGCAGGATATTTACAATTACCTTGATTCCTCCCATCATAAACTGGATGAAGAATATTCCCCTGCACTTTTAACAGAGTGGCTCACAAAGTGAAGGCTGTGGAATAAAAATAGGACTGACATAATTAGGCTTGCTACGTTAATGAAAAACCTGTCAAATTTGTAATGTGAAACTCTCATTTAGCAAAGCCACTCTAAAATTCTTTCCTTTCTTGGTAGTTTCTGTGATTCTAGGCCCACTCTGCTGACTGAAGAAAGTTCCTGTCTCAGAGATGTTTGCTGTGTTTCCAGAATGTCAGTGATTTCTGATTACAATCATTGTTTTAGACTGGCTAACAGATAGGCCTTTATCTTAATGACTTCTAATATGATCCCCTTTTTTTAAAATTATTTGACCTTATTCAATGTACAGAATAATGTACCTTTCATTTGACTGAACATTCCATATTGATTTGCATAGTAAAAACATGTATTGCACAAATATCTGAGCAGGTTTATTTCTAGGTCTTATCTGAAGTGACTAAACACTTTGGGATGTTGGCCAGTTTTCGGCTGACTCATTCTCAACCTCTTTTTCTGTAATATTACTTTGTCCATCCAAATAATATATGCTGGAAACAAATGTTGAAAATTTTACTTCTTGCAGCACAAGCTACTCATTTACTACTTCATTATCCCATTATAGTGAGGAATTCAAGACAAGACAAAACTGTCTGGAGGGCTGGGCCCAAAGAGTTGTGGTGAACCGAGCCAAATCCAGTTGGTGGCCGGTCACGAGTGGTGTCCCCAGGGCTCAGTACTGGGGCCAGTTCTGTTTAATCTCTGTAGCAATGATCTGGATGAGGGGATCGAGGGCACCCTCAGGCAGTTTGCAGATGACACCAGGTTGGGTGCACTGTTGATGTGCACCCATCCTGG